>VXAD01001400.1:672022-744745 GCA_013399195.1 Dicrurus megarhynchus
TAGGTCTGATATGCATTTCCCCTTCCCTCTGTTTCCATGCATCTAATACTACTCCCACTGCTTCCACTAATCCCAGTCCTAGAGCAGGGATGCTGTTTCTCCAAGTACAAGATGGATGCAAAAGGGCAGAGCACCCTGTTTCAGGGAGCCAGTTGGTGACAAAAAAGGCTTCAATGGTGCACGTTTCTCCCTCATTTCCCTGGTGTGCCTCAGCTGGAGGGCCTGCCATTCCAGCAGGAACAGCAAAGAGCTGTCTGGCCTAAACTGAACAGAAAATTATAAATGAGCACATGACCATTTAGACCTTGCCTCCATGCTTTTTAAAAAAAATGTATTTCAGAGATTCATTACATGTTTACTCAGAAAATGTGTTCATATCCCTCTAGAGAGAACTGGTGGGGGGAAAAAAGAAAAAAGAGCAAACCACAGTTTTTTCTGATCTACTGTCTCCTCCCTCCTGCTGGCCACTGCCCATGGAGTCTACATTTATTCTGTATCACAGACCAGAGTAAGCAGGTTACTTCTAAATCATTCACGTGTGCCCACAAAATGTCACAGTGTGAGCTGGCTGTAACAGAAGCTTGACTGAACGTGACAGGGTACAAGACTGCTGCAGAGATGCCAAAATCACATTGTTGCAAAGGACACCACCTGAGCAGCCTGAATGCACTGGAGAGTTTTTGAATGTGCGTCCAAAATTATTCCATTTGCACAGAGCAGGTGCGTATTTTTCCTTTAATAGCTTCTTAATCGCAAAGTCAATTACAGTAACTCCATCAGAAAAATGCCTTTTCCTGCCCCACACACTATGCAAAACTGTGTACGTGGGCATGTCAGGATGGCAGTGGAAACCACCTCGCCCAGCACTCAAAACATGAGTAAAGCAGTAAATGAGTCTGGAGGACTCTGTGGTTAGAAGACTCATGCAGATCCTTTTAGCCTGAATTGACAGGACATACTTTTGGCTTTACCTTGTCATGCACCTTCAGAGTAAATCCAAAAGAACCGTGTTTTGGGACTCATGCTTCACGTTAATATTGTTTCCAGCATCTGTCAAAATAAAACTCTCAGGTCATCACAGCAGTAAAGCTGCTCTGAAGCTTCAGGTTCGGTCATAGAACTTCGGAATTATGGGCTTCATGTCCATGGCTCTGCTGACACTGCTGATGCTCTGTATTGATCTGCTGCTCTTCCAGCATCTACTGACCCAGATGTCTGTAACAGCAGCTCTGTGCAGCGAGTGACCACTGACTGAAAGCAGTGCAGGCTTTCTCCTTGTCTCATGCTGTGCCCGCT
This sequence comes from Dicrurus megarhynchus, assembly GCA_013399195.1. NCBI lineage: Eukaryota > Metazoa > Chordata > Aves > Passeriformes > Dicruridae > Dicrurus > Dicrurus megarhynchus. The sequence goes on from VXAD01001400.1 coordinate 673,319, forward strand.
GCCATGGAAGCAGAAAATAAGTGAACTTAAGTACATGAGTTAGAGGGGTAAAACGTTTGTAGAGGCTTGTGTGAAAGTTTTGCCTCTCAAGCGTATCCTGTTCCAGTTAGCCCTGACATCCTTGGGTCTTTACAACTATTTCCTTCAAACCTCACCAAAAGATTAAGAACAGGTCAGGAAGCCTTACTTGTGCTTTATTTCAGTTTAATGGGTTTTTTTCCCTACACCTAAATAAATAAACAAATTTTCCCTGTCAAATAATCAACATCATCATCTTATGCTCTAAAGTGGCCCTTCTGGACTCCCTCCATTAACCACAGTGTCACACCACCTCCCTCCCACTTCTAACTTTTTTGAGGACTTGTGTGACAACTGTAATTTCATTGAGGCAGGCAAAAGCTGTTATTTCAGCCATTTCTTGTGAGAGAATAATGTCAGTGTTCTTGACATGGATGGGAGCAGGGTGGGTTGGGCTTTGCTGCTGCTGTGGCAGGCACCAGTGGGGGCTAGGAATCTTCTCTTTTAATCTGCAAATATAACCAAGGAGTACAAGCACAGACTCATATCCTGAAACTCATTTTGCTCTGAATACTGAGGAAGTAGTTAGAGGCCAAAGTTGCAACCTAAGCAATTCAGAGAAACTGAAAAAAAGATAAAGGCAAGCCAAAAGCACTTACTAGCAAAAAGTTGACATAGCTGCAGTAGAAATTTAAAGCCTGAAATATTTAAACACAAAACCCAATAGAGATTCCCTCTCATTTGCACTTCTCATATATAACGTTGGTGTTTTTATGCAGAGGTGGGAGATTGAACACCAAAGTATTCCCTCAAATACTCTCGATGCATCAGAACCAATCCTTAAACAGGGCTGGTTTAGACACCAGTCCCAACTTGACAGTCGAGAAAAAACAATAGAAAAAGTGGGCTCCTATGAAATCAGTCATGAGTTCCCATTCATAACCATGTTTCCTTTATGCTTGAAATGCAGCCCAGGAAAATCAGTGGTGATACCTGCTTGAACAAGGGTCTGGTATTCAGGCTATAGCTTGCTTCTGTCTATGACCTGAAAAGTCAAAATTCCTTCATTCCCCCATTAAAATAAAAATTCTGTAACTTACAAGTTCCATAATTAGAAAGAATTCCCATCTTAGAGTTATTCATGGATTCTTTTGTTTGTCCCCTTAAATTACCAAAATACTGATGTTGCTGTCCAGCAAAGCACTTCAAGAGAAGTTCACAAGCACTGAGAGCTCTGCACATTTCAGACCATCATTATCATTTTGGATGTATCTACTGCTTCATAAACCATTTATTTCTGCACACATCACTCATGGATACATGCACTTATTTCCCAACCCCACTCCAAACAAAAAACAAACAACAAAACCACCAAGTTTTATCCAGTTCAATGCTTTGGAGCAATAAAAGTGCGTATAAAATCTCACAGATCACGGTTTGGCTGAGCAGAGCCCTGTTTAACATTTGAATGGCTAGGTGGTAAGTAAGCTGCTCCACCCATCGATATTGGTTAGAAGTGTTCTTCCTGAATTAAATGGGAGCTTTCACAGTGGTTTGCTCTCCCCATGGTGTCCCAAGGGAACAAGCGGCCTAAAGAACTGGGCCTTGCTGATGTTAGAAGGTTTGTGAAAGCATAGAACTGCTGAGTGAACACAGGCTGCCAAAACTCCATCCCTCCACCCAGTTAAAAAGGCAGATTGATGGCAGCAAAGCAGTAAATTACTCCCTCTGTTACCAAATGCCTAATAAGGCACTGATTTTGGCATTTAAAAAATGGCTTTGATTCCTTCTCAAAGACATAGCACATCCTTCTAAAATATTAGCATTAAAAAAATAAGCCTCACTGCTCAAATCCTAGAGAAAACATTTTGAATGAAACACTGCATTTTACTACTGTTTTTGTTTAAACCACGGCATATTCTGAAGAAAACATTTTATTTTCATTTGAGGAACCCCAAGCGCCATCTCCTTTTGATTTCTTACAACTGCCAGCAAAATGAAAATTCAAAAACTGCACAGCATAGGGGTGAAGCTCCCTGCAGTGCTCTAAACCACCAAGGAAATTCCAGCAAACAGGGGAATATTTGCCTCAACACCATTCAAATTTCACAGACTGCAACACAGAAATCATAATGGTTACTTCAGCCAAGTTTAAAGGGTAAATACAACTCAAGGAGTGCTTGGTTGTTAAGTCATTAGTAGTTAATTTAGAAAGTGTGACAAAAAAGACACCAACCAACCAACCAACCCCCAAGACGATTCTGCTCATCCCTTCAGTGTATGGAAGGGGTTTCCTCTTCTCCCCCCCAAGTATCTCCCAAGATGCCTCTGAGCACACTGACCACGTTCAAACTTGTCTGGCACTTTCTAAGCAACAGCTACACAGAAACCCAGCGTCAAAAAACCCCAAACAAATTGTGAAGCCACCTCTTTTCTCTCGGAGGTGACGCACGGGTTCTCCCTCGGACACCTCAGAATGCCAAACTTCACAAAGCCTGGAAGTCCCAGAGCTGATGCCTCTTTCTGGGCAAAAGCAAACCAAATGCTGAATATGCTGGAATAAGCCAGTGGAGAGGATGAATATTGGCTTCCTACTTCGGTAATTATCAGGGGACTAGAGGTGCAGCTTACCACCACAGTGCTTTTTATGGAATCAGACATCCTTCCCATGAGAAAAGACAGTGACTCTAAGTTTTGAATAGGAGTTTCAAAGACCTTTTAAAAAGTTTCCTCCTGCTGCACTTCCACGTAATGGGATTTCTCACTTCTTGACCCGTTTCTGAAAAAGGCCATGTTCATGCAGAGAGGCATAAAGAATATATATTAAATGTAAAAACATACATGGACACATAACCAACCACACAGAAGTAATATTTGTGAGGACATTTACAATAAATGGCACTAAACACCTTTATTAAGATTTTAATTTTTCATTTGTGAAAAATGAATAGACTTTTTTTTCCCTTGTATGCGGAGGAAAAGCAAACTAATGGCAAAAACCAAGATTACTTTCTTATTTCAATACTGTCTTTGTAGCCACAAAGATACAACCATTTAACAGACAAGAAATACTGTTTATTGCAGACTTTAAGCTGATTCATGTGAAAAAGGCACTATGAAACTTAATCAAACTAGATGATTAAATTTGTCTCAATTAAGTGATATTATATATTATATATAATACATATATTATATATAAAATCACATGACCATGTGAAACAGAACATTTTGTGACAAAAATCATTGCATCTTCAAAAATAACATTTTCTGGAAGGGATGTTTCTCTTTCCTTTTTTCCCCGTTTTGCCTCCAGGAATCCACTTTTCCAAAAGATTACATTTATAAAGGAAATTACAAAGGCTTTTTACATAAGGAAAAACTGATATCTGGGATCAACACACAGAGAAGTCTAGATTATACACTGTTCTTTTTCATGGGTTAAGTTACAGACAAAAAAATGCAATTATATTAAAAAAAATGTACTGTGAGTTGTTTCATGGCTACAGCAGATCTCATCACCTCTTTGAGCTAGGCTGTGTTACTATTTTCTAGTTACTCCTCCTTGTGCAATATTATAGTTCATCACAGGTGAAATACAGATAAAATCAATGTACAGAGTATTATTTTGCTATAAACAGCATCATTAGTAATAAAACATCTTGGGAGTGATGCAAGAAAAGATTCAGTCTATGCTGGGCTGCTGTTCATTCCCTAAACATTTCCTCTACATTTGCTGGAGTCGACAACTTAAGTAAACATCCTGCAGCCAAATGCCTGACAAGAAAGACTGAGCCAAAAAGACATAATTGCACACTACAGCAAGAGATGGGATTCAGAATCTTATTATTACTGAAGGGTTCAAATGCTTTTTTATTGCTGGCTCAGCTTCCCTCAGATGAATCACCAACAAAGACGTGCCCCAATTTATCTGTCATGTTAATTCCATAAAGCCAAGACTCATCTTTGGGTGTAAATGAATCATGTACCAATACTTTCACCTGTCAGGAAGCTCCAGTGCATTCCTTATCTGTTCATTTTTCATGATGAGAAGCCAGCAGCAGGTACTTCTGTGGAGACTACTGTAAATTTTCTTTATGTTGGCTAGTTACGTTTACAATACAATAAGACATTCCCCTTCACTGCTCCCTAAAGCAAAGCTGGATGGTGTAATGCTATGGACAATGGGATTAAAGAAAAAGGGAAACACATTTAGTGGCTGCTTCCTTCATCAAAGGACTCCACACCTGAATCTGTGGCAGCTGCACTGATTTTTTCTTGCCGTCTTCTCATAATTTCTTGCAGTTCTGAACTACCACTGTTCGCCTATAAACAAAAAAGAAGAGTTAACTTGCAGCTTTGACAGGTGCTGAAATTCCCCTGCCAGCATTTTGTTAAGACAGTTGTTTGAACAAACAAACAAACCTTGCAGCTCCAGCAGAAAAGTATTTACACTATCCTTAAATACAGACCAGAAAAAAACCTGCACACTACTAAAAGCATGAGCTTGCCTTTCAGCACTGCTGAACATCTTTAATTCTCACATGAGGCCCTGGAAGTGCTGGATATTGAGGGGCTGAAATATGGCTTCAGCAAAAGCAGGGTTAAACCTCAGCGAGTTTGTTAGGATTCCACACTTAAAAATCAGGGCAATAATATTTAGAAATTAAAAACCTGAAAATAAATCCTTGGCGGTTTTAGATTTATGTAAACACCAAGCTCACACGTGCACGTGGGATTGCATAGGCAAGGCCTAAGTGAGGATTCAGTCTCAGGCTCTCACATTACACAATTCACCATCAGGCATTTGCTGCTCAGAGACACAGGTTTCAAACTCAGAGCACAGTAACAGGAATTGAACCATATTAAAATATTAGCAACAGGGAAGTATTGTGAGAACAAGGCTTTATTTCACCTTTTAAGAGTGAAAACCAGGTCTGCTGAACCAGCAGCAAACATTGCTTTGACAACATAAATGAAATTATTAGCAAGGCCAGGACACCTATCCACCAGAGCAGAAATCACAAAGTGTGCATGACTTTGAGTAAAACCAGGGGATTATAAACCAAGAGCCATATCTGCTACTGTACTATTTGGCCATGACATGACCTTCAAAACTTCAAAATCAGCTTCCAAAATAGCCTCTGAATAAGGAAGCAGAAACTGGTTTTCAAATTTCTAAAACAAAATACAGGACTGTTAAGGGGAAAATCCTGCAGTTGATTCTGGACTCCGAAAATTTCAGAATTATCAATTCCAAATTGTATCCTATTTGTATCCTATCAATTTCAGAAAATTTAATATAGATTTATCCCATTATATCCATTACAATGCAGTACCTGATGCCACAAGGAGTGAGAAAATTTCTAAATTAACTACAATGCTCCTCCTACTTAAAATATCATTGCTCTCTTCTCCCAGAGTGGAGGGGCAAAGCAGGGGGCCTAGAAGTGACTCTCTGAAAGTGAGGGAGCAGCTTTATTTGTCTTAATCCATCTTGTCCTTGCCCTCTTGGTTTCAGATACAGAACAAGTGCAGCACCCATTACTGGAGTCATGCATAAAAAACCATCAGCAGACACCCAACAACGTGCTTTACCAGAGGTCACCTAGAAATATTTTTCTGAGAATAACTGAGCAGCCCAAGCTGAAAGAATGTGCCTTCCTGATAACATCAGCTACAACATGACTGATGAGCTTGAAATGCTGCTCAACTAAACCCACTGCAGCACACGTGTGGCACAGCACAACATCCTACTCAGAGGTGAGGGAGAGCAGAGTTCTTAGGAATATGATCCTTGGAACAGACTGGTAGACCTTGGCCAGAGTGATTTACACATCTTATTATGATGAGGCAACAGGAGTTCCATCAGTTAGTCCCACTTCTGTGCCTGGGTCTTGCCTTTCTCCAAGGTGTCAAAGAGAATAAGGTGTTCTTCCAGGCAACTTGATACATGTGTTAGACAGAAACCATTTTCAGTTTTACAGCTATGTGTGCCCGTGCTTCCTACTGATGGAGCAGAAAGAGGTTTACAACGTGAGCCTCAAGTGGTCCCTTCTGGAGAAAGGTGTTCAGGATATTGTGTCTTATCCTCTGCAGCATTTCTGCAGAGCCTGAAGTGCTCGACAGCATTATATTATTATAGGGAGAGAAAGGACAATGCAACTTTCTTTGATGATATAGTTCAGCAAGCAACAGGCTAAAGCCATCAAGAATTGGATAAATTCTGAAGTTCAACCTCAAATAACCACGGCAGAAATAAATATTTCAACTACCTTTTCCCCAACAAAAAACCAACGACCCTGTTAGACTCTCAGTAGCTGTTAATTAACTCTGTTAATTATTAGACAAGTTGGGACTCCTCAGTTTCCTGCAGAGCAAGACCGAACTGGGGCAAGCAGAGCAATAGCAAGGAGGGGAAAAGACCCCTCACATCCAGTGCATCTCTGCCTTTCAAACCAACTCCCACTGCAAAGCTACTTCCAGTAGTAAGTTGCATCTTATTTCAGTACACTGAAATAAGATGGCTGACATGCAGAAAAGTTGAAGAATACAAATGTATCTTCACTAGGAAATGATGGATTGCTCTATACTGTAGTGACTTATATGCCTAAGAGTAAAGGGGAAATATTTCTCCCTTCCTCTAACAGGAAAATAGGGCTTGAATAAGGGAATAATGTGATTTTGACAGTGTTAGAAAATGATGCTCTCTGATCCACACTGATCAGGTAAGGTGTAAAATATGCATCTTCATAAACCTGTCTTTAAAAATATGCCTGGTAGGTAATGCTCAAAATCATTTAGCTGAGACAGTCTCAGCTTAACAAGAGGATAGAAAAGTATTTTAAACCTCTTCAAGATTTTCTTCTAAATAGGATGTGGAGAATATAACTTCTCAGTTGGGTTAATCTCACCTCTAGATCATTTCTCCACATGTCACAGCAAGTTTAAAAAAAAAAAAAAGTAGGTGCATCTCCAATTCTACTGGTTTAAAATTGGCGAGAATTGTCCCTAACACAGCTCTGGATACATGCTTAGGATGTTTAAGAAACAACATTTCTGTAATTAAAGCAAACTGCTGCAGAGCAATAAATACAGAGACACAATACTTTATCCTTGGCTCAGAAACTCTGCTAGCACAGTGCCCAGTGTGTTTTCCCTTCAGAGCAGGTGCCCCAGAATTTGACCTGAAGGACCAACAGCAGTGGGCTCACCCTACCAATTTCTCATGCCTAATAAATGAAATCTCCTCTACAAAGATACAGCAAAACTCACTTATCAGCACCACAATTATCGGGAGTACCTGTTTGTCCAAGTACCAGGCAAAGCAAGAAGCAAGGAAAGGGGCATTTTACTCCCTCGTTGTTTGCCCCAAAGCTCTTTTTGGCTGATTTGGTTTTCTTGCAGTCTGATTATTGCACAAAATGTCTTAAACTTGAGTGCTATTTCTAATGCTTTTTGGACCCCTTTAGAAGTGGGGAGAGATCTCACGTGGTGTTTTGATGAATGCTGTTCCAATGAATTAATGCCAAATAACTCGTTTATCAATGTGATGGGAACTGAGGGAAAACCACCTGCCCCACAGAAAGAGTTATCTAGTTCCACAGGTTGAAAATGGGTGACCCAGACTGGGTGAGTAAGAAGTTGTCCATACCTCCAAGGCAGATTTCTGTACCGTAATTTGGCTGTAGACTCTCGAGCCTTCTGGGCAAACAGTCCTCAGCTCCTCTTTATTGAGGGAGAAAAGCTGAGCCCCCGTCAGCACACCGAGGCTGTTCACAGTCCTGGGGACATGCCAAGGGAACAAACAGGAAATCAGCAACACCCCACTGGCCAAGGGAGAGAAATAGGTTGTCTTCACCCCACATTGCCTCGGCTAGGGCTACCAAATCAAGAACAAACTTTATGCAGCAGGACTGCTCAAGTCAATTGAGTATCTAAGCACCACTTTTTAGTAAAGCCTTATATATATATATATATATATATATACACACACTTCTGTAGAGCTATAACCACACTGACATATATTTTTATATATGTATTAGGTACACTTATAAACACACACACATATATATGTATATATATATATATATATATATATATATGCAGAAACAAATTATTTTTTCCAAGAGCGCAGCTGACATCTCTCGATTTACAGGAGGCTGCTTGATTTTAAAAAGCAGTCAGACCGCATCCTTCTTCCTGACAGGAAAACAGTTTCAAGAAGTTTTCCTACATTTGCCCTCGAACTTACACAGGGTTGAATCCTTTGGACTGCAACCAGGCTTTCACATCCTCGGGAGAGGAGTCATAAGTGATGTTCACTACCGGGATGTTTGGCCGTGGCACGTGGAATTTCCTCTGGGCAGCGCTCCGGCCGATGGTGAGCCGGTGAACAAGTTCATCCTGCACCTCCTCCATCTGGGATTTCCTGCCTAGAGAGAGAGAGATCCCACAGGAGTCATTCTCAAGGTTGCTTTATCAAAGCCAAGTCGTTTCTTACACGACACTTTAAATTGTAAACTTTTTTCCTTTAAAGATTCACTCGCTAGAGCTGATTGAATTCTTATTCTCCTTTTCCCCCAGGGAATATTTCAATATTCCCAATCCTCTCTTTGCAAAACAAAACAAAACTAAACAAACAAAAAAACCCCAAACGAAATTCAACTAAGACCCCAGAAAGGAGAGATGAGCTGGATGTCACGAACAGGCGTAGATCAGTGTGACAGCACCCAAGCTGTGGAATAAAATGGGAATGGAGGGTTATTCAATTGTCATTGTCTGCCTTTTTTCAAACAGAACTGAGGGTTTAAAAACGAAAACAAGAAAAAATATGAGGAAGGTTGTAAGATTGCTCACACTGTGGGAAGTATAGCACTTTCCACAAACAGTTTTTTAATTGGAAGTTCAACTTTTTAGTGGAAATCAGCATAGGCAAAAAAATTTCACAGCTGCTGACACACATCAACTTACATCTAATGAGCTATTGTAGCAGTCACCTTTTTGACAGGATTTTGAGAAATTTGAATTCACTCCAAGCCGGGAGTGGCTGCTTAGCTGAAACATTGTCATACTTTGCATTAAAAAAGGAATCAAAAAAAAAAAGGGTAGCTGCTCTCATCGGAGACTACTCAAGAATTGGGCAAGACTTGTTTATTTATGTATTAATTTTAAACAAAACTGTAAGAATTCATTATCCCCCAGAACCCATTTGTTTGAAACATTTAGTTCAGTTGCTGTTCCTTAGCAGGCAACAAACTGAAAGGCTTTTTGGTCATTTCAACAAGATCAACGGCAGTGAGAATTGTTTAAAATGACTATAAAAAATTTCCATGGAGAACATCACAAAAATAGGTAGGATTCAAAAGGGTGTTAAGTAACCTTTTGGGCTCAGAGAAGACACTGATTTTGCACAGTTAAACCCTCTGTGCCGTAACATTGGAACAACTATAAAAATCCTCTGACAAACAACTCAAATTATCTCAAAAATTCTCAGGATTTCCTTGCCAAGACATTTTTAGTGATCTTTGTTCAACCTTCTCACTTTGATACACAAACAGTAACTACACCACCCTCTCAAGGCACTCAGATGGCAAAACCTATTCCTTTTCTCCCGTTACACTGATAGGAACAGATGAAAACAACACAACTCCGCTATGAAAAAAACCTGTAACATGGAAACATTTTTGCTCTCTCTACTTTCCTTTTATATTCTCTCAAAACCTCCCCAGGGGTTCTCTCAAAACCCCTCCAGGGATCAATATCTCTGGCCAGTTAAACAAATAAAAACAAGCTTTACATAGGCCTCTGGGATTATTTCTTTAATCACCACGGCAAAAAGAAGAAATCACTTTGGTTTAACCATTTCCTTTTTTTCTTTTACAAAATAGCCTCAGGTTGAAAGTGGCAAAAATATCTCTACTATAATATTTGAGGCATTCAGGCCCTATTGTGTAGGGCTTCTCCCTCTCCCCCCACCCCGAGTGTGAATCAGAAACCCAATGAGGCGAGCTCAGTGATTTGTGCAAATCTGACAGGGGTTATACGAGGAGAGCCTTCAGGCAATGTTATCAAAGCTTGCACCCGCTATTCTCCCAAGCAGGAAGGCACACAGAACATTGCTATCTTCCTTCTATTTACACAGATTTTGAAAGACTTACGCTTCATCTACACCAAGACTGTACCAAGAGACAAATATTTAGCTGTTAGGTAAGAGATTCTTCCTGTTGTTAGATGTGTTATCAGAAATAAACAGGATGCCCCGGGCGTCGAGCAGGTTCTGCAGTGCTCTCTGCAGGGTTCAGGTGGGTACTTGGCCAGCAGGTTTCCCATCACCTTTGCAGAGGCAGCTGTTCTGTGAGGGGTTTTGCCTGAAGCCCATTAACTGGGCTTGAGTGAGAGCTCCAGAAGGGAACAGGAGCTCCTGTGCATGACCTCAGTGTAGGCTGGGAGGTGCCTTGTAACCACTCAGTCTACAGCAACTCTTCACACCTCACACCCTGTACCTAAAGCCAGGGTGGTCTTCTCACTTTCCATCTAGAATGGATAGAAAAGGCCATCGTGGATTCAAGGACACAGCCATGCTATAGCAAAGGCCTTACACGGAAATAAAATTATCACTGCGGTGCATGTGTGTGGGGGAAATTCACCCTCGCTTTCCACATCTTTGGTAACTGTTTATTTTTCTGATTTTATTTAGGTAACAAACTCTTTCTTTGGGAAGCAGCAGTGAAGCCTGTTCCTCCAACCAGGCTGTTCCCCCTTTATAATTCCCAGCCAGAGAGTCCATGAGGTGAATTTACTGAAAAGTTCCCAGAGCCTTCCTGAGTTCAGAGCTTAGGCAAGAGCTTGTCCTCCACCAGGCAATGTCAACACAGACTCCACCAACAGGATTATCCACACAGGCACACTTCCATCCACTGGGGACAGGGGGCAAAGAAGCCCTTCCTCAGAGAGGATTATGCTCAATGCCACTTCCTGACCTCAGGTGGAAGCAGGATTTTCTGGTAAGGCAGCAAGGCAGAGGATACGAAAAGCTGTCAACTCTTGAACTACAAAAAGCTCATTATTTTTACAGCTATTACTCTAAAAGCTATAGCAAATGCTTGCCTGTGTGTTTCAGTTATTTCAAAGCCAAGCAATCACATTGTTGAAAGTGCATTTAGGACAGAAATTACTGACTAAACCAGCTCTTCTAACCCTGCCTGCTTTTAAGTCAATACAGAGTAGCAGCCTCAGCGTGCCTCCATTGGCATATTTACAAGGTGGCCTTAATCAGAACTTCTCAAGACAGCCACACACTGTTGGAAGCACATTACCAAGTTTTTCCAGCTATAGAGGTATGGAGTACATTCCTGTGTCCTCCTGGGACAAGGACACCAAAGTCTGCTCCATGGCCTGCCAGCTGCTGCTGCTTTGACCAAGCCAGGGGGCCCCGACTGCAAGGTAAGTCTCCAACACTATTACAATGTGGTTCCTGTGCAGCAGCCACAACTGTAAGTGTTCTTGAAGCCCTGAATGCATGTTTCAGAGCGGAGCAAATGACCTAGAAATATGGGTGATGGTGAATTGAAGTGCAAAAGCAACATATCTGATTTTAAAAGCAATTTAGGTTGTAACGTGGCAGTGAGTTCAGGTGGAAAACTTGCATTAGCCAGCGTATCAGCATGGGCATTTCCAGTGCTGAAAACCACTGACTGGAGATCCCAGACATTCATAAAAGGACAGGATTTAGGATGGGACAAGTGTAAAGTGTTTTTCCCTAAACACCATCATGGTAATTACAGCGAGCATCAGAACACACCCCCACAGCAAACCTCTACTTTAAACATAAGCTTAAAACTAAACTTTTCACGAAGATTTATCTGAAACGCAACTTCAAGGGACTTCAGAATGAAGCAGAACAGGCAGGAAAGGGAGGAAAGCTTTTTATCTTGCTTCTTAGGGCAGACTTACGATCCACAGGAATTTGCTTCTGCCGTTGGGTGTCGCGGGCGACGCTGCCGCCGCTGTCGCTGGAGGTGCTGCTCTGGCGGCTGACGGCTGCTGGCGCCTTGGGCACGGGGACTGGGATGGGTGCTGGGGCACTGGGAGGCAGGGGGACAGCCACGGGGACAGGAGCGGGTGTGGGAGGCGGCGAGGGCGTAGCGGGAACCGGATCGGGTTGTTTCGCTCCGTAGTCCGTCCTTTGTTTCTGGAAGGATGCAGAGAGGCTCAGTCAGACAGCAACATTTGGGCAAGATGTCAGCCAGACCCAGACGTTGCACCAAATGCTGTCATTTACTCCACAGAGGCATCTTACTTGCCAGATATAGTTCCAAAATTTGCCAAAACTTGATCTGGCGTCAATGTTTGGCATCAATTTCCTTCTCTGCCAGACACGAGACTCAAAGCAATGGAATCATCTGAAACACATTTCTTTCTTTCAAGCAGATGAATTCCATAAATGAGGTTGGTTTTAAATCCCAAACTTCTATTAACTGGCACTTTTGTAACAGCTTTCAAAATTTCTGACTTGTACTTTATCAGTGTAAAAATGTGTATTTTAGAGATGTCATGGAAAAAAAAAACCTGTGAAAAATGAACATATCCAGCCACACCTAAACTCAACTAATGTTTTAACTTATAAATGCCCCTGAGGTTAGGATAACACATTTGTTTCTTGAACTGCATTTAAGAAGTTCTGCTCCTCCTTTCCACTCGTCTGTGCCTTTTCATCTATTGATGTGATCACTACAAGCCACCCTGAGGCAATAATCTGATTAAAAAACAAGCCCCAGATCTCACAGTTCTTGGATTAGGGCTGCTATTTCTTTCTCCCCCACTTCATGCACTGTTCTAACAACATGTAAGTTATCTTGCTGCTAATAACTAACTAGCAGGTGTCTCAAGAATAATTTTGGAAAGTAATTTCCTTGTCTTTAGAATGGCACCAGTTCCAGGAAGAACACCTTTATTTTCCCATAGCAATCATAAAGACAGACAAATCCATAAGCAACCTATGCTACCCCTTTCTTTCAAGGAGTTCAAACTCCGTGTCTCACTGTTTAACAATGTTCCCTCTCCACAGTTTTGGACCAACACGGCTTGAAAGTTCAATATTAAAGTTTGTTTGCTCAACAGGGATGCCTCATTTCGTAGTTATGAGAAGTCTGCTTACTTTGGGATGAAGAGAGATGAACACATTCCCCAGATTCATTGCTCCTTCCTGCAATACCTTTCCCTATTTCCTTGGAGGCAGAGGGTTTACAGCGGATCAAGTAGGGAAATATTTGTAGGAGCCACATGTTAGAATTTGAGCAGCAGATCGCTGCCCTGACAACAATCAAACTTCCCTTAAATGTCAGCAACTGCCCTTGCACAGGAATCCCCAGCTCAGTGAAGTCCAGCTGATGGACAAGGGATTTAGTAGTGAGTGTAAACCATTACAGCAATACTGATTTACACCAGCAGAAAATTTATCCCATCGGCTTCTCCGGCCAAACAATTAAGCCTGAGAAATGAGCCTTACTTCCCCTTGGATGATTTTTCACTTAAAGCATAATAGTCAGTTACTAAATCAAACATACGTTCCTGCAAAACATTTCCCATCCAACATTTTTGTTTGTTCATTTGGTTTTTTATCTCAGCATTTAGTTGCCTCAAAGGCATCCATCTCAACTGCTTTGTGCAATGTGGGGAGATTAAAATAATCATGATTGACTTTTCTGTATTTTACTGCTTCAATGTTAAGACAATAAATGCTTTTTTAATTGCCATATGACAAGAAAAGTGAAATGCACAATATAAAAGTGAACAAGCAGAATAAAATATATTTATGAAACTTGCCCTTTGGGGGAAAGAGAGTGCCCTACTAGGTGTATAGCAAACATACCGTAATTTATTATATATAGATGCATTGTGATAGACTCAAAATCTTGTCAATGAATTAAAAAATTTCACAGCTACTAAAACATTCCAATGATATTCACATCTTTTTGTCTTGTTCACAGATTTCAGTTACTGGACTGTCATTCCCACAACATACCTCCTTCAGGTGTGTTTTGACCTTCTTAAAAAAAAACACAAAGAAAAAGTAGGACTTTTTTAGAGAGGATTCATTACAAACCAAGGCATCCACTGCACGTTGCCACAATCATAATCCAGAAAAACTGATAGCTAAAACCTACACGTAACTCTCCATGGATGTTACTGGAGGAGCTGCAAAAACATGTTGTACTGCAATCATAAGCCTTATCAAAACAACCTGCTGCAGTGAAAACAAAAATTAATCTGGAAGCGTCATTCAAATTCTAAATTTACAAATGCAACCACATTAAAATACACTTTGCATTTTGCTGAACAGTGCCCAGAAGCCAATTATATATTTGAATCCCATTTAACAATTCTTTTTTTAACACTTCTTTTTTAATTCCAGATCTTTTGAGGACATCCCCACTTTCATCCCATCACTTCTGTTCATCGCTATAAAAAGAACCAAGCATGCACTATGGAATTTGGTGACTACATAGCCCAAAAGAGGGATTTTTGAGATTCAATATCAGAAGAGTAATTCAGTTACCTCTGAAAGCTCTCCCAGTAATTGCTGTGAGGAAAATGGAGCAAATCACATCAAATAGTATTGTTAGAAAGGTAAAAAGTAACTGTCTCACACATCACTCCTGAAATTTCATACACATTAGCAATTTAAACTAAAGGAACATTCAGTCTTGGTAATTACCTCTTCTTACTCACTAGGAAACTAACAGTGAGTTATTCTAATATTCTTATTTTGAATAGGGAACAGTGCTGGCTACAAAACATACTCATGTGATACCATAAAAGCAATCAGCTCTTTCCAAAGCACCTACCCAGACAGAAACTTAGAAACAGGTTTAATAAAACACAAAACCCAAGGAAAAGACTGCCAATGGATTGAAGATCATCAGGTGAATGTAAAGAACACTTGCAACTGCAGAACAGTAAGAGTTAAGTCACTGCAGGCATTAAAAAAGTGTTTATTTGTTGTAGCTCAAGAAACGCTGGCCAGCTCAGCAAATGAGATAAAGGTCGCTGCTCTCAGACACGTACTCATAGAATGCTTTGGCACCTGAAGGTTCCACCTAATTCCAACACCCCTGACATGAGCAGGGACACCTTCCACCAGACCAGGTTGCTCAAACATCCAACCAATCTGGCCTTGAACACTTCCAGGGATGGGGCATCCAAAGCTCCTCTGGGCAACCTGTGCCAGGATCTCACCACCCTCACGGTGAAGAATTTCTTCCTGATATCCCATCTACACCTGTCCTCTTTAGATTGAAGCCATTACCCCCTGTTCTATCACCCCATGCCCTTGTAAAAGTCCCTCTCCAGGTCTCTTGCTGAGCCCATTTAGGTACTGACAGGCCTATAGAAAGTCTCCCCAGAGTCTTCTCCAGGCTGAACAATCCCAGCTCTCTCAGCCTTTCCTCACAGGAGAGATGTTTCAGCCCTCTGATCCTCCTGGTGCCTCCTCTGGACTCTCTCCAGCAGTTCCATGTCCTTCCCATGCTGGGCCCCCAGAGCTGGAGGCAGCTCTGCAGGTGGAGCAGAATCACCTCCCTGGACAATCTGACTAGCTGCTCACTGATTTCTTCACAGCAAAAAGAACAATGGACAATTCTGGGGTTTCTTTCTCCTTCTTCCTCATATTTTTATTTCTTTTAAGAATGAACTTGCACTCCTCAATAAACGTAAATTGGAACAAATGCTCTAAATTATTTGGAATGGTGGTGATACACACATTAAAAATCTGGATATATCATAAAAGCTTCCTGGCACTAAATTTTGTTTTCTTATGTCTTGCCAGAAAAAACTTTCTTTGTACAGGAAAAAAATTAAGTCCCAAAGTGTGTTTTCAACACACTACAGGCTGCATCTGGTTAAAAAAACAAGATTCAGTATGATTCCATCTATTTTTAATGGAAGCAAAATAATAAGTCTGAGTAAAAATGTTCATGGTATCAACCCTAATTCTTGATCAGGGTAAAAGACTGGGAACAATATATTTTCAAATATATTTTAGCATTAAAGAAAGGGAATATACATATTCAAACTATGGGAAAAACAGACAACATTAAAGAGGCATTGGAAACAACCAAAACCAGTGTTAGTGCTGGGAAATGTTCTCATTAAATTAACAGAGACACAGAGCTTTCTATTTAGTGTCCTTCTGAAGGTTTCAGTGCCACACTCCTGTTTGCACAGTGACACGAATCCACCAAGAGGGCTGCAGAGCCTCAGTTCTGTCAACAGCACTGTGGTCTGGATCTTTTCCTGAGACTCATTTGAAGGGACAAGAGGGAACCAACCACTCATCTTCAGCCAAAGGGGCCAATGAGGTACCCAAAACTGGGAGAGAAAATTTCTTTCAAAAGGGTCTTTTGTCAGAGCTTTCTTTGGTGGGCTCAGCTATTATGCAAACAGCTGCCTATTAAAATCTCATTAAAAACCACCTAAACAGTTCTTTGTGTGGTATACCACATCTGTGGTTTTACTGAATTTACAGGAAATTTTGACAGAATTTACTTATTCAAATTGCTATTAGCTAGGATTAGTCCCCATTTCTAAAAAAAAAAAAAAAAAGAAAAAAGAAAAAATGGACAAATTGGGGACTTTTAAGTCCTATCACTAATCAAATCCTTTTTCAACTACTCGCTACATTTTTGTGTAATAAGTGGCATCCCATAATTTGAGATTGGATCAATGTTGAAATGGACAGGAAACAACTTTTTTTTTTTTTTTTTTTTTTAAGCCCTCTACAAGTCTTGGTCATGTGAAAATTTGATATGAAATGAGATAAGAGAGATGCTGGCCCTTGTTCAAAAATGATGACCTCTCTCTGGCGATCACCAGATGAACACCTGGCATCTGCATCTCTTCATTATCAAACACTTCATGACCTGCAGGAAGGGCACCAGTGGGCAAAAGCTGAAACCACGACACTGACTTGGAGCACAGAAGCTGTGCTTGAGGGGAAACAACTTCCCACAGGGCTGTTTGGAGGGAGCTGATGAACAGAGAGACTCAAAAGAAAGGTTCTGACAGCATATCACCAAGACGGGCAAAGGACACTCATCCCAAACGAGGTGGAGACTTTTTGTCTTGGTGTTTCTCTGCCACAGACTTGCTTTTTACTCACACTCTCACCCTCCTGTGGACAGTCATGTTTTTTTAAAATAAGACTGCAGTTCTGGATCTTATTAAACATGTACTCTCTGCCTAAGGATTTCATGCACATCACTGATAATATAACTGTCTCACCTCACAAAGGGTGTCAGCAGATTAATTAACATGCCCACCAAGATACACAATTCTATCCTAATTACGTTCTTCAAATTTCACTTTCAAGAGCATTAAAAAAAGGTTAATAAAATGCACAGAAAATGGGAAATACTACGATGAATTGTTTTATAGGTTCACCAGCAATACTTTTATAAATTAAGAAATCAGAGTCCTTGGGAAACTCTTTATGTTCATATATAATAGGATGGTGAAATACCAATGCTGGCTCACAATAAAAAAACAGATTAAATGACCAACACCCCAGAAAACTCTGAGAAACAATAATTAATAGAAATTAGTAGAAAACAGAAGAATCCAGCAAAATGCTCTCCTAAAAATATGAAAGTACCAAACAAGCAAAAATACTGTTTCCTGGAACTAATTCAACTGACCAGAAGACAAACAATGTTACAGCCTCTGACTCACAAAGATAATTAAATAACTGGGGTATTGCTGGCAATGTCCTGCAGGTATCACCTCAGTGCTTTCAGGTGACTGTCTGGGACCTGGATCCTGAAAGCAACCGAGTGAAAAATCAGGATTTAAAGTAATGTGTGGCCTTAGAGGTCACTAGGCAGGGGAACAGAGGGAGAGCAAAATAAACTTTGCAGCTCTGAGAATAATTGTGATAATGAGGTATCCATCTCTCAGAGAAGGGGTGTCTGTAGCATAATCAAGTGAAAAAAATCCTCTGTTTCAATGGAATTCTTGATCCTTCCCAATAATCTATAAACACCCTTTGGTGAGCAGTGCACTGGAGGTTATTAGTCAGTAAAGGAAGCCACTACCCTTGCACATAACACTTAATCTGCAGATGGCCACAGCAGACAGGCCACTTTGAAAGCAGTTTTTGAAAGCTGAAGGCAACTTAGAAGAGCAGCAAAAGCTGCACAGCACCAGGCACTGAGCCTGCTCCTGTTCAGGGTCTGGCAAAGGCACTGATAGGAACCACTTTGATTTCCTGCTCTACCCACAAGTTCTCCTGTCTGACTTTGGGCAAGGCATTCATCCCTTCAAGGCCTCATTTCCCTCTGAAATGGCAGCAATGTCTCACGGGGCTGTTGTGAAAATAAATGGAGTTATGCAAACACTTCCCAAATGAACCATGCTTCCATCACAGGAAAACAGACAAATGAGCATGTTCAGGAGTGCTAAAATGATAATAATCACCACGAAATTTTTGGTAAAGACTTCATTTATCCTGTGCAATTCATTATATTCATAAATAATTTCACAGCATTTCAAGCTCACGTTTGAATATGATCAAGCTGTAGAATAACCTGCCAGAGGGCAAAGTAACAAACTTATCTTAAACATTGTTCCCTGACCCTGATTTTCATAGGTCCATGGAGAATGCTTTGTGGAAATTATTATTTTATTCAATGCCATGTCCTGTCATTATTTCAAACAGAAAATTTCAAACCCTGCAGTGCATCACAAAAGAAGAGTGTGAGAACCTCTACTCAAAACTGTACTCAGCCTGCTCAGGACGTGGCAGCAAATTCCAAACACACAAAATGACATGCACAGGAAGGAAAAAACCAAGCCTGATCTTTAAATCAGGATTTGAAAAGCACTCTAGACGCATGCTTCACTTCATGCTTCACAGACAGGCAAATCCACAGTCACTGCAGAATGAGCCAGTATGTTACAGGCAAACAATTTGGGACAGGAAAGCTCAGAAGTGGTCTGCTTCAAGCCCACCAAGATCAAGACAGGTCTACTGCATTATTTTGCAAAACATTGTGGCATTTCTTGGTTTTCAGTCATCAGCTGGAAGGTGCAGACAGAATGAATATTAGATTAGATTAAATTATTAAACTTCAAGTTTCAACAGAAGTTTGGTTTAAAAGTCTGATTCAGAGGCAGGCGTGGACTTTCTGCTTAATCCAAACTTGTTTGCCTAAACTTTCAAGATTATTAGGAAAAAAAAAAAAGGAAAGAAAGAGGTCTTAGAAAACGTAACTTCTTCTTTTAGCAGCCTCTGACCCCCTTAAATTTTGTCTAAAAATACACATTACAACTTTATCCTGTATATCCTTACTTGGGTGGATAACTGCGCTGATGTAAGAATGTTTTTTTAAATAATTTACCCTCTAATTCTGTTCAACGTATAAAAGAAATAACAACAACAAAAAATATATTAATTCCACACCACTACATGAAAGAAAGAAAATTAAAATTAGGTCAGGATAATAGAGTGCTATTGATGCACAGACACAGTAATTGAAAAATACCTGCTTTGTGAATTCAAAAGCAAATATACCTCCTTTTTATGACTCCAAAATTACAATAATTAAATAAATTCAGGACTGGGATAGAGACACACAAAGACAGAAAATAAAAAGAAAAGCTGGAGTTCACTCTTCTAGGAAAAACAAAGATGACCCTACCTTAAATAATTCAAACTCCTTCTTTGGCATCAACAGCTATCAATTCACAAAGGATATTTGCAATTAAAATAAATGCATACACATCCATTAGGACTGAAATTACCACCTCTAAGC
Organism: Dicrurus megarhynchus; assembly: GCA_013399195.1. Lineage (NCBI taxonomy): Eukaryota > Metazoa > Chordata > Aves > Passeriformes > Dicruridae > Dicrurus > Dicrurus megarhynchus. Next base: position 693,145 of record VXAD01001400.1, read on the forward strand.
AAATAAGCAGGTAAAAAATCCTGAGGTAAAACATTTTGCTGTATCTCTGTCAACTACGTTCTGAAGTTAGACTCTGTGAAATACAGACATCACCTTCAGCCTCTACAAGAAATGCAAATTGTTCGTGATGTATCAGTGGAACAGGCAGCTATTTCAGCCTTGCTGTGACTCTCCTCCTCCTCCACATGCCCACACTGACACTTCCAAAGGAGGTTTTGCTCCCAGGATGGACAGTACCTGGATGGTGCGGGTATAGGCAGGCTCCGGCCATCCCTGACCGCCTTCTGCATTCCTCAGAGGGTCCAAAATGTTGTTTGGCACAAAGCCTGTGCTGCCACTTTTGTTCTGAACCTTCCACCACTGCTTTCTGTCATCCAGAATCTGAAATAGTTTGGTAAATTAATTACATTTTTTTTTCTGACTTTCCTCCTGCCAGTACTTAGGCTGTGCATCATTTCAAAACAAAACCACGACTCTGCCAGGTTCTGCGTCTGCCAACAGATCTTGCACAGTGAAAGAAAGTGTCCCTGAGAAACCCCTGTATCTTCCTTGATCCTCACCATCATCAATTCTACATGCTTCTACTGCACTTTTCAAAATGGGGCTCTCAAGAAAGAATATATAAGTGTGTAATGAAGTTCAGTGAACTCAGGCATGTGCTGGATGAAAATCAAGTGGAACGAAAGTCAAGTACTTGCCTCCATCTCTACAACCCATATGCTGTTGGCAAAAGGAATAAACAATTGCTAATAACCCAAGTAAAGGCATTGCTCTGGGAGAACACAAATTTGGAGACTTCTTAGTAAGCAGGGAACGGGAGTAGGATGGCCAGGAGCAGTCAGAAGTCTGACTATCTGCCCCACAATCTCATACTCAGCATTTTCTCTCTTTGTTGCTCCCTCCCTTCCAAATGCATCTCACTTTTATGATGCCAAATCCTCTTGGAAGGAACAGCCCTTCACTACACCCTGTGTGTACACAGACAGTTATTTAAACGCTACTTAATCTTTAAAAGCAGCACTAGGGAAGATGGAAGGAACACACAAATGTATTTCCAGCACGGATCTCTACAGCATCCTTCCTAAGTCAGCAAAACTGATGCAGAACAAATTAACTGAACTTTCCATACTAAGGCAGACAAGACAAACACATTGAAGCAAACATTAAGGAAAGCCACACTGCCCACAGGAAAGGTACCCTCAGCTTTGAGCAGCACCAGAAATTTGTGTGCTGTCTTTGCAAACAAAATTACCTCTACAATCTCTTCTTTCATGACAGAAAGCTCACTGTTGTTTCTTGCCACGAATTCATACTTGCATTTGGCGTACTTCTTGCTCTGTGCTTTATTGTGTGCTTCATAGTTTCTGCAAAGCAAAGATCAGACTGCTGTTCAGCGAGACAGTCAAGCAAATAAAAACACAAAGTGCCCTCTTCGAACAACCTGCAAAACATTTTTTAAACAAAAACCTCTCAACCATAACACGATGCTGCTGTAGAACGACCTGTTTATAATGCACTGGTTTAAGTGCCAAAAAAAGAAGTAAAAATAAAACAAAATAAAGAGGTGGCTGAAATGCACAAACCTCAAGAACTGCTAATCTTTATCAGCTCACTGCTTGCAAGATGTATGATAACAGCCTAGATTAGCAGGTGCTATTGTTTTAAAATAAACATGTACTCTATATTTAGTTTGTTTTCCTGCAGAAGGTTAAACAGTCATTTGCCATATAAACAAATGACTATACTTAGGATATAATTGATAGCTTGTGCTTTGTATGAAATTTTATTTCTAGTGTTCATCACAGATTTTTTCAAGTACATAATAGATGAATAAATTTTTGCCATCAACACTAATGGAGTTAAACTCTAAAAAATGTTCGCCTATTGTAGATCAGTTTTCTTAATTGACCACAAGATGCCATCAACTTTAACAGCTTCAAGTTCCTTTATCAATTAAAAATGAGAAATAACTTCTTGCCGGTTACACACAGGATCCATTGTAGAGCAAGGCATATCACAGTAAGCTCTGTATCCTGCTGTTTCCATGAGGAAAGACCTGTCCAGAATGCCTTGGGCTCTGAAGCTACTACTTTCTTTGACACAATACTTTCTTTCAATTGAGAAGTCCCCAGCCAACTCCAAACAGGTCCACAAAACCCCCCCAGTAACTTTATTCACTTGTTGCAAATTACACCCAACCACATAAACCCATACCGGGCAGTAAAGCAAGCAAACAAACAAAAAACCCCCACATGAATAAGTAAATAAGTAAGTAAATAAGTAAATAAATAAATAAACCCAAACAGCTAATGAAAACATGAAGCAATCCATGGCTTGAAAAGCTGGGTTCAAGGTCACAGCCCAGGGATATGAACACAAGATGCTGCTGCTGCTGTGTAACTCTGGGTTCCAGGTATGCCTGAGCAATCCAGCAGCTACCTGGCTATTGCATGGCTGTGGAGAACTGTCTCACTTGACTTGAAGAGCAGAACCAAGGAAAATCGTATTTGGATTGAAAGATCATTTCGAAAGAAAGACAAAACACTAATGGTATTTAAGGAGAGAGTGAAAAGTAGGGGATGACCCCCAGCCTGCAGAAGAGCTGTTACAAGGCTGAACAATGTGTAATACCAATTTTTCCTGTCACCCACTTAAAATTCATGTAATTTTGAATTTCTTTCTTCCTGTCTCAGAGATACGACTAATGTAGCTCTGACAGTGCTTTTACTTTTAGGCTGCCTTTCCAAAATCATTTCAATAACTGTGTCTTCCTATTTTGTCCACACCTAACTATCCTGACTCCTTCAAAAATATAACTCAGGAAGAATTTTTTAAAATTTCTACGTATTAGTTTTGCTCCACTCAGCAACATGCACATGACCAGTCAATGGCTGCATGCTTCTGAAGAGACCCTAATTCTTCAAGCCCAGGCTAATCAGCCAGTTTACTCTGGGCACAAATATTCTGAACGCTTCCCTCCATCCACCCTCCACTGTGTTTCTTACTGCCTATCAGATGCACCATAATTCCAGGCCTCAGCTCTTCACTGCACACTGCTTGAGAGCCTAGAGGGTTGCACAGACTTTCAGAGAGCTTTTCTTCAAGTGACAGTGAAAACCAAACTACACAGCAAAAAACACTGCTTTGAAACGCCACAAAACTTGCTGAAAATTGTTCAGTACTCTTGTGGCATCAGAGTTCCTGAAATACCTAATACCCACTGAAAGTCTAAGATTCTGACATTTCATTTGCATCACCCAAGGGAAGCATGTCTTACATCAGTGGTGAGAAACAGGCACCACTACAGCAGGTCTCATTCCACAGCTTTCGAAGGACTAATTTCACCTTTCATGAACTGCTTCTTAGAAACAGCCATTTCTCTTTACCCACCACAAAGGAGGCTTGGGTAACTCTGTCAGTTCCAGACAGATACCCTGATACCATCAACAGTTCAATGCAGTGAGACTCACTCTCTGAAACTGAAGTGGAGGCAAACACATTTGCATGGAATATTCTTACTCTGAAAGGACAGAACAGGTCTTACGTTACAGATAAGGTCCACATTACAGGTAAGGGAAAGGAATTCAGAGTATGGATCATCCAGATTTCAAGCTGACTGGTCCTGAGAGATGCAAGAGGCAATCAAGTTTGAGAACACAATTAAGAGATGACTACTCTGCTGTTGTTGCTATGAAGAATAAATCCAAAGTTCAGGGAAATAATTGAGTCTTCAATCTGCACACCACATGGGAATTTGCTTGCATGCAGATGAACAACAGGATCTTTTAGCACACGGCTCAAAACTAGGAATTCTGAAAGGGCTTTTACCAAAAGAGTTTTATCAATGATGCTTTAACCAGCAATTTGATCCCCAAAACTTAGCTTAAACATCTTCCATGGCTCATAAGACAAAATACTTTTCATGTAGTGTATATGGAATATGGTTTGGCACAGGAGAGCAGTTCCAATGCTTCTTTACTGATCTGCTTCCACAGCTTGTGCTGCTATAAATTCTCCCCAGAGACAAGGCCAAGGATCACTGCATTTCATCTTGTCAAGTTACTCAGTTTTGGGATGAAATGAAGGGGGTGAGAGAGGATGTGCAAAAAGACACTGTTTGCTATGCAAACATTTCAGAGCATTTTCTGTAACATTTGAAAGAGGATGGAAGAGACAAGGTGTCACTGTTCTGAAAGTGGGTATTTATACACCAGCCCAGAAAACAAAAAGCGGGAGATGACGGAGCACTAAGTGAGCAGCTAAGAAAATCAAACAATCAATCAAAACCAGGACAGGTGAATCTCAGAGCAGACTTGTCATTCTTTGTAATTCTGAAAAGAGCAAAGAGTGTAGTTAAAACCATGAAACAAATCAGAATGAAAATCTGAACCCAAGTGGGAGGATTCTGTGCTTGCAATCGGGTTGGAATTCCACCGTATCATTTTTGACAAAAGCAGCAATTTAACATCATCGATAAACAGGGTCTTTCATAGAAATTATATGAGAAGATCTTAAGGACACATCTTAGAGAAGCAAAAGCAGAATACCCACTGCTGAACAGAATCAGTTCCCCCAGCACAGACAATGACCCGCTCCAGACACAACCAGAGGCAGTCACAGACCCCGCCACCCCAAGAGCAGTAAGTGGGGACAGTTTTCCACAGCGCCACGGCCGCTGACGAGGCAGGGTTACCTATCTACATGCCGGCTAACAGTTTGCTTAAAGGCAGCCACAGCTGCCCCCTGGTCCAGCAGAGGCCCTCTCTTGTACACCGTGTTACTGAATGCATACCCATCCGCCGGGGGGTAGTCGGGAACACCGGGAGGCTGCAAGACAAAAAGGGAACAAAGCCACAAACTGGATTAGTGTCATCCGCCCCTCCGCTTCATCCAGCACCCCCAGGGGCCCTGTCAGCATTCCCCCATCCTCAGGTGCCTACGGTTCTGCCATGAAAAGTTAATAACTTCTCCGTTTCAAGTACATAAATGCGCAGATCAAAAGGATGAGAATAAAAGAATTTCTATCCCGAGTCATCCCACTGCATTAATATTGCAGTGGATGTTCCTTAGGAAAACAGTTCTCTGGGGCAAGGGCCGTGCCATCTCTCAGATATCACCACAGCAACACAACTTATAAACAATGGCTGAACTGCTTTAAAAGAAACTGCACGGTAAAACTGCTCTGAGCTTCTGTTCTGGATGCACACTTCAAGCCACAAACCTCTAGCCAGCCAACAGTAAGTCTGTGTAAGAAATAAAGTTTAATTATCACTCTATTGCAGGATCATAATATGAAGGAGCTCATTCGTGTCCCACTCTCACTGAACATGGCTACGGTCCATGAAGAAATGAAAAAAGGAGTGTGATAGTTGGTATAATTATGGGTTTTAATTAAGGAAAATAATCATACTTTATCACAAGCACATATGTAAGAACATTCAAAGCTTTAGGAAATTCCTTTTTTTTTTTTAAACAAAAAAACCCCACCTTAAATTCAGCATTGACACTCCCCTTCTAGGCAAGAATGATTTTAATCACCATTTCCAAAAACAAGACCAAGCTTAACAGTTCATTTGTGGGTATTATGATACTGAAATAGCTCATTTTATATCCTTTCCTTGTACCATCCAGCTGCACAAGTTAGACTGGCTGAGATTCACCAGAATTTGCCAAATCTTTAAGCCTGGTTTGTTGGGGTTTTTTTTGTTTGTTTTCTCCTGCATTGTTCTTGCTTTTGGCTTATTGTTTTTCTTATCTCTGTTAATGTGGCTACAGAAAAGTTACTCACCCAATCTCTACCTCTGGGTGTGTGATTTGGCACCCAGAGACACTCGCTTAGGGGACTGAGGGTTTATGAGAAGCAATTAAAACCACACACAGAACTCCCCATGCACATAGAGTATTCTTTAAAACTGTATCATTAAGATCTCTTTGGAAAAAATCTCCAGTGTGACCTGGCTTATGCCTTACATCAAAAGACACCCAGGAAGCAGGAATTCATTTTACTTCACAAACAAATGATTTGCATCGCTTTAGCCTCACTGGACACTCTCTGGTGGTTGTGCCACCACTGTTTGAAGTCCTCGTTGCTGAACTGCCTCCACCTTGAAACCCCTCTGCTGGGAGCTGCATGTGCGGCTGGATCTTAAGGTTCAGGAATTCAAGAATGGAAGGAAAAAAAAATGAGGTTTTCAGGGGTGGGAACCTCCAGTGCACTTTTCCTGGTGCTAGAGCTCTGCCCAGCAGGGAGAACAGGGCCATGCACCCCCTCTCCACTCCCAGCACAGCTCTCCCCAGGCAGCCTTGGCTCTGGGGAGGTGAATTCCACACCGACACACGAGGCAAATTAGCGGCAAGAGACCAACACTTCCATTCCCATCTCATTTTTCCAGCCCTCCTCATTAAACAAACTGTTACAGCAGACTCAGGAAAGAATAATTACCCTGGCATCACTCACTCCAGGGCGGTGCTTTTGCTGCAGACAAACAGCATTTTGCACCCAGGCAGCTTCTTCCAGCTGAGCACCTGCAGCATTTCACAGCTATTAAACAGCTCAGTGCCTTTTCCCCCAGGGATGTGCTAGGGAGGCATGGGCACAGGGAGCCAAGGTGCCAAGGTTAAACCAGAACCTTGTGGGAATCACTGACAGTCATGAAACCAATGCCTGACACCCCAGGAACCAGGCACACAAACTGCTTCAATGAATTGGGATATATATATATATTTTTTTTTCTTTTTGTGTGTGTGTGTGTCTTTTGAAGGTTAAGGCATGAACAACTACCAGTGCATGAAAAAGACTGAAGTGAAATGAACTCCCTGAAACACAAGCAACTGAAATACCCCAATATAGTCTCCCCCATTCAGATTTGGTTTAGGTTGTTATATATATGTAAATAATATGAAAGTCTTAAAATCATCAGAAGAGAAAAATTAATGACCTTTTTTCAATAGTATCAAAGAAGTTTCAATACTGTTGTCTGTTGTTGCAGTAGTTGTTTTTCTTACTATTGTTGTTGTTGTTATTATTATTACTACTATTATTATTATTTAGAAGGAACACTATATAAACAAAAACCTACATGGAAATGTAGACCAGTAATGAAAAATGAGACAATGTTTGATGTGTTCTGGGAGGTCACTAGGGAAGGGGGCTGATAGCAACTGCAAAAGCTACATTTCACATTGTTGTGCTCGCTAACTTTACTAAATGCTTTTATTCTCAAAATGAATCACTGGCAATAACTTGGTTTTTGTCACATTTATTCTTGTATATCTTGTTAGGCATGAAGCCAAACAATGCTTTAAGTAATCAAATGTGCATCATGTTATCCCTCCTTTGCTTGGCAGGCTTTTCACCAATTTTATTTGTCTCTATAGCTGAGCAGACTTTTTTTTTGACTAACAGAGATTTTCATGAAAGCAAAGTTTTAATGTGACTGGGAAGTTTTGATAAGTTTTTGCTGGGGAGGCTTTGCTATCTCCAATTAGAGAATTGATCTGCAAGAAAACAACATCCCATAATAGCCAATAAAAATTCCCCAAGATAGAAAAGACTCTTAAGTGAACCTAATAAATTCTTAGGTGCATTTTCATCTCACAGCTGCTAACAGGGTACCTTGGATTAGCTAACACTTGATTTAAACTAAAACCAGCATAGAAAAATAAACTAAAAATTTAAATTAAATCTTGCGTCCTCCCAATGAAAGACAGAATCTTCCAAAAGGAAAACTTTTGAATGTTTAAAAAGGATATAGCTTTTTTGTTTGTTAATTGAAAAGCAACAAAATCCACATGTATTCTTAATATCTTCCCAACAATCAAAGTTCATTTTTTGGTAAATTCTATTGAAAATAGGATAGAATAGAATCTTGAGAAACAAGGGGCTGGCTATACAGTTGGTCAGAAAATGCACCCTGGTTTCCCTAAAGGCTTTAGATGGGGATGCACAGTTCCATTCTTTAAAGAGAATAACCTAACTCTTGCTAAATTCGTGACATTCCTTTGAAGAAAATTCTGGGAAAATATTTTATACAATCATTTTCCTATCAGCAGGGTTTTTCTTTTTAGCAGTAGACCTAATCTACCTGATATGGTATTGCTCTGAGAGCACCTCTGAATACTTACAAGCAATACAGTGAAAGTATCAATAGATTAGTGAAAGGAATATTAAATTCCACATTTATGAAGAAGCAGTTTTTAAGTCCAAAATTCCACCAAAAAGGGTGGTTTCTTTCTTTTAGACTGTGTGCCTGTGATTGAAAGCACTTTGGTTCAAATATTGCCCGAAGTATTTATGATCAAAATCAATGGGATCTGATAGCAGAGCTCAATCAAACTGAACCTTAGGGCTTGGACCGTGCTCCCAGCTGAGGCAGGGAAGTGCACAAATCCAAGGAGAGCAGTAGGCAAAAAAACTTGTATTTTCCTAATTGCATTTTTGGTGGCTGAACAGGTATGTGGTTTCCTGTAACTCCAACGTTGAGTGTAAAGAGCAGATGCCAGAGCAGGGTTTCTCCAGGCATGTCCCAGAATATTGTCCTTAGGGAGGCAGTGCTTGGTGTTGCCCTCAGCTAATTAACAGAACACTTTTGCAGGAACTTACCTCACTTGACAGTCTTTTCATCTCTTGCTTCCGCTGTTGCTCTGCAACGTTTGCCACAGACTCAGCCAAGTGGTTGAGTTCTTGCTCCTTTGGAGCTCCCATGAAGCTCAGCAAAGGAGGCTCCCAGCCATTTCGGAAACGGGGGACATAAGGGGGAATAAAATGGTCCTTTGGCCATTCAGCTCTGTGTGAAAAGCAAATTAGAAATCTGTGTCAAGGGCCACACAACTGCTGGTTTAATAGGGTTCCTATAAATTGAAATGCTTTAGAATTTTTATCAGTATAGAGGAAAGGCAGAATCACGCTAGAACAGAGAAAATCAGCAGAACACATTCATTTACCACAACTATCTTCCCTGCAGCGCCCTGCAGAAAGAATCTGCTCCTTCCACCCATGTGCACCCATGCTCCTTCCACGGACATGTGGGTGCTAAAACACAACAAACTTCTGCCTTATAGCAAAGGATGGGTAATAGAAGAACCAATCAAAACAAATTTAGGACTTGTTTTAACAGTGAGACATGGGGAAAAATATTGCAATGCTCTATTTGTGTGAAAGCACCAACAAAAGACTTTAAAGAAACAGCCAGCTCTGTAAGAACACCCGAAAGCAGGCATGAGGCATGGAAGCTATACCTAAAATGAAAAAATAAAACAGTAGCTTTTACAGACATAAACCCCACCCAACTCTACATGCTCCAAGACACAAGAATTATCATCAGACTTGCTGTTTTGTAGTCCAGATTGATCTTTATAAAATACTGTACTACTTTTCAGAGTTCCCTTAGCATTCTCTATTGTAATACCAAACACCTAAATTAATGCTCTCCTGCTCTGCCTTTGCACTACACGTAACACTCTGTCCCACAACATAACTGACTGTGTCCTCACAGTGGAAGCAGAAACAGGAGTGTTCATTACAGTCTTTTAACAGGCTCCTTGCTGACACTGCTCAAAACCAAGGGACAAATGCTGCCAGTCACGCGAGCAGGCAGCAGTTCCCAGCCTGTTAGCAGGCCTGGGCTTGGTCAGTAATCCCTGATTTTATCATCCCCCTCTCCTGCTACATCCCACCCCAGGGTACCTCTGGATACTGACATCAATCACACCCTCAATTCTAATCTGCATGGGTCAGCCAACCACACTTTAAGTGCTTCATTCTTCATTACCAAACACGAGCTATTTCTCTTTCCATTACCCTTTCTTCAGGATGGACTGAACAAATGGAGTAGTTCCCAAGACAAGGAGCCCATTATTTTGCCCAGTGATCCATTTTCCCAGCACGGGGCTCCAAGGCTATGAGGCCATTTCCACTCTTACCATGCAGCCTGCCTTACACTCTACAGCTTTCAATCAACCAAATAATTAATAAAACCAAAAATCCATCTGGTAGACATTTGTGTTCCAATCTGAAATCTAAGAGCAAGGATGAATAAACACAAAAACCATGCTGCATTTCCAGTCCAAGTGATTGCGTACGTCATCATCATCAAATGTACTTATCTACCACAGATTACAGAGTCAAAATGCATTTTGCTAATTTAAGATTTTTCTTTTGCATGTTCAGTTTGCCTAATTTCAAACTACAGAATTACCTCGAACCCAACAAATGCATAAAGAAGTTAACTTTCAGCTAAGCTAAATCATGACAGTGAATCCATAAAATGCAATGTTTAAGGTATGCACATGTGGCACAGTTCAGTCAATTAACTTATTTTTATGATTATAAACATTTTTATAGCATTATTATGCTTGTAAAGAAGTAAATACATTGTAAATTTTTAACTTTTAGTAATTATTGGAAATTGAAAACAGACATTTGTAGCTATTTAATATTTTGTCACTTTTTATTGTATCTTCAGATTGCTTTTTAATGAAGTCCAGATAGATGGGCTGGAAAAATAAGGGCGAAAAACAACTGGAAACATGCAAGGGACAGTTCAGAAAAAGGTACTCCAGAAGATCATGTCAAGAGGTTCTGGGTATCACTGACAAAAAAAATTCTCTCTGCATTTTCTCTCTCCTTGAGACCCCAAATCCCAGTGAAGCTAAAGAGCTCCTTTCCAAAACCTTCAAAGAACACTTCCGAAGACTCCAAATCTTAACAAAGTGATATTGAATTTCTTGAGGGCTGGATAACCCGGTTAAGATCACGTCAATAAACTTGATTTTAGAGATCACTCTAAAATCTGAAGACTTTTGCTCACCGGGCTTTGGTCCATGAATCTCCCAGGGACATCCACAGCTGTCCCTCCTCGCTGGTGACAGTGTATCGCAGGAAGTCGATGGTGTCTTTTGTCAGGAGGGGGCTGAGCACTGTGCTAGCAAGCTCTGGGCCTCCTGTTGTCTGCACCACCTACATCCAAAGATTAAAATAATGTCAAGAACATACACGTTGTCAGCAAGGAATGAATTTATGTTATCTGCAGTGCTGCTAGGAAACAGTCATTACTCATAAAAGCACCACTCCCCCCAGAAGTAAAAACCCCTCTGAGAATCTAACAGTGTGTCTTGATGTCCTACAAATTAACTAAACTATTTATTGCTGAAGAACTGTTGTTCTGGTCACCAACCATTTTTTATTTAGACCCACTCTGGGCAGTGTTATTTTTGCTTTACTGATCAAAGCCACACATACTTCCATTAAACATGCTTTCAACTCTCCTCCTGCATTATGTAGAGAATCTCAATTTTTTATTGCTAGTTAAAAATTATAATGGCAAAGAGTAACACAAGGCTAAAGATGATTTAAATAAATACATTTAATACATGGGAAAATATGCAGAAAAGGATATAAATTATTTTCTAAAGAAAACCTCATCCTGAGATACAAACATTTCTCCTTAGTTATTGTCCAGGGACACAACATTTCACTCTTGTTATCACTGAAAAGGTTACAGGGCTTTTAAATACAAGAGTTCTGAAGGTAAACACTTAGAAAACTGCAAAACCTTACCATATGTAGTGGGGTAAAGAGAAAATGAACCAGATCAGCTGCACTAGGATTTTGGATATGGAACTTCAACTTGGCCTGAAGGAATAAAACAAATGATACCTTTTAAGAAACATTTAACTATTAAGGCAATAAATACTTCACATAAGAAGGGCCATCCCTGCTCAGGTCCACCTAAGCCCAGAGCTTTGCCTGCAACACCCACTAAGTGCAAGTGCTCACCCATCCCATTGCTCTTGAATCCATGCATATTTTAGCACCTATTGTGCAAAAAAAGACGTTCCACAACCAAATTATATTATGAAGAAGCATCTCCTTTGGAAATTTGACACCGCTTTCTTTTATTAGTATTTTGCTCTCCAAATAAAATTAAATTGTCCTTCTCAACTCACTTTTTCCAGCAATGCTCATAACCATTTACGGATTTATTAGATTATTCCTGAGTCTGGCATTTTCCAAGTTGAAGTAATTCCTTTGAGCATTCTTGTCCACCCTGCACCTTCTTCAATTTTGCTACACTGGAACAAAATCAGGCCAGGTGACATAATGGCATATTGATGCTCTTTGTTAATGTTCTGTTGTCTTTTTTTTCCCTGATGGCTTTTACCATTTGCTTGGTTGATCACACTGAGCACAGATGTCTCTCTCCCAGGAATCTCTCTTACATCAACATTTTGTTCTGATTTGTTTTATATATGAGACTTCTCCTCACCAGTCCATGACTATCATAACTATCAACGCTGGATGTTATCTATCACTTCATCTGTTATAATAAGACAGTTCTACAAAAGACCTCTGCGATCAAGTCCAACCTACGACCAACCACCACCATAAAAAAAAATTCTAAAAACCCCAAACCATAAAAATTCACTGATATAGCTTCTCTGAGGATTTCTTTTGTCTACTGATCACCCATTGGCTTTGCAGGCTCCAAAAATAAGAAGCCCAAATGTGCTTTACAGAGTTATAGTAGTTTCTATTGCATCTTGCCATCTGTTCCTCAAACTGCTTTTGGCTACCCTTGTTCTGCTTTCACATCCAACTGTCCCTCCAAATGAAGAAAGGAGGAGGATTTTACCTCTAATAACTTCCTATACATTGTTCCTCAGTCAAAACAACCCAGTCTCAGTCTATCTGAAGTTTTTTGACAGATGGCAGTCATTTCTAGAAGCTTCCAGCATGGGGTTTTAAAACTATTTCCATTCTACTTCCAGATTTTATTCTTCTAGCCACTCCTTTTATTTTTAAACCAGATTCCTCATTTAACATAGTTCTCCTTGCCTGACATAAAGCACAAACTTCAGGTTTTTGTTGCTCCTGCAAAGGTGCTGAAGTAAAGCATTATTACAGCACAACTCCTCAAAAGCAACACTAGAACCAGGTGCCAGGTGCTGCTGAGCATCAAAACAAGAGCTGTGACTTCTGCACAGAAGATAAAGATTCAAAGATGCACAGGTTGTTCTTGGGTAAAAAAAACTAATTTAAATGCAGAATGTAGTAAAAAGAATGGAAAGAGCCCTGGACATGAGAAGGACAAGCATGTTCCAAGACATTCATCCTCCCTCAAAACAGCAATCCCTTAAGGTCAGAATCACAACACTTGATGTAGCTTGCTTTTTTTTTTTTTTTTTGGTAAGAAGATATTTTTAACATGTCTAAATACTTCCTACAGCACTGCAATCAGAATTCATTCCCCATGAGGAAGAAAGAAGCTGATTTGACTCAGTGAATTCAGGAACAGTTTTCCCCATTGGCATAGCCTCCCCAGCAACTGGAAAGGACAGTCAGTGTCTGACAGCAAATGCTTTGAAGGTGCCCCACTTGCTGCCTCCCTTGAATAGGAGATTCCCACTTGCAAAAGAGGAGATGCCAGGAGAAGGCTCTTGAATTATCATCTTTGCTTATTGAGAACCTATAAAGAGACAGCAATTTGTTGGATGGAGTGCTCTGAGGCCAGAAGGTCCTGGGTAATGATGGCAACAAGCACAGGGAGTCTGATGGGCATGGCTGAATAAAACTAAATCAAGGCCACAGCTGGTGATGCTGGCAAACACACAACAGAGCTGTGATCCCCACAGACCTTCCTAGGAATCCTTTTATCACTCAAAATCAAATTTCCCAAGTAAAAGGCTTTAAAGAACCAGGAAAGGAAGAAACACAAAGATGCTGAAAACTAGATACATTCATCTAGTCATTGTGTAGAGAACCTGAATGAGAACCTGAGGAGCAGCATCCCAAAGCTCAGAGGTCAACTTAGGCCAGAGGTGGCCAGCCCTGGTCTGGCCTCACATCTCATATCCACTTACCAGAAGGTTGAAGCCATGCTTGAACTTTTGGAAGCAGTCAACAAATTCATCTGGAGGTGGTGGCTTTGCACGGAGAGTAAGAACACCCTCTGGTGAACAGAATGAGGTTTTTATATATCCATTTATATGTATATAACTGCCACAAATACTCCAGATAGAGTAAGCATGTAAATGCACAATAAATTTGCCATCTTACAGAATTTTGTAAATAAAGCACCAAGGCAGGAGCATATTCTGTGGTCACATCTCTAATTAATCACTCCCCACTGACTTCAAGCAAATGTTTTTGATAGGTTTCCCTCTGAGAATATACTGCATAGGAACTTTTGTGCTCAAATTGAGAGAAAATTACTACACTGATTAAAAAAACAACACAAAAAGACATTCCTGGCTCCTTCAATTATCCTCAGAGAAACAGAATTGTGTGCAGAAAGAACTCCTACCTCCAGGTCCTTTCTTTTTACTTTTCTTAGTTTTCTTCCTCTTTGAAAGTTCAGCAAATGCTTCAGCAGCTTTTTGCAGTTTGGTAACAAAATACTCTATGTCATCCAAAATATGGTTCAGAATTTGCTATGGGAGAAAAGACAAGTAACTGTTTCTCTACAGAATCTACAGCAGAAATACTCCAGAAACTGAAATGCCTAGACTCTCAGCCACTGATAGCTTCCTTGGAACAAATTCCATGCTGGAACATTCCATATTTAGATTCCTTGTGTTTTTAAATTTACATACCTGTAAAGTATTTTAAATTTTAATTTTTTAAAAAAGTAGGGCCGCTGGAAATTTTTAAAATACGTCTAACAAGATTGTTAAGATTGCAATTCCACAATTTGCTTCCACATTACATTTTTGCTGAGAGCACATGAAAAAAATTCTAATTATTTGAATGGACAGCATTTTCATAAAGAGTATAACTTCATAATCTCCTTTAGTACTAAGTATTAAGCTATTTGGTGAAGCTCTCTACAAATTAAGCTGTTTGTAGAGAAGTGCTCTTTGAAGAATTGATTTCAAAGAGTAACTGGAGAAGAATGAACAAACCCCGGGGGAAAACATAAATAACACCAATCCAGCAGGTCCCAACATGCTGTTCTCAAGACCCTCTGATGTTGCTGAGGGAAACAGCAGAGTGGAGAAGTAGGAAGTTACAAATGACACGTGGGGCAACATTTGATCTTGCATAGGCCATAGAACATGCCCAATGTTGCTGCCTGTAGGCAAGAATACTCTAAGTTATAAACAAACTGCCTGTCTTCAGAAATGATCACGTTTATTTTCCAGGTTTTACACATATCCAAGCCCTGCTAAATTGATGGGATTTTTTTATCCTTACATAGTTTGCTGAAATCAGTCCACTGAAAAAATTACGATTTACATTTCTAGCTCTTCACAGCGGAAAACTTGTCATCAACATTCAGAGTGTTTTTCTTTCTTTTTAAAAAAGAAAATTAAGAAAAAAAACTATCACCTGTTCATTTTTAGATCTACCACAGAAGCAGAGGGCTGCTCGGAAAGCTTTTCTCCAGAACTGAATTTCCCACGTGGAGAAAGTCTCCCCACAAAGGAGAGTTGCAAAATTTCACAGACATGAAGCAACATCATTTGAAGCTTCTCACTTACAACATCTCTGTCAATCCTGGCTGCTATCATCTCTGCTGTTTCTTCCTGCTCATGGTATTGTCTATGCTTTTCATCTGCAAAGAGGGAAGAAAAGAATAAGACATGCGTATATGTGGAATTAGTATACTAGTATATAGCAATTTCTCTACAGTTTATGCTTTAAAGTAAGAAAAGGATGGTCAAAACTCTCCCATTCCCTTCGCAAGGACTCCATACAAGCTGAAAATCTTGCACCTTAATGCCTGATCCTGTCAAGTCTCACAAAAAAAGCTTCTGTACATGCTTTCAGTTAACTGCATAAATGAAGTTAACTGCAGAAGTGTGGTACCAGGCCTTAAATAAAAATAAAATTCAGCACAAAGTGGCAGATTATAAATACAACGTAATTAGGAATCATCCCATTTTGCAAAACATGCTGAAAGCTACTCCAGGAGAAGCAAGTAAGAAAGAGTGCAACCATGGCTTTGAAGACAATTCTGATGCAAAAAGTTATTAGCAAAAAGGGGGCCAAGTCTGGAAACACAGAAAGAAGAGAGAATGATGTGACAGAACTGATATTTACAAATAACAACAGCCAGAATCAGTGACTTGTTTGAAAACAAGGGTGAATTTTTTGAGGAATCACAAGTTTTGCATTTTTAACCCACATTAACCACTGCACAGCATTTGTGAACAGGTGGGATTACAGTAAATACATTTTAGAAAAGATCCACATGAGTGGAATAAAAGAAACTGCAGGAAATCAGATCCACAACTGGTCTGACAAGACATTAAACTAATGAAACCTTTCTGATGTGAGAACTCAAGCAAAAGAACAAGACAGCCTTTACTCTAAATAGATGTAATACTGAAGGTACATAGATTAAATAATTCTTAGCATTTCAGATTTCCCTTAACATTTGTAGCTGTTTTCTTTGCATAGTTGTGTACTTGTTAAGTGATATAGATAGAATTTAATAAAACAAAAATTACAAGGAATCCAAGGTTTTTTAATGGTACAGTCTTAATATCTACTATTAAAAGAACCCAAGCAAACAAACTAAAAAAGGCCTCATCTTATCCTTTTTAGTCTGTTTTATAGAAGGAGATTTATTCTTTCTAAAGAACTTTTATTTTTAAAGAAATCTGATCAAAATGTATTTCCCTTAGGGATGTAAAAAACCCACAAACAACCATTAAACAGAAAAATCCAAACCCATTAAAATTTGTTACAGTTACAGCATTTCCTATTTAAGGCTTTAAAAAAGAAAAACCTAATTAGCCATACCAGCCATTATAAAGATAAATATAATATAAATAAATAATGCTGATCTCAAGTCACCTTTTAAACCACGATTATATTATTTAATTGTCCAAAATACCTGGCCCTGCTACTGAGGAGAGCATCATTAGATAACATTACTGTGTTACTGTTACCACCTTGACAAAAAAAAACCCCAGATCCAAACCCGTAACCCACAGCCCTACCCAGCCAGGGACAAGTGAAAGCAGCTCCCAACAGGAAGCCAGAAAATGGGTAAATGCAAGTAAATGACAAGTCAGATTATGACAGGCAGCTCTCACTCCCCCAGATGAGGCAACAGTGGCTTGGGGCATTCCAAACCAGAGCGGGAGAATCATCCCAGCAGCTGCCAGCGAGGGCAGAGGGCCGACCCTGTGCAACCACTTCCGCAGCCAGTTACCGCCGTCTGCGCGGACGTAGTCTCTCCGAATTATTTCTGCTGCTACCGAGCGTGGTGGAAAGCCACTCTTTGGTACCCCTGCGTGTGGCAGCAGGCCCCCAGCACTACTCACAGGCCCCCAGCAATACTCACAGTCCCCCTGCTCCGAGGCCCACGCCGACCACGCTGCCACGCGGCTCCGCACGTCCACCTGGGTGACGGTGCCCGGGGGCACGGGGGCAGGGGCCCGCGGGGGCGGCGGGATGGCACTGTCGGCTTTGGAGATCATTCTAGAGGAAGAGGAGAGAGCCCACAAGTGACACTCAAAGGATAAAAGGTTCTGTTCTCTAGTGCTTAATCAGAGAAGACAAGGAGGCTTCACAAGGACCTCTTCGACTGCAGGCCGCACCGTGGGCTTGCCAAGTAAGAAGCACTCAAGACCATGATGTGTAAATATGTTAAACACAGCAGGAAACTCACTCCATGAGGGAGTTTTCAAATCTTTGTCACCTGGGAAAGCCCCAAGCAGTGCCAAAGAACACGACGAGACCTGCCAGTTCACACAGATAAATTCAGTGCCTTGGATTTAGCAGGGGACATTTTTACAACCACACGCAGGTGTAAGGGCGGGACTTGCCTTTTGTATGAGAGAAAATTAGAAGATCTGAAGCTACCTTTCAGCCATCACAAACTAAGTATCTAGTCCCCTAAGTCTGGCCAGTTTTCAGCCACCTTTTTCCTAAAACCCTACCAACAAAACCAAGTTCACTGGCTGATTTGTTTTGTAACAGGCGCCTGTTCATCCTGTCTTGATACAAACATATAGATGTTTCCACCTGCCATTTTCCAGTTCTTAGTGTAGTTTTAAATACTGTCAGGAAAGAGGTCTTTGAATTCATTCTACAGCTTGATACCAACAGACAAAAAAAAAAAATCACAGTAATTCCTGTCATACATATCCCCCATTCCTTCCCCAGCACTCTATTTAAAAACTAGATCTTCCCCTTAAATTCATCTCTTATAAACCCATCTCGTTCGCAGCATTCAACAAGACCACAAAATATCAGATCTTGTTTGGTCTTTGAACAGCGAATAACAACAAAAAAAATATTTCCTTTGCCTTTCCTTCCTCCAGTCCCTTTTCACTCGTCAATAACCTTGCAGCACCTCAACAATGCCTCTCAGAACCTCAATGAGGCAGGAGGGTCTCTCCCTGTGACCCCATGCCAGCAGGCACATGATCCAACAGGGAGTAAGCAGCACCCAGCTGCCACCCACGTTTGACCTCTGGGCCTCACAGCCCTCGGAGACTGATATCTGGGATTATTTGTCCCAGCAGAGGTATTGACCTACATTCTTTTCCCAATTAAATCTCATTAGTTTCCCAGCACATCCAATGTGTTCGAGTCCCTCTGGATTGCCTCTTTGTGCTTATACCTGGTTTCAACAGTCCCACAAATGGTAAAGTCTATTTATTTAATTTTAAGCCTGCAAATAAAGTTAGACACAGTTCAGGTTCTGTTTTGTTTTTCTAGGAGTGCCTCTGACTCTAGGAAATCTTTGTAAGTTGCACATCAGAATTTAACAGGCATCCAGAACTATTGGAAATTCATTCTAAGTTTTGCCCAGCAGAGACTTCTCTATCTGAGCACAATTTTTATTGAGAGATACTATCAGCATGCAGCTACATAGTGAATTTCTAACAAGCTACTCCCATCACCATTCAGTATCTAACATATTTGTGCCCCTGCTTCTATGCCTCTGTTTTCTACCTCTCTTTCCTGTATTCATCTTCTCTGAACCCAACAGATTCTTTCCCCCACATTTTCCAACTGGCAGAGAAGCCTTTGCTACCAGGGAAACAAGAAGTCTTCAGCATCATTAAACAGGCAGGCAGGAAGATTATTCAATCTTCAGTTGCTGTTTTATTTAACATCCTCAGATCCCAAAACCTTTTAGCATAATCTTATTTACTTGGAGTTATGGGGAATTTGTGTTTTCAATTTAAATTCTGAACTCCTTGACCCATATGCAGAACTGAGACATGCAAAGCCATTCTCTGGCAAGTGGAATTGATCTCAGCTGTTCCCATCACTAAGGTGGGCTTGGGAAAGGTAAGACTGACACCATAAATTGACAGAACACAAGAAAATTATTAAAGCAGGATAGGGCTTTCATACACATGGCTTTGGAAGTATATTTTTAGCTAGAAGAAAAAAAGCTCAAGCCCCCCAAAAAAACCCAAAGGACAGCAGGCAGACCTGGAGAGCTTCTGAAGGCTGTCACACTATTATGATCCTATACACTGCCAAGAAGTTCGAGTTTTACCTCAGTGTTTCAAGCCTCTTCTTTTGCTTCCCACTTTTGCTGTCACTGATTGCACTTTCAATATCTTCATGAATAAGGGTAGCCTAAGGAGACAGGAGCAGAAAACATCAGGTACCAGCTACTGTGAGATATACGAAACAAATATCTCACCTTTAGATAGAGAATACCTTATCAAATCCCATTTATTTAAAAGCACTGGGACAAATTGTGTTACACATAAACAGAACAAAAAGCAGAACAAAATCTGGGAGTTGGTATTTTTGTCACTACTCCAACCTCAAGCATTATCATCACACAAGTACGTAATCTAGATACCAAATTTGTCTGAACAGCTGTAATTATCTCAAGTCAACCACCATTGCATAAGCCACTTTTTCCCTCTGCACACGTAATTTTTGGTTGCCTCAAGTATTTTGTTTGTCTCATACTATAAAAAGAAAACCTGCCATACATAGAAGCAGCAAAACTACTATAGATGGCAGCAGCATAAGCATTGAGAAAGTCACTCGTAATGAAACAATTTCCTTTCAGAAATAATGACAGCCTCCAATTTCTCTTTGATGGAACAGAAGATGAATTTTTCAGAAGGTTCCCTAATCTCTACGTTCCTGCCACTCCACAACTGCAGCCTGCCTCCACCAGTGGCCCCACAAGTGAAATTTTCATGCATGTCTAAAGCATTATTTTAATAGATCTTGCATTAAATAGGTCATGGCTTCTCGTAGGATTTAGAATGCTCTGTTACACGTCTTTAGCTGACAAATTAATTTCCTACAAAGGCTGTCAAAGCCCAGATCTGCCGGTGTCTGGCTCACTCTGCAAGGACCATGTCTTTCCTAGTACCCTCATAATGCAGAAGTATGTACCTTTTTGGGAGGAATATATAACTTCTGCTAGGACCAGAAGACATTGTTGAATTTAGGATTCAAGGGGATTACAGAACTTTTCAGGCTATAATGGATTGCACTACAGAATACTTATGAGGGATACCTTAAGTTTACAGAATTAATAGAAAAAAACTTTAGGGGATCAGAGGAACTCAAACCCAGAAGAATTCCATTAATCCAATACTCTTGGTATTTACTATTTAAATTTTTTTCTTGTTTATGAAATGTTAGAATGCCCCAAATAGTATTGATTTGAACTATTTTTTATTGCAGAAGCTTCTGGGGTTGCTTGTAACTTCTAACAGAAGCAGGGAAAAGCCAACAGAGAAAGACCTAAACTTTGAAAACCAGAAAAGTTTCATGGGTAAGGAAAAAAAAACAGGGTATGGCCACAGAATCAAACAATACCTCAGAACAAAGGGAGATGCTGGACTCCCAAGTCATGCTTATGTACTCTTCATTTTTATGGGTACAAAGAGGAACAACCTCAAAAATGAAATGAAAAGAGACCAACTCTACACGTTGAGAAGCTGGCTCCAAGCACACCTCAAAAGGCATCCCCGCATTATTTAACATAATAACCCCTGAACCTCTGACAGGATCCCACTTTCCTTTCAAACAGCAAGTTCTGTGCAGCAAATCACACAATAACTCATCATCCTCACACCACTCTCACCACACTAATTCCAAAACTGTTGCACAGTGTGATTAACAATCTGTTGTTTCAAGACGATGATACAAACTACTACAAAGGAATTAAGAAATCCCCATGAAATTATCAATTGGAATTACAGAGAATTACTGACAAAATTAAAATTTATAACCTCAGAAATAAAGAAGTATTGCAGAATACATTAGGAAAATAATTTACACTTGAAGGTAATATTTTAATCAGAGGCCAGCAATCTCTTTCCTTGTTTTGCCCCTCCTGCAAGGAATATTTTCCCTTTCAAGATCTCTCCAGCAGAGCAGAGATGCAGAGAGGTGAGAATGCAGAGAATGTTTAATTGTTCAGTGACAAGGAGAGCAGAAAGAGTGGGTAAGACTCAGGGCTCAGATGAGCTCTTTGCAGATTACAAAATAAACTTGAGATAACTCTAATTATTTTACACCACTTTTTTCAGAAGTGTGAAGGCAAACCATAGATATTTTTCCAGAGCTTTATACATTTGCAAACCTAAATTAGCAGCTACAGAGCCCAAGAACCAATATTTAGAGTAGGGACATATTTGAACATGCACCAAGGATTCATCTTAAATAATTACTCCTTTGCAATACACACTACACTACATTTACTAACACACTGTCAGTAGTGCTGATATCTTAAGTGCATTATCTTATAGCATTTTTATCAGAATAAAAGTACAGAATTATTTTCTATGAATCAGCTCATTTGTCTTTATCCACTGTACTGGTCAATTCATACAATCTGCCCTATTCAAATAAGTCACAGCAGATCTCCATTATTGTCTTACCTTAATTTCATCACACTGGAAAAGATGCAAATCAGGCTTGTTTTGGGTTGGTTCTTTACATATTAATGCAAGAATTGAATTGTAGTTGCATGCATTCATCACAGCTTGGCAATGCTGAATTGTGCTTAAAGGAAAATTCTCCAGTTCATTCTGTCAGAAGAGAGAAAAAAAAAAAGGAAACACAAAATACCACCTTACTACCCAGTGTCCTGATCTCAGAAAAACTGCATGAGCTAAAAAGGGAAAGTGATAATAAGCTAATTAAAATCCTCAATCTCACATACATCGTTTTTCTGCTCTCTCCCTTTTTCTCTCTCTCTGAAAATGAGACTGTCACTCACAGATCTTACCTTTGATTCCAAGTCCACCAAACTGACAGCTTTGTCATCCACTTGAAGAATCATGTCTTGAGTCCACACTTTGCCTTTGGCATCCAACAATTTCAGCTTCCTTATTCCATCATCTACTGTAATCATTGCCTCTTTTCGGTCCAGAACAAAAGTGGTCAAGTGCTGGTGAATAAGACATACATTTAAAAGAAATTATGATTGCAATTTTCCCTATTGTTCAGGAGTGCCAGTATTTAAATTGTCAGGAAGTAGCAATGCAAATTATTCATGAGCAAAAGTGCCTTTGTATACGACAGAGCCCACCTCTAAGACATGAGAAAGGCTGTTTGGTCCATAATGTCATTTTAAGTCAACTTATTTTTGTAGCTTGCTTTTCGATACCCACTGTCATTTCCTCACTACTGTAAGCAGTTAGACTTGAAGGCACATTCTGACATCCTTCAGGTATCAAAGCTAAAATTAAACCACGAGTTTTAATTAGCGTTCCTGAGGAGTGAAAACCTGTCTCTCTCTTGGCAAGCTGAACTCAGGAGGTGCCAGCAGAAGCTTCCCAGAAGCTGACTGCCAATGCAGCTCCACCACCATCCTGACCTGGAGTGTCCTCATCCCTTCCAGAGCTGCCAGGTAGCCTGCTGGTGGCAACCAGGATGGGCTTGCATCTGACTGGGACACCTTATGGACGGGCTGGTCACTTTTATGTGCAACACAGTAGAAAAGAGTAACTACTTTTGCTCACCATCAGCTTGGAATATTCTCCAGATTCAATTAATGGCCTGGAATATAAATAGTACCTCACTAATAGCACCTCAGCTAGCTTCCCTGTCATTATGGTTGTGGCAATTTCTCCTTCAGCATGCCAACTGTGCAAGAAAACCCACAAAATTGTTTCATTTTGTTCAGGCATAAATTCACCTTCACATTCTTATTGAAGATCTGGTAACACTCATTCAAGCTGAACCACATTTAATATATGCCTGCACATCTATCTTCTAAATAACTTTAAAAAATAAAAATAATAAAAAAGAATTAACTCTGCCTTCTTCTGTTACAGCACTTGGCAATTACAGAGAAGAAAGTAGGTGTAAGCTGCATATAATCAAAGTATTTAAAATAAGTAAATAGTGAAACAAACTCTGTACTGGCTGCTTACCCAGGAGTGCTTAGATTCCAAATGCAAGTACTAATTGTAATGTCAGTACAGGACCAAAACCATTATGAAGAAACCACACAAAAATAGACAGGCAATCAGAACCGACACATGCATTTATTCACAAGCTGATCACAGTACTGAAGCACTTGAAATTAGGAGTCTTCAGCATATGATCTCACAATCCACAGATGATTTAAAACCCAGCAAAAAGGAGCTGAGAATCCATGGTATTTGAAAGACTTGGCTTAACCCATGACAGTGCTCTGATAGCAGCAGGAGAAAGTTTGAGCCAAAGTAAGGCTACAAAAAGAGGCACTGCATCCAAAAGTGCTTAACAGGTTACATACAGGCACTCAGGCTGACCCTGCTGAATATTTTAAATATGAGAGCAGCATGCAGTAATTCTGCAAAGCAGCTTAGGACAGCAAGTCACACACTTTGCTCTTCAGGCTGGGGAAGAATCTGCGCAGGCAGAACGTATTTAGCTGCTACATATTCGACTCACTGGGGCTTTGAGGGGTTAATGCTCAGCACTTTATGAATATTCTAACACCTCTGCTGATTATATCTGATCAGAGTATTAGTTTTAAATATCATCCAGTGTGCCTCGCCAGCAGCACAGCATTATTCAGCTCTGCCTCATCATTGCAAGGAGCCAGTTCGGAGACAGGGCGGCACAAGACGTCGTCTTGATGCCCCGTTGAGAAGTCCTGGCTGTTTGCCAAGCTACACACAACTTTGCTTTACATTCTTCTACATCCAAATTTCAGCTTCTGACGGCAAAGCTATAGAATTTGAGACATTTCAGTGTAATCTGTTCTGAAGTGACCCCAGGCTGGCAGGATATTTTGGAAGATGCATGTGCCTTCGAGCTTGTATATCCTCAGAAAACATGTGGGCAAAAATAACTGCATGTAACTGAAAGCTGTAATTGGTGCACCACTCTCATCTCACCTCGACATGATACTGTGACGTTTCGGATATGCTGCTGACACTGTCTCGTGCATAATTCTTTCTTTGTTCTAGAGACGGGAGGAAAAGAAAGAATAATTATTCATTCAATGTCTTATCCTGGTGCCTTGACTGTTCCTCAGAGATACTTTGGACAAGTTGTATATATGAGAAGAGGAGATAAGCTGTGGTTACTTTCTGTATTTCAGCAGAAAATACCTCTGCCCCCACAGGGTCCAGCACAAGGACCATTCTTACATCAGCAGTGCTAACAGAGAGCTGGTGGGTGCACACAAAAGCAGTTATCTCATCCAGTGAGTCAGGACACCGGAGGGGAGCAGTGCTCTGACTGGAAACACTTCCTTGGGAAGCCTGATTATTAAAATCTTTGGCTTGCCACTTCAGTAGCAGGGTGATAAACTAGCACTGGGCTCGCTGTGCTTGTATGAACGCCCTTGAAAGCAAAAGTATTTTCTGATATATACAAATACTCCTCACATTAAATCTGCAGAATGACAAAGCCACACACAAAAAAAAGACCTGACTCATCCTTTATTTCTTCATAAAGTATTCAATTCATTGAATTGCTAATGTAGAAATAGGCATGGAAATATACATATCCACACCAAAATATCTTTAAACAGGAATGCTCTTCAGCTAACAGAACACAATGCTACAGAAACATCACGTGTCTTTTACTCCGTAGTAATAGATGCGGGAGAGGAAGGAAGGGGAAAAGCAAGATGAAGACACAACACACACCCACATCTCAAAATAATGAATTTAGATGAATACTGAAGAACACTTTTCAACTCTAGTGGAAAAGAATTGAATGCAATATTTGGAAATTTTGGGGTTTTTTCACTACAATCACTTAAGTGCCTGATCTGGAACATTAGGAGCTTTGTTGTGAAAAAGTCACAAGGGGACATGGCTGAGAGAGGTCTAAGGAAACTCTGGAAGTAGGTAATTTTTTTCTATATTTCATTTAAAATCTCGATTTCTGATCTTCAAGTAAAATAGGTGGTTTGATTTTTTTTCATACGATCAAAATTCAAAATGTAAATACAAAATACATCAATTTCATCACACCTGGAGTAGTTGGAGGTAAAATAAAAGTGATTTTGTTGACAGGAAGGTTAGGTTACTTTTTGCAAAATAAAAAAACTTCTAAATACTACCGAGCATATGATCTGTGACATACAGAGATCTGCAGTGAGGACACCATAAAAGCCCCCCTGCAAAGGTCTCTTCTGTGACCACGGTTCCTTCACACAGGAATTCCAGATGCAAAACCAGCAATGCCCTCATTTTCAGATGTCACTTGTGGAAGCATTTGTCACATTTTATAAACACACCATTATCTCTCCCCTTCTCAGTGATTTTCACAAAAAACAAGTTTCTGAAATACATCACTGGCTTGAAGCCCCCCTCCCACGGTGACAAATGCCACTCGCAGAAGAGAGCCATCCTAATCCTGTACAGCAGCTCCTCAGGTTGCTTTAGGAAGAGAAATGTGCAAACAGTCAAATTTAAGAACACCACAGATTATCAGAATTTTTAGCCAGGTGTGTGAATATTTCAAACCAGATATCTTACTTTCATTATGCATTATTCTGAAATTCCAGGGCAGAGGACCAACATTGATTATTCCATCTGTGTCTACTACTTCTGCTTTTGCAGCATGTCACTTAAACTATTTTTTCAGTTGATTGTCTTTGTAACCACAACACACACACATGCACACCCCAAAAACACAGCCAGTAAAACAGTACTGCCTGATTTGCTACCTTTCTTTTTTTGTTTGGATGATGATCTGAAGAAGTAAAGTCCATCTGTTCCTAAAGGACAAGGGGATTAAAAAGCAGTATCTAGTTTAATCCCATAGAATTATTCACATCTCTAAGGGGATCAGTTAGCAGTCTTCTGCTGTGGACTGTAAATGATACTTAAATACTGTTCAGTAAGAAAGAATATATGCTTTAAAAAAAAAAAAAACTTGTTTGAATTAACAATGCACCAAATACTCAGTTTTGAGTGTTACCTTCTTTTAGGTGAACAAAAATGTAAGTTTTATGCTATTAAATTTAACAAGCATAAGAAAGTTTACATCCACTCTAAAATTTATAAATGCTGCAAACAGTAACAGTTGGAGTTGCTTTAAATAAACAAAGAAAGTCTGGCATATGTAGAGGCTCCAAAGGAATTAAAAAGCGGACAGTAAATTTTGCAGGAGGTTCTTTATTCTGCTTCACATAAGTTTTGTCCGGTGTTAAGACAGGAATTTCAAAACCATTTGTAGCAGTGATTAACTCATCCCCTTCCACAGAGCAGCACAACACTTCCAGTCAGACATGATGGAAAGAAAGGTGTTCAACACACAGTGTCATGGTGAGAACAAGAGTGTTTACAGAAGAGACAGAGCGTTCTGAGTGCTCATCACATCTGTGGCTGCCTACACTTGAGAGCTGAGAACAGCCCCTCAAGTTCTGCATTGTTAATTACAACGTAACAGTAACAAGAACGTTAATAAAATTTACATTTAACAAAAGTCAATCAGTGTTTGCATTAACAAGCAAAAGTACAGACAGGACAACTGAGAGTCCACACTGAGAGCAATTCATATTTACCAATTTATCTCTTTAACGCAGGTAGAATGAGAATTAGAACCTGCTGGAGGCTCAAGTTACCATTTAGAGTAGAACAGAATGTTTCAGCTGAAGCTGAAACACTGCTATAGAGGATGTGGAGGTGGATACTACAGCTGCACCCTGAAATTATTCACCCTTCAAAATACATCTCCTAATAGGCATCCTGGCATCAGGCAAAATTCTTCCATTGTGGAAGGGTTTGTCTTCAACCTTTGTTTTTCAAACCTTTTACAATCCAATGGTTCATAAGTGGGTCTCCTTTCTCTTACAGCTGCTCACCACCCAGGCTCCCTGAGACATGGTTTTCTTGGCTGCCTGGCATGAATCACACTGAAGGAAGAATAGCCCCCCACGATAATAGGAACATGGCACAAAGAAAGAGGAAGGAAGAAAAAAAAAAAAAAAAAAAGAAAAAAAGGAAGAAAGGAAGAAAGGAAGAAAGGAAGAAAGGAAGAAAGGAAAAAAGGAAAAAAGGAAAAAAGGAAAAAAGGAAAAAAGGAAAAAAGGAAAAAAGGAAAGGAAATAAAGACTGGCAGCTAGAATGCATGCCTTGTCCCATGGTTTTTACCAGTAGCTCAAAATGAAATTTCAGCCTCTGCTTTCTTCTAGTGCTTGGCTCCTGTCCCAGATTCTACCTACAACCCTCCAAAAGTTCTCACCTTGCCATCAGAAAGGACAGAAACCCTTTAGCACCCCTCCTGTTGAACCCTCCTGCTCCACTGCCTTGAGCATCTACAAAAACTGATAGAAGCCTGCCAGCCTGTTCTCTGTCCTCTAGCCAGATGACACAAGCGACTGCTGCTCCTTCCTCCAGCACTTCTGTGTTTTCCACTTCCAAGTCAGAGAGATCTCAGCACATGGCTCTCACAGGTTTTTTTCATCTGTCTACAACTTCTTTTTCTTTTCCTGCGGAGTTGCCCATTGCCATTCTTCTGGAATTGCAGCTTCCATGTCTCAAGCCTTTCACATATCTAAGTGATGGATTATTACCTATGAGTATTAATTTGACTGCTTTTAGAGAAACCTTAAAACATCTCTTGATTTATTACATCATCTTCAAATGCAAGTAACACATTTGAAACTATTATTGAAAATGAGCAACACGATTTGCTGACGTGCTGAATGTAGTGGGTCTGGCTAAGATGGAGAGGATTTTGGATCTGATAACACAGGGATATTTTAGCTGTTGCCAAATGGTGTCAAAGTCTTCTCCATTTCTTATTCTGCTGCCCCAGTGAGTGAGCTGGGGGTGCACAAGAGGTTGAGAGGGGACACAGCTGGGACAGCTGACCCCAACTGACCAAAAGGATATTCTATACTGTTTGCTATCCTGCTTAGCAATAAAATTGGCAGGTAGTCTTTCCAAAGCCTCCTTGCCCAGATAGTCTGGGCATTGCTCTGCTTATGGAAGGTTGTGAGTAAATGCCTTTGTGTTACTCAGTTGTGTTTCCTCCCTGCTCTTTCCTTCACCTGTTAAGCCATCTTTATCTTGATCCATCTGGTTTTTTTCTTGCTTTTGCTCTTCCAATTCTCCCTCCTATTCTGCTGCAGAGAGGAGACAGGGGGAATGAGCAAGCAAATGGGGAGGTCTTCAGTTGCTGGCTGGGGTCAACCCCTGACACTGAAAACAAAACAATGTTTTGTATGCTCTGTTTCACTCTCCTAATCCTCCCAATCAATCTCAGCCTCTCAGAGGTCCCTTCATGCATGAAGAGGCTATTGAAGCTGAAGTGAAATACTACAACAGAGACTTCCAGATATGATGCATAAAACTATCAAAACATGAATTAAACTATCAAAATTATTGAGGTTTTTTCCTATATACTCTACTCATTGCAGCTCCTATATCCAGCACTTAAAGTACAGTGCAGTACTTACAGTAAAGTACAGTACTTAAAATACCAGGTTAGCTCAAACTGTGCTGATATGCTACACACCATTTACATAAAGGAGTTTTCCTCTGGTGAAATAAAAAAAAAATAAAAGAGGATCATGGCAGAAGACATTCAAGTTAAATTCTTAACCACAATCTATAGCAACTGCAACCCAGAAGAAGTTGATTAAAATAAAATCTCTCACAACACAAAGGCAATAAAGTGAAAAGTAGCACAGCATTTCACTTATAGGTCCTGAATGTAAGATCTACTAGCTACTAAAGGTTCCAGAGGAACAGGAACACTGATCCACAGAAACTATTACTCTTCCTGATGCCTGATGTGGATGGATGTTACTGCAATTCACGCTTTGTGAAACTCTTGAATTCACCAATCATCAGGACCAGACCATGTTTCTGTTTCCAAACAGATGTTGAAAGCTACTGATTTTAATTTCTGAAAGCATCCAAAACACCAGAAAACAAAAAGCAACCTCTTAACCAAAGACTTTTGGCCAAGTCAAAAACACTACCAGACAGTACATGACACAGACAAACAGGACTGCAGATTGCTCTGAAATCTGACGGCAATCCACATGGACATGGATTAAGAGTCTGCCCCACAATTTGTCCTAAGAATCCTGGAGTGACAACGTAAAATATTTCCACACATCATCAAGCAGAAAAGCCCAATACTTAGTTTACTACCATTTATCTGCATGGGACTGATTGCTGATACCCTGAATTGCTGAATAAATTGCAGCCCAGTCAGAAAAAAAAACTCCTTGAGGCAGAGCAAAGTGCAGGAGACGTGACCTAAACATCCAGGGACAAAGGTCAAAACTCAAGTTCAAAAGAAATCTCCTTTTCAGGGGAGCAAACACTATCACTTTCAGAGATTTATGCCACAAATTTGGCTGCGTGGAACTAGCTGTCAAAGGAAGTGTGTCGTTTAGAAGTCAATTGTCAACTTAATTTGAGAACCAAAATACTACAAGCATGTTACGTGGATGGCTTCTTTCAGTGGACTCATTTACCTGTCTGTGAGCTACTTGAGAATTCCTTGAATTTGCTACACTGCAGATCTTGCTCTGAATGAGGCATGTGAGCAATGCAAAAATACACCAGCAGTTCCAGCTCCCAATCACAGCCGTGAGAGTATAAACTCGGTGTACAAAACACCCAGTCTTTTTAAATGTGCTGTGTGAAGACAATTTTAGCAGCATCTTTCAGTTCTATGCTGCACAATAATCTGACAATCTGGATTGAGCTCCTGGTTCATTCCTCCCGAGGAATGAGGCTGCTCCACGCGGTGTCACTGGCTGGCAAAGCCCCAGCACAGCCCTGAGACTGCTGCACGTCTCCCCACAGGCAGAACTGCTCAGGACAGATGGAGAAGCCAATGCTAGAACAACAGATGACACTAGGAGCCAAAACCCATTTCAGATGGAAAGATCAGGAAGCAAATGATTAAATAAACCCCATAAAAATGTGCAGAGGGCGCCTTCCCTGGTGGTTCAGAGATTTGTCATGCAAATAGAAAACAGTTCATTTCAGGAAGGAAATGAGTGAAAACAAAGGGATTATTTGACCCAGGAAAAAAGGCAATTGCAGGGAAGTTTTCACTATCAGACAGGCACAGTAGAGATAGCGATGGCTCGGGTCTGGTTTTTAGCTGAACTGTTGGTAACACCAACAATATCCCAGCCTCCTTTCCCACAGCACTGTGGCCAACCTTCTGTCTGATGACTGAACAGCCATGAATCACCTCAGCAATGGGATCTAAGACATAAACTTCATGCCAGGACACAAACATGCCTGTGTATATACATAAACATACACACATATAACAATAAGCAATAGTAAGTAGTAAAAACAATAATGATGGTAATTATAACAATAATTATAATGGCAACGGTAATTATAATTATAATGGTAATAATAATACTGTTTATTTTAATTTAGTCTTTACACTGCTTGGAAGAAATTGAGTTCAAGATCAAGTGGTCACTGAGGAGCCCAGGTACCATTTTCACTTGTTGATAATCAGGAATAGGTGGCTTAGTCCAATTGATTCTAAAGTTTTCCAAGAAAAGGAACATTTTCACGGGAAAAGTTTGCTCCTAATGTCACATTGTCACATTTTAGTAAGACAAAAAAACAACAGTCCATTTCGCTTTTACAGTAAAATCATATCTATTTTTTTCAGTATAAGTGACTCTATTAACATGAGCTTTCTGAATTAATCTAAATAATATAAAACATACATTTAAAATATATGTACTCAACAAAATATAAAAAGAAAGCTAAGACAGCTTCCTCCTGCTTTATAGGATTTCAGTCTCATGAATCTCAAATAAAATACTTTAGTTAGTTATTAATTATAAATAAAACACTTTGTAATGAGTGTTTTCAATACATTTTAACAATTCCAATATCACTCAGCTGCTTCCCACCCTGTTTGGGACAGTATGCACAGAAAACTTAACATCACAAAGGAAGAAGAGGCACATGTGGGATGCAGAAGAATAGCAACTTGGTTGCTAAAAACTAGAAAAAATGCCCTGAATTTAAGAAAGATTTTAGGTGTTTTCCTTGTTTTCTCCAGCTCATGTATGTGATGGTAGCAACAGCCTAGTTCTTTATGTGTATAAAACAGAGCAGAAGTAGTAAAATGTGCAAACTCCACTCTACAAGCTGTGCCAATACATAGCTACTTGGAGCTGCAGAATAACTGATCCTTCTGTTTCATTCAGCTCCTGGCAGCTGCAGCTACAGTTTTGTGATACATCTACCAGCAACAGAAGTGAACCAAGGACAACGATTCATTTTACAGGAGCCACCACGCAGCAGCTTCAACTAGTACCTGAATTCAGTTAAGTACTTTGGAAGTAAAAAAATACCATTATATACATCCAGGTTACTCACTTGTGCCCATCTTCTCCTGCCACGTGACCATCCCATCATGTTTGACATGAAAAAGCTCAGAGAGATATTTTAAAAGCCCACAAAGATTAAAGGACATAGTTAAGACACTGATACTGCCACGCTGTTCAAACCATGTACTCCTGAAAAAACGTGATGATGACATAAAATGGAAAAGGAATCACAACACTCTCATAAAGGAATAATCTGCTAAGAGTTTTTTGCAATGTCTCTTGCTGGTTTCTGTTACCACCTGCTATTTCTGTCAACAGTTGCAATCAGTTTGTTGAGTGAATCCATACAGGATGCAGAAATCACTCTTTAAAATGATCAGCTCAGAATTTTCCTCAGTTGCAGTTCCTGCCGTCAGCACTACATCAAGTAACTGGCTTTTGCAGCATAGCAGTAAAACATAGTAAAGTTGAAATTAGAATGGTTCACATGCAGTACCCTGTTTAAGCTGAATTTTAGGACAAAATGTTTTCACCAAAAGGGTTGTCAAGCAGAGGTATTTAGAGGTACTGGAGGTATTTAGAAGACATGTACATGAAGCACTTGGGGACATGGTTCAGTGGTGGGCTTGGCAGTGCTGGGTTAATGGCTGGACTCGATCTCAAAGGTATTTTGCAACCTAAAATGATTCTAAGGTTCTAAAGCATGCTGCCATCACTCCCCTAACCTCTGAGGAGCCAGGGAGCTAACCTCCGAGCTCAGTCCCAGCCACCACTCCACCCAAAACAGGAGGGAGAAAAGATTTGGGATGTTGCAGTTATTAGCCACTGCTCTTTGAGCTTTCCAGCTGGTTAACCTGCAGAAGAGTGGCAGATGCACAGAGGGAGAGCTGGCTGATGTCTGAGGGGTCCAGCACAGGACCAGGTTCTCAGGGGAAGCCTTGTCCTTCCAGTCTCATCAGTCGTACTGACCTTCAAAAGAACATTTAGCAACAGGCACAGATTTACAAAGCAGAACTCCTCACAGCCTCACTGCTGCTTCTACTTCCATTACCAGCACAGCTATCAGTGGGATGTGTTCACAGTGGAGGAGGATGACCTGAAAATGGTGCAATTTGGCTGGCAAGGAACACGACTACATTTCTGCTCCACAGTGATTTGGCATTAGGCTGCAGAGTAGTGTGTACAGCCAAGACAAATACCAGCACTTGTAGCTGGTGAGTGCAACCACGTTTAGGCATTTGTAAGTTGCAACCACGTTTAGGCATTTGTAAGTAACATCACACCCGACAGTCACAGAGCCTCCTGAAAACAGCACGCCAAATAGGACTCCAAACCTGTTACACCAACTCGAATTTCCATTAAATCCTTGTGCCAAAGAAAAATAATATTGCAAGTGCCTTTTGTGCTAGCAGGGGGTGAAGCTGGGGAGGCAGAGGGAGGTACAGGTCAAATCAAACCCACAGCCCAGCTAAACCCTTGAATGCCTTCTCCCTGGTGCACACCTTAGCTATAGGATCACTGAGTTTTGTGATGACTGCTTTGCACATTGCTGCCTGAAAAATGAGCAGGTGGGAGCTCTCTACTTACTAAACTGAGCATTTTCTAGTCAGCAGGAATAAAACCACTTTGTTTTTTAACTGAGTTGACAGACACACCCATGTGTATACACATGCACTTTCAGATCAATCTGTGTAAAATATTTCCACCATGACATCACAATCAGTATTTAAACAGCAATTTAGCACAGAAGTTTAGAGACTTTTTGCTGCCTTACCATAGAGAGCTTTCGCACTTGTCCTTGAATTCTGCTCCCTCTCCGCCTGAGCAAACGTTGGGGAGCCATAGCCACTGGAAGAAAACATTTCTGATTATCTTCTGTGTAGATGTATTTGGCAGGCACTGAAAAAAACCCCTCCTCCCCTTATATAGGGCTACACATACCTACAGCATTAGTAACAGAGGGAATGATACTGGATATTTGTTCCACGCCACAAATATGAGGAAAAATGTTCCACTTGGGCTGCAGACCTTTCTGAGCTCTCTTTTGTTGCATTAATACATCATGCACAACTGGGATGTGGTATACAAATAAATACCACTTTAATTCAAGTAACAAAATTCACTGTGTAATTATAATAGTGATAATAACAACAACAACAATAATGACTATGCCAAAGAACTGGGTAGGATTTGGGGTATTTTTCCTTGTGTACACAAGTGTTGATAGTTTCTAACAATTTTAACTGCTTTTAATGTAAAACTTAAAACGACTGTCGCTGTCTTACACAAATGAAAAGGCAACATGACAACAAATTGTTTCAAGAATGCATCATACACGAGTTCACCTTAAAGGGACAGCAATATGAGAAGCAAGAGCCAGCACAGACACCCTGCTCCATATAGGTATATGTGTGATAGGTAAATTCTCATCAGTGTTGTGAATAAGTCTGGTGCCATGCTCCTGATATGGGGATCCTCCTCTTATCTCAGGCAAGGTAACGCTTCCAGGTAGCACTTGCTCAGTTCTGTTTGCTGGGAGACAGTCTGTCCTCACAGATGGCAGAGGCAGCCTCATCTTTTATGCATAAAAATGCATTCACTCAGAGCTAACCGTAAACATCTCAGGCACACAAAGACCTCTCCAGTAACATAAGAAGGATGTGATGGCTATGGCAATTTATCTTCCTGTTCCAGATGAGTCCATGCAGTAACACAGCTTTCCCTTACACTAACACAGAGATCAGTCAGATGGTATCTGTCACTTTGGCTCCACAATTTGCAAACCCCTCACTCTTTTAAAGAAAATGCCTTCGTATAATTCCAATGGGATCTACTAACTATAGCTCTAGCTGAAATGAAAGCCTGAAGAAGGAAGTACAACACTATTTTGTCCATAAAAGGAAAGTCAAAGGCATAACCTTACTTCATTTGAGGAAAGTAACTTCCATATCCACCGGGAGGGGTGTTTGATATATGTCCATTCATTCTCACCGTCCCTCACTGGGAGAAAGGACCTGGGAAAAGAAACAAGAGCACGTGAATTGAAGTCTCCTAAAAGACAAAGGTTTCATAACAGATGTAATACAAACCTAATGAGAAAATTATGGTTGAAATGGGAACGAAATTGCATCAACAAGCTCAATTGTTATTAACTGCATCCCGGTGATGCCTCAAAGACCCGCTATGGAACTTCTCTCAGTAGCAGTTTGATAGTTATTGCTTCAAATAATTTATAATTTAGTGAACAAAGCTATTATTTTTGATACAATGGTCTTTAGGAATAGCTGTAGAAATAAAAGGCTCACTAAACAAAGAACAACATCTACTGCAAAAGTGAACACTATGTTCCGAATGGCAACTTTATTAGTCCAGCGTGCTTGATTTCAATTCATTTCTTTCAAATGAAACTTCTGAAATGACCTTTTGATACATATTCTATGAAACATATCAGCTGAATTGTTAGAAAGATGCATTATCAAAATAAAACACAATTGTTAGCACAAAAGGAAACTTGGTTAGCTATTTTGGTACTTAAGAAAACACTTTTTTTTTTCTTTTTTTTTTATAAGCAGCATTTAACATCCTGAAAGTTTGGCATGCCAAATGAAACCTTTCATATAAAGGCACTGCTGAAAAGGCAGTGATAAAACAGTTTAAAAAATGCCTTCTCCCTTTAATAACATGTCCATTGAAGTTAAAACTGACTCTGGAAAGTGACTTTCATAACCCTTTCATATTCAAATTTACCACGGGCAAATATTCTTTCATTTACATATATACATGAATAATATAAATTTGAATATTTCTCTACATTTCAGCCACACTGGAGAATAGTTAAAAGCATATCAGACAAAAATTGTACCCACAAAAGCTCCGTTTCCAAAGTAAGCACAAGCTGCTCTGTCTGCACTAGAGGTGCCTTACAGCCAGCTGATCTCCTGAGCCCCTAAGGCAGCTGACTGCCCCACATTAACTCTTCTCTTCCTGTTCCACAAAGAAGCAGCAGCTCTTTGACCTACCAGTCCCTACTGAGTGTCCACATCTATTCTGCTGCATTCTTCCTCCACAAAAAAAGTCAATCAAGATCTGTGCTAAGCTCTAAATCCTGTCACTTCAAGAGACATACAAGCTGCTGGTCTTCTGTGCTGAGGACACAGGTTTTATACCTTCCTGAGGAACACCTGGCATCTCCTGCCTTGGATGCAGTTAGCAAAGCTACCTGGAACAGAGGTGTATTTGACATGCCAGGTGAAATCACGTGGAAGGGTGGTGTTGCTTTTAGTGGCTATATATGCGCTAATTTGGCTCACTATATCTTCTTTTTTTTCAGTTTATTTAATTTTCTTTGAAATCTTTGGTTGCTCCTTACAAAAACCTCTGTAGTGACACAAGCACGTTTTGCTTTCTTTCCCCCACAAACATATCACATATCCAACCTGGTAGCCTGTTTGGCTGCTCTAAGGCTCTTTTCATGGAGTGCAGGCCTCAGCAGCTGTCTCCAATAAATTACTACCCATGCTGAGTGCTGCTCAATTCATTAGCAATTACAACCTTTGGGAAGCATCCTGAAATCATCCCGTGACTTGAAAGGATACAACTATTCATTTTCTCAGCAGAATTTGCCAGCTCACTGTGCACTCCCCGTTCCGTTCCAGCGGCTGCCCGGACCAGAGCTGCTCGGAGTGCCCCTCTCCAGCTCAGGCTGCTACTGAGCTCTTCAGCACTTCCTATCAGCTATTAATTCTTATCATCTGCAACCACGCTCAATTTGCTGCCCTGCTTAACAGTTTACCCTGTGATTAGCTTCCAAAAAGCGACCGGATCCAAAACACACAAATTATCCCCGCTGCTGTTTGGTATCCCCACTTCTTATCCAAACATCGTTTAAGATAGCACTTATTTAATACATTGGTTTGTCATAATCTTTCATGATTTGTAGTCTTTTTCATAGCCCTATTTATAACAAATTTTGCAACTATCTGCCTTAAAGTGAGATCTGGGGGGAAAAAAAACCCCTTGGTTTAAAACTCTCTCAGAATAATTCCACTGCTCTGACATTTTAATCTGACAAATACTTGGTTTGTATTTGTATTCACTCAATTTTATGGAGGTGGTGAAACAGATATTTTAAGTAGAAGGAAAGTAATATATTAGAATTTCAAGCCCCAGCCTTTGAAGTCAGCGTGACACACTGAGTTTTAAAGCAGCAAGGAAGCTGAGCAGCAGATTTTCACACTGGAGAAAGAAAACATCTCTCATGACTAAATACTTGCCCACCGTAAGGCATAACACCACTGAAATACAAAAAGCTTCAGAATATTTTGAATGAAGAGATACTGAAAATCTAAAGTCAAAAATTTTGACTGTTTTAAAAAAAGCAAGCAGCTTGTTCTGCCAAGCAAACACAAAGGTTTTAGCCAGCTTTAGCTGATATGCAAACAAAACACCACTTGCTATTAGATAGCTGAGTAAAGCCAACAATATTTCCTGTCCCTCATTCAATTTTCCAGTGCTTTTGAAATGCCAGGACAGCTACCTTGGCATGACAATTTCAATGCTATTGTAATTTCATGCAATGCTTCTGTCACTTGGTTCAAGAAAACTCCTGGATGCGAATGCAAACAAACCCTTTACTGTAATTATTTATAATTAGTTCAAGTATTTATAACAGCATCAAAAAGCTACTCGTGATTCCCCAAAAGGATCAGACAATTTGATCACATTCAACTTAAATGTTTCAGAAAAAAACATTTTAGGAAAACTCTTTAATTTTTTTCTTTTTTAATTAAGTGCATGATGAAGAAAAGTGAAAAACCACAAAAGGGTAACAGTGTGTGCAGGGCTTTATTATTCACTTGTGCAGCTTTCTCTGCTGTGTTTCTCATCTCAAATGCTCTTTCATCTCTTCTAACCAGTCAGTCCTGTAGCAAAAGTCAACCCCTGCACGCTGCAAAGCCATTGTCAACCAGGAGTCTATTAATAAACTGCACTTCCTCTTTAATCTTCCCTTTCACCTCAGCCCAGCAATTCACAGCAACCTACGCTGGTGTCCTAGACTTTAAAATAAACATCCTCCACAATTAACTGTACGATCTCTCTTTAATTAGGCCTGAAGTATCAACAGTTTACTTGTGAATATGACCAAAAATGGTCACGTCTCAGGATCCTGCAAAAAAAAATAATCATGCCTGCTCTGAAAAAGAAGTATTTTAAACCAGGAAAGCTAAGTAAGATTTCAAGAAGAAAAGACTAA
This sequence comes from Dicrurus megarhynchus, assembly GCA_013399195.1. Lineage (NCBI taxonomy): Eukaryota > Metazoa > Chordata > Aves > Passeriformes > Dicruridae > Dicrurus > Dicrurus megarhynchus. The sequence continues at coordinate 731,083 of VXAD01001400.1, forward strand.
TAAGAAAATAGATACAATAATAATTAATACTAAGACAAATACCAAGGTATTTATCTTTAAGTTTGTTAATATATCATTAAAACCAGTAAAAAATACTTATAAATATTAAATTTTGAAAAACGAAAAAAAAATCCACTAAATTGTCTCAACAACAACAACAAAAAATCCACCTAGGGACTTCCCTCCTGCCATCAGCTTTATTTTTGAAGGGATATTGATAGTGAGCAGCTCTATAAATGACAAGGGTCCAGCCTTTGTAACACAGAAACCATTTCTGAGACAGATGAACGTTGGTCCTTCAGTGGTCAGCAGTTACAGGTGGTAATTCCAAACACGGGGAGAATCATGCCAGTATACAATATGATTATATCACTCATAAATACTCTTTTTTTAAAAATGTCAAAATGCAAAAAAATTCTTTGTCTTCCCCATCATGCAGCATGGCAGCCTCGGGAAAACAATGCAATTTATGTGGTACATCAGCAACTCACATGTCCTGCCATTTCATTTCCTAATAGGAGGTTGAAAGTAATGAAATCCCCCAGTTTATTAAAAAAAACCCCACCCCAAACACCTTTTCTAGAAAGGCAGAGCTGTATCGTTAGAGAAAATTAGATATTCTAGAGCCTGGTGCTCTTTTCCACTCATCCCGAAGCGATCAGTCCCACCCAGTGGCAGATCACAATATCATGGGAAACCAAAAGAGAAACAACTCAATGACGTGGATATTTCAGAAATTATGGAGCAGGAAGGGCTACGGAGAAAAGGATGTACAGGAAGGAACAGGAAAGCCAATAATGGCTGCAATGACAATTGTCTACTGGTCAAGAAAATGTCATTGTTATCACGTACCCACAAAACCCCCCAAAATTCTCCCCCAGCCAAGGCACAGGCACAGGCTGTAACTCCAGCCTAAACAAAAAGCACTGGGCTATTACAAGGTAACACTATTCCCTAGCGGATTTGGGAATGTAGCAATGTCAGATAAGGACACACTCTCTCCACCCTTCCCCTTCAAAAAGTACTACGGAAGAACAAAACAACAGCAAAAAAAAAAAAATCCATGTACTCATAGCTCACTGTGCATTCAATAAAAATGCCTCTTCTGCTATCCCACAGCATTCAGCACTGCTGACCTACAGAATGTACAAAAACTGTTTAATTTGCTGTGTGACTTGCCATTTTTCATCTGTTTCTTCCCAAACCTCATCCCATTCACCCCCACACACTTTCCCTACTGATTTTTAAACAGGATATGCTCGTGTCTGCCTTGTTGTTCTGACCCATCACTCTCCTATTTGCATCTTCACTCCAGCCACAGATTTTACAAATGGGAAACTCCAGACAGAAATACATCCTGTGGAGCCAGATGAAATGTTGCTGCTGCCCTCTGCTTCGGGACTTGCTTCAGAGCACAACCAAGAGCAAACACGAGTTCTGCTGGTTGTCCGACACCTTGTCTTGAGATAAACACCAAAATGCACACGAATGCATAAGTAATACTTCTGAAATGATCCCTGGGGATTTTCCATCCTCTGTGCACTGATACCAGAATTTCTATGAGAAAAACTGCTATCGTTTCAGCTGGTAGCAGCTTTGCTCTGTAATGTTTTCGGTTTCCTATTAAGCAGATTTGCAGCATCTAAATGCTGGTAGAAAAGATGAAGGCAAAAATCAATGCAGAAAATTGAAAGCCAGGCCCTACAAGTGCTGCAGTTTCAACACGAAATAGATGAACTTGATTCACCACCACTGTGACTGCTGTCCCCTTTGCCTCTCTCAAGCCACTCTCTATTTATGAGGGGGGTTTTGAAACTTTCTGAGCTGTATAGACTCCAGTATTCACTCCTGTGTCCAAGCACCAGGAAACACGTTAATACAATAGACACAATAAAATAATTTTGAAAATGCTGGGGGTTTTTGGGTCCTCTCTGTATTCAGAGCAGTTGTCCGGCATGGCCGTTAGCACTAATTACACTGCATTTTAGTTTATGCAAATCTGCACTGAGTTGCATCCTACTGTTAGGTTTCAGTGCTGGATGCAGTGTTAGCTAACTGGGGGTCCTGCTACAGAGACCTGTGGGTGGGGAGGAGAGGACTGGATGTGTCTCCCTCTCCTCCATGGATTCTACTCCTTAAAGAAGGCTGAAACTTAACCCCAGAATATTATCTGCCTGTTTGGGTAAGGGGACACAGGGGTAGAAGCATTTCAAGCAACTAAAGGCAGTGACAGACAAAAAATACAACTCTGGCCAGGCAGGGGACAATGACAAGGCACAGAGTGCCCAGGAGGGATTTGTAAGTGTATTCACATCCTTCTCCACAGTGCAGTGCAGCAGACAAGAGTGATCAATGCTGGTTTTGCCAGTTTCAGAAAGTGTTATGATTTTCACTGACACTGTCTGAAATCTAATACTCTTCCCTCAGTCCGTCACTAAGGAGAGGATGCTAAGTTCATTAGCAGCATTCCTTTCAGCAGGAGGGCAGGATAAATTTATTAAGAAAATTTGTTGTCATAATTATCAACTGAAGTAGAAGACTTATTATGTTAATGCAAGACCTGTCTTCAGAACAGTAATTGTTAGCTAAAAGAGAAGGTCAGCACTGGAAAAAACAAACAAGATAAAAAATGCTCTGGAAGTCTTCTTTCTCCAACTATGGTATTTTCCAGTGATTCATTGTTAAAGAAATATTCTAACAATACAATTAAGATAGCTATCTTTCTATTTTGAGAAAGGGGAGAAATATGAAGAGCAACAGGAAGAACTAAATAAATAAACTTCAGACAGATCATGTTCATAGCCCTCATTATTGCCACACTAATAAAGACCCTGCTTGAAAACAGGTTCTTATTCTGGCATGGCAACCTACTTCCATCCCTTTCACTCAGGTCTGGGCCATGATTTATAATTAACCATATTGAAAGAAAATAAAACAGCTTTACAGATACAAAAGCTTCAAAGACTTAAAATCCCCATTGCAACAAAGGAACGTTAATAAATATGCCAAGCACTGAAGCCACCACTCACTGCTATTTTTAATTAGAGAATTAACCACCTCATCTAAAGCAACACGAGTATTAATTACCAAGATCAAGACCATTATGCAGTCCTTGCAGAATGTATCACCACAGCTGGAATATCTTGTGTAAAAGAAAAAAGAAAGGATAAGAAAACCAACCCAAAACCCCAAACAATATACCTTCCACACATAGAGAGCAGTCTAAAGAGGAAGGTGTCTGTGGCATATGAAGGAATTTGTAGAGAAAAGCAGAAGAAAGGGATTGTAATGTACCACATAAGTCAGTGTTTTTGGTGAGTCTACCTCAAGTAGAGTACTGAGCTGGCAAAAGATACTAATTTTACTCATAAACCCCAATTCCAGCACAGCTACAACAACACACTCAGTTTCTCCACTTGAAAAGAGACGTACAAAAACTTGTCCTGGTTTGGGTTTTTGGTGGGTTTGTTGTTTGGTTTGGGGTTTTTTTATAATTTTAATTTTGTTTTTAATAAAACCAGAACCAGACAAACCAAAACTGCCTTGGTACCACTGACTGGTGAATTCTGCTGACCCAGTACAGAAACCACAGTTGTATTTCCCTTCTTCTTACTCTCTGATTTTTTTTCCTTTATTTCCTTTCATTCTTTGATACATCATAGTTCAAATGAGATCATTAGATTTCAAAAGAGGGCACTCCAGACACTAATTTGAAAGTCAGTTTGCAGTGTACAGCCAACAAGCCATCACTTTAGAAATGCAAACTTCTAAAAACTTCCAAAGTATATAAAGATTAGTAAAACAATGTCTTCAGGTGTTATCTATTGTTTTAGATAAAATTTTCCTCTCATTCTGGCCAAAAAATGAAAGAACTTCCAACAGAGTTAAAATACTGCTGCAAGTTGCCCAAATGAAACTGGCTTAACCACCTCTCCACATTTATTTGCAAGTTAATAACTGTGTCATGACCCAGGGACAAAATTAAAGTTAGTGTGGTACAGATCATAACAAAAGCTGAACTGAAACCATATAATGACATACTCCAACCAGACCATAAAAATTAACATGGAGGAGGAGGAGGGGGAGGAAAAAAAGACAGCAACTCTCATCAATACCTCTCTAATTTAGTTTAATAGAAATGTGGCAAGATTTAATTCTTGTTTTCACAGATTTGCTTTCTTCAGTTTTGGTGAAGTTACTGAAGTCCCTCAGCTGCTCACATAGAACCAATTTCTACATCAGTAGTAGGTTACAATCTTGAATTAAACAAGACAAAGTTGAGCAGGAGCAACATCCACTGGCTTCCTGATCATCTTAAACATCTAGGCTCCAAAACATTGTGGACCACCCACTGATGGCACTCCTTGATGATTTAGCTTTGTTTATCCAATCTTCAGCTCTTCCACCAGTAAAGTGCTCTGCATGCAAACTCACCTGTATCTGAAAGGCCTCAAACTTTACTATGGCAAGGGTTCATACTGCCTGTCTTACTGTAAGAAAGGTACCAAAAGAATAAATAAAAAAGGCTGTTTCCCTGCAATTCAGTGAAAACAGAAAAGGCTCTGTTTAATAAAGGTGAACAAATACGTACGATTGAGGAGTTATTGACCAGACCACACCACATCAGCAATGCTGAGCAGAAGGGTAAACTCACAGCGGAGCTCAATAGCAAATCTAAAAGTTTAATTTTAAAACTTAATAAATGAGCACGTACCATTCTGATAATGCTGACTAACTCTCCAAACTTCCCTAACTCAAATAATATGCAAACAAGGCTTCACAAGACTGATATGCAAAACCTCATGACTTTAGGTAACACAATCGAAACCAAACATCACCAATACAGGTTTCGGGGATTAAACAAGTTTTTAATGCCAGAAATGTCAGCAGAGTATTCATGTTCTCAGAAGTAATTTAAAATATTCCCCTAATATTGTCAGTGTACTTGCAACATCATGGGTATATGAAAGTATTAGATTAACACATGATTCCTGGAAAGTATTTTAATTAATTCCAAACCTAGCCAGCAAGCATCCTAAAAGGGACCAGGTTTTCATTTGTCATACACACATAAAACACATAAGAAGTAGAATTTGTCAAAGACATGTGGTTATACAGCTGCAGTGAATAGCAGCAACAATGGCAATACCTGTGAGTCAAACCCGTGCCCTAGTTCAGCACAGAGGTTTGACTCTGAAGCTGGCTCACAGACACTCTCAGCAGAGAACTGCGTGTTTTCTTTAAAACTTACCCTGTGTTACAGGAATCTTATTGCTTTCAAACTCTGGGGCCTACAAAAGCTACTTTGTCTTGAATCTATGGGGGAAACTGCTGCTCCTGAGCTCCCATCCAGATCACTGCCTCTTGTATTTTTCATTACTAGTAGGAGACATCATGAGAAGGGGCCTAGACGCACAGTGTCCACATTAGGTAAGGTAACAACAAACCTACAGAGACTCTGAAAATGGGGTAGAAGAGAGAAAGGGCAGGGAAAGCAAAATAATTTTTTAATAAAACTGGAGGATAAGTTGCAGTATGAGCTATTTTAAACCCTAGCAGCAGTAGTCACTGACTTTTACAAACAACAAATTTGTCCAATTTTCCCATCAATGAAAAGAAAGAACCCATAAGAAGAACCCAAAGAACCATCACTGACCCAACTGAGGTATTCAATTTAATACTGTCAAAAAATACAACTATTTTGTTGTCACTGAAAAATATGCACTGGAAAAAAATATTTTTCAAGGCAACATTACTTTTCATTTTTCTCCCTTCGGCTTGAAATACCTCTTGACACCAATCAGGAAACCCGAAATTGTTTCCTACTCCACTGCAGAGTGGAGCAGAGATACGAGAAGAGCTGCGTGACTTTGCTCGCACAGAAGAGTGAAGTCAAACAGCCTCCGTCACACAGCATTTCCCTGATGGTTTTTCCTTCTGAAGCACGGATCTGAAACAATAAACTTCAAGGACAACTCCCGCTCACCTGAGGTTAAAAACAGGCACATGACTGCAATAGGAGGCGCGACCTTGACCGTGGTCCGCGCAGCTCTCAGCACTTTCAGACACGCGATAACTCACCTGCATCCCATCCCAGCAGCAGCTGGAGATGTTTGCTGGGGTCACCAAAAAACTTGGGCATCAGTTTTCCTTGGCATTAACGCACATAACCCAAAGAGAACGTACTGGAATTCAGCAGGTAAACAAAAGGCGCTGTCTTACACATCTGAGCTGAAGCGCTCAGCCCGCATCGGGGCCACGGTTACTCAGCACGAAGCGAGTCAAGTGTGAAAGAACTCCCTGAGCTCAGGTCACAGCTGACTGAAGTCACACCCTGCCACAGTATTGACCGTGCACTTATGTAACTCAGCAATTGTTTCCCGGAAGCAAACAGGCTGAACAATAGCAGATCCCACAACTTGTGGGAAGAAAATAGATTTAAACTTTTGGTGTTTCACGTCTCTGCTTTTCTAGTTGCAATCACTTACGTTTCGCTGTACAGATACAATTTTCTCACCCATTAATCTGGGCCAAGCCCTTCCTTTATGTGTATTTCCATTCCAGGAACATATATTCAGCAAATGTCGTGTTTTTGAGGTTTTGTTTTGTTTTAAATTACCTGAATCAAATGCATAAATGTGATTCTTTTCCAAATCAATTCACGGATTCACATTTTCAAAAGCAGTCTCTGCTGTGAATGCCCAGGCTTGGCAAGTTTACAGGCTTGACTTTCAGAAGTAAAAGTATATATACTTTTCAAAATTTTAATGCCTTTACAATCACATACTAGGTTTCCAGCAAACATCCATTAAGGATGACAAAATTAGAAACCTTTATAAAAGATAAATTATAATCACTGCAAAATGTTTTTGGCTGCAATTAACTCAGATTATGGAGTTTGAATTTTCATATTATCACAAGAAAATTTTTCCCAGGAATTTGTCACTGATGGTTACCAAGCCAAATTTAACAAACTGTCACTAACAAGGGATTCTGAAATGCTACAACAGGTATTTTATTGCAATTTGATCATTCATTCAATTGAAAACGTTTTCTGAGGCATTTTTAATGTCAAATTTTCTTAACACTAATGTCAGATAGTCTGGGAGAGAAGCCCAAGATACCCTGCCCCCAGGAAACCTCAGAGGAGCTACAATTTTTGGAAAGCTCCCACAGGTTTTGAAGGAAGATAATTTTCAAAAATCTTTCCAAACATGAATTTCTTGTTCTTCAACTGGTGCTTTCATTAGAAATGAATGTGCGTGAAATAGGTGTGGGTGGGAAGGTGGAAAGGAGAAAGGGAAGGAGCTAAAAGGCCACATGAGGTAATGATTTTTGATCCTTTCCTGGTTGGAGGAGTGACAGGTGAGGCTGGGGAAATTTGACTGCACCATTCACTTCCAACCTCTACAAGAATTGCTCTAGACGTGATTCTCGTGATCTTAACGTTACTTAAGAAGCATTCATCCAAAATCTTCCTTCAGGTTACCCTCCTATAGGCCTCAGAAAGATTAAATAATTAGGTTTTTAAGTTTCAAGTCGAGTCACCAATTTATGGGGATCTTGCAGAAATGACCCTCACTGGAGACCCTGCTGCTACAGGATACTTCAGGGGCTGCCCGACTTTGAATGGCAATGACACGTCAACAAAGTGAGCTCCAGCTTCAGCTGGAATTAGAAGAATGACCCGTGGAGACAGTCCTTAGAGCAATGAATGTTATCTTAAAAACTATTTTCCATAACGCCCTTATCCTCCTGGCTACACCCATGTGGCCAGAAAACGTTAGAGCCCTGCGAAAGATCCTAGAGGGAAGGAATCCATAGAAAAAATAGGGACAGCTACAAACAACATAAACAGAGCTTCCTCCCACATTCTAGGCAACTAAGAAATGATGCTGTTTATTATAAAATTATACCAGCTCCTCCAATGATTAAATTTTGTTTATAGAGCTCTGAGCTGCCTAAATTGGAATACATTTTCTATTCTGTGAGATTGAGAAGTGTATTTTTCCCTTTTCCAGAAGGCACACTAGATAAACTTTAAACTCATACCCAGTTTCAAAGGAAAAATATTTGTCCTACACAAAGCCTCTATTCAGTGTCCCTGTTTTTACTACAGTAAGAAAAATAGCTGTGCCCTGGGTAATTTGTTCATGTATGCCAATAAAAGCACATTGGACTAGAGCCAGCACTTCTAACAAGCTCCCAAAGACTTCTGAAGTCCTATGAAAAGCAGAACTTTTTTTTCTCTACTTATCCTTTTTCTATTTGCCATTCCCAGAACTTAGTACTTGTTTCCATTACATTTGCCTTTATGCTACTGTGAGAAGAGACTGAAAGAAAAAAATAAGACTGAAGAATAAACCCAAAGCTTTTAAAGAAGCCCTTTTACGAAAAAGAGCTTTCAGATATCTTCATACAATGTTTCAAATGTTAAGCATGTACCGCTTTGAACTCCACTCTATTTAAAAATTATAAAGGAGGCTGAAGTATATTCACATTTTAGACATGAAACATATAAAGAATTAAGGAATATACTGACATAAATACTTAGATTTCTATGCTTTCATGAAGGAATCTGATCAAGAAACTTGCTGCTGAACTAGGGCATGTCTGTGACAGACCCAGGGTAAAAAAGGGCTTGTACCAAATTACTGGGAAGTCATTCAGAACAAAGCAATTGCCTGTTCATATGTGCTTCCCCAAAACTCAATGTTTCTCAAAACAGTTTCCCAAACAATCACAGAAATGGGGTTGAAAAGAAAGGAAGGCATCTCACATCCTTAAGGCAGGAGCAACTGTGCCAGGGTAATTCCCAAAAAGTAGTGCTTCCCAACCTCTTCCTTGGGCCTCTAATCAGGGAGGCTATCAACCGAGCCTGGGGAAGCCCAGGGTCTCATTAGCCATATGCTGAAAAAGTTTTCTCAATAAATAATCTAAATCCATGTTACAATTTAAACTCACTTGATACTGCTTCCATCCACAACACACCCAAAAAAATACATTAGATTCTTAATTTTAGAAAAAGACAAAAGGAAACAACATGCATCAAATCAGTGTTGAACTGGCCTTATAAAAATATTCTATTCCTCTGTCTTGTTTGACCAAGAATAGCTGGCTTGCTGCTACCTCCTCTCTCTCCTATAACTTATCACTCATATCAACACTGCAATAGGCCCACAAGGATGTCATCTCATGTGTATCATCTCATACGTTTTTCCAGCTAGGCAATCCAAAGTAAGCAGATGTCAACCTCTATTTTCCCTCAGGAGCCCACAAGGCAAGTTTCAGGGGGAACAATATTGCAGTTACTTCATCTATATATTATCTTTCATTATCTCAGTGTTTTTCTAAACCATATCCCTTTGCTTCTTGAACTTTGCATAACCTCTACTCTTTCCTCATATTGTTTAATGCAGCCTTATGCTTTTCTCCTCCTTTTCCTTTTTTTCATGCACATCTACAGCAGACTTTCTGGAAAAAAAAAAAAAGTTATTCAAGGAAAAGTAATTCAAGTGTAGACTCAAAAATAGTTCCTGACATTGTTTAAAGTCTTTAAGATGGGGACTCAGCTTGCCATCCACACTCTGACTGTCCTTCATCTGTTTGATTGGGTTGGACGATCACTGAGAAAATTAACACTGACAATTGTAAATATTGCCTTTCCCAACAGAGACACCAAAAGAATTAGAGGTAGGATTTTTTTTATGTTTCCCAGCTATTGCATTAAGCTTTCTGAAAACTCATTCACAGACAGGTTTAGGTGAAATGGCAGAAGCAATTACTGCTCTAATTGGCTGTGCTCTCTTTCTGCCTTTCCAAGGATGCAAAAACGTGACGGAGAAATCTCAACTTCTTTGTAGGTGCCGGTTTGAAATCCAGGGAAGAGCAGCGAGCTGCAACTTGCAGCAGTTGAGGTTATGGGCCAAATGAGATTTAGCACAAAGATAAGGTATTTTAGCAGGACAGCAGGAAGGTTGTCACCTTCATCCACCCACAAAGAGCATAAACAGCCCCCAGACTACCCTACCCACATGTGTGGGCCTGGTCTGGGTCACACTGAGCCACCTCCTCCAGCAATGACCTCATGGGCCAACAGCATCACCCACTCCAGGGATGCTGGGGCTGCTTCCTCATCAGCCACACAGGAGGGCTGGTGGGAGCACAGCCACAAACTGGGACGTGGCACTGCGTGGTGGGAACAGAGCGCTCACCAAGTCATTCCCTGCCCGTGCACAAGGTCAGTACTCCTTGCCAAAGGCATCGGCACAATTAATATCTTGTCAGGCTGGCCACGCCACCTTCGTGCCCTTTGTTGAAGGGAAAACAGCACAGCTGCAGTCCAGAGCACTGAAGGTGACGTTTAGGCAAGCTGTATATCCAAAAAAATTTGCTTCCTTTGCCATTATTCAGCTTTGTGACTCAGTTCTTTAAAGCACACGAACACCTCAGCCAGTGCCAGGCTCTCAGGTGGTGTTAATGGGAGATACTGCCATCTGCTTTCTCTGAACGAAGGTAGAAATATGAAATAACATCACAGCTCTAATCACACTGATGGGTCAAGGATTACAGAGATCAGAAAGAGAGGAAGCCATCAGATTCAGCCCTTCTCCTGCTACAAGACCATCTTCCTGGACACAAGCTTTCCAGTTTTATTGCTGGAGCAGCGCCTCTTGAAAATCTTACAGCCAAGCGAAAAAAAATGCAGGTGAGACACAGGATTTCTTCTGCCAGCAGGAATGCAGTGCTGAGGGCACAACCACACTGCACTTCCCCTCCTGTCACGCTGGCACAGCAATCCTGTCACCCAGGAGTTTCTCTGGAACTTTGGGAGGGGCCCTCACAACTGGATTCTCACACCCAGCCAAACGAAAGAGAGGTTTCAGCTGACAGCTTTGAGACTTGCCAAAACCCACGCTTATTTGGAATATACTGAGAGCTTGTTATCTCTGGATGGGGAGAAAGCTCACACAGCTTTAGGTTCCAAAAAGGGCACTTGAGGCAAATAGTCTCAAAACCCCTTATTGTTTCTGAAAGGTCAAGCCCTGTTGCCCCCATCCTCCTCACTGACTCTTTCCCCAGTGAAGGGCATGTGCAGCTCTTTTTCTAAAAGTTCCCAGATTATTAGAGTGCTTCTGCTTGGCACACATTAAAAAACCATAGATTGTTGTAAGAGAGGGGATCCATTACTCTACAAGCAGGGAAATCCCAACAGATGTGCTAACATTCCTTCCTGCTGCCCAGATCGATCGGCAAGCACCAGGGGCTCCTGTGTAGTTCACTCCTGCCAAATTTTAGCATTACTTAGCAGATGGCCACTTCTCACTGTGCTCAGGGCCTTCCCCTCCCTGGCACTGGATGGTTTCACATCAGAAGCACAGGCGCTGCTTTCCCAGGCTTCACCACCAGCTCCCTTCACTCCTGCACCAGCAACAGCGTGGCCTCCCTCTCTTGCTCAGTCTAGGTGCAGTCTGGAAGCTCAAGAGATGCTAAACATCCCCTTTCCTTTTAATGGTGAGCAGAAGAGGCATTGCAGCCCTAACACAGTGATCAGACAGCTCTGGCAGGCGACAAGAGGGAAGGATGAGGTGCTCGGGTAACACGAAACCAGCAGCAGCTCCTCCAAAATTTGGGGCGTATATTGTGCAGCACCCTCATTCCCAGTAATGAGTCTAACACAAAGAACTGCAGCAGGTGGCACTTGCTTTCAGTGGTTAACAAACAAGTCTTTAACCACTGCAAATTGTCCTGAGTGAACATCTCTAATGATGGAGGAGATGATACTCTCTTGGATTGCTCCTGAAATGGAAATATGTAAACTGTGATGTCATGTAATTTGCATTTCCCTAACAGTAGGTTGCTCTTATCTAGTGTTCCTCTCCTTCTCGTGTTTTAGGGTACTCCAGGGGGTTATTAGCCAAGAGGATAATTCACAAGATGCAGGAAACTAGCCACATGCAGTACAAAAACTAATGCCAAACTGACCACAAATGCTTTTCCAGAGATTTCCAAACCTGCCTGAGTGGAGGCAAGGAGTGGAAGAACTCTCTCACTCCTGACTCACGCTGTTGGCCTGAACACGAGAGGGTTTGTTACTCAGAAATGGAATTTGGACACCCCCCTCCCCAGGAGTAAAGTACAGCAGAGGAGGGAGGAAGCATCCACAGCTCCAGATTTATGGAAGAAAAAAAGATTGCACAAAACTTGAGGAATCTGGGATATGTTTCAAGCCACAAGAGTAACAAAGGAAACTGTAAGCAGCATAATGATTTTTTTGTGTGTTTTTGAATTATCCAGAGGGAACTGTATCTCCACAATATATTTTGCCTACTGTCCACATCCCACAGAGCTCGAGTCAGCCGTGTTGCTTCTCTCACGAACACACGAACAAGGACAGGAAGAAAACCTTGCTTCCACTTTATTTTTCATTCTCACCTTTTTTTTTTTTAATCCCTGTTGAATTTTAATCCCCATTTGTTGCACATAGAAAACCGACATTGGAAAAGTGATTGCCAGCACAAGAAGTATTTGGATCAACAGGTCTATATTTAAAATCAAATTACGAAAGCAGAAAAAGAAGTCCATAGGATTCACAGGAGTAACAGAACCCTGTCAGAAGATGGAAACAACTTTTAAGAACTTCTTTGGAAGAAGGGTGGAAGGGATAAAGTCACGACAGTGTACTGAGTATGGAACTGCCTGGACACTGAAATAGTTACTCAGCACAGATAATTATTACAAGTCAACCATGACATAAGCTAACAGACAGCATGGATTAGAAGGAAAAGAAACCTCTAAAAGACTATCATGAGATGCAAACCAGTCTCTCTCTAAATGAAAGCTGCAGTTTTCCTTTTTTTTTTTTCCTCTGTTCCAGAGACTTTCAGGGGAAGGAGTTCAAGGAACCACAGAGCAGTCAATTGCCCAGCTTCCATTAGTCTCTTTCAAGTACTGATTTTGAAAAATCCTATGTCCTGAAAAATCAAGGTTCTCCTATGCACCTAGATGATTCTCAGAAGAAAAAGTAACATTTGGGTGTGCAGTAGTGCACTCAGCTGGATATCTTTGTCATCTTTAACACTCATTTCCAAATGCCTCATTCAATAATTTATTGCACCACAATATGCTCGCAGGACTAAATCTCACACTGTAATTCGAGCATTGCTGTTCATAGATCAGCCTACTCAGAACGCCCAAAATATTAATTAACCTTGCCTGACTAAAAACCTAAACCATGAGAGACAACTGGCACTTTTTGAAGTGCCCAAACTTAAATAAATAAATAAAATTTTAAAAAGGGTATTTAATCTTTTCAGAAATTTACAATCTCTACTTCATCAGCTAATATTGAAAAATTGCATCCTTCCCTGTTTCCTTTGCACTCCCTTTTATCTGGATATGAAATTAAAAAATATCTCAATTGCCAATATCAGGTTAGTCAAGAACAAAACCCAGATGCCCAAAGCTCACAGATTGATAGACTTGAAAAATAAACAGGGAATCAGTGATCTTGAGAGCCTGCTCCTGTTTGGAATTGCTAGGCCAAAGTGGGACTAACACATGGCTGCACTGCAGTTACATCAGTTTTTGGGGTTTTGACTGCAGAGCATTTATTATCTCATGCACATAAAAAAGGTGTGCATAGCTTTTAATTGGGGGGGGG
>VXAD01001400.1:744786-765772 GCA_013399195.1 Dicrurus megarhynchus
CATGCTACATGACCACAGTGTCTGGGAAAGAAATTAAAAGGTAACTGTTATAAAATTACAGTTAAAACCAGCCGGGGTTGAGTGAGGGTTCCGCAGAGGTTAAGCTTAATTATTTACAGTTTAGGTCCTAAGAGACCAGGTCCCAAGGTCATTTATTACCAAGAACGAACATAAATCACTGGTTTCCATTTCTGTAGTGCAATCACCAGCACTCAGTAAGAGCTGTAAGGTAAGAGGAGATATTCACCCTTAAATACCCATATAGGACAGACTTTATGAGTGAAAAATATGACAGAGTAAATAGATCTCCTTAAGAAGTAGGGAAGAACAGGAAGAGCACACACCCCGTGAGCCAAGCAAATACAAGGGTTTCAGAAACAATACACCTGGGAGCAGGCACAGCAACATGGGCTGGCAGCAGCTTTTAGAGCAACAAAACAATGCCCAGAACTGGGAGGGACCTTGGCCACAGCTGGAGAGTGCTCCCAGCAGTGCAGAAGGACCTCTGTGCCACAGGAGCCCAAAAACCATGGTTACACTCTACAGCTTGGACTAGATGTCATCCCAGGTACCTCCACACCTGCATCTTTATTGCAGCAACCACCGTGGCCCTAGGGGTAACTCTCACTGCACACAGGAGGCATGGCATGGGGCCAGCGCTCTCACAAACTCCCAGGGCTGATGGTGGCTGGAATAACTTGCAAAGAGGATCCTGAAAGAAACCCCAGGTGATTTGGGAGGCTGTAACTTTGCAGTCCAGTTATTATTCACACAAGCCAAAAGAGCATCATTTTCAGTACCTGCCTTCTGAAAATAAAGGCAGCTTCAAGTAACTAAGATTGAAGATCACAAGGCATAAAACATGCATTAATTCCTGTGTTGATCTGACTTCCAAGCAGGTATTTGGTACCATTTAAGACCTTTTATTGATCCAAAAGCATATGATTCTTCTCCTACATCAAGGGAAAAAAATGCTACACTATGCACAAGGAGTTAAAGTACACTGGAGCACAAATCACCAGCTGTAGAATAAACACTTTAGGAAAGTACATATCATTGTAGCCCAGCAATGGTGTTTATACTTGTGTGAATGCTTGCAACAGCAAATCAAATGCTTAGTTATATGAGGAATGAAAGTTCAGTGATTCAGTAATGTAACAAGTCATCTACAAAATTAATATATACAAAAGTACCGCTAATAAAACCTATTGTGGTAGAAAGTTTTATTTTGGTGAACAACTGGGATGGGCCTGCTGTTACTGAGCTATTTTCAAATGGGTATAAATGAATAAAAGTGTGTTAATGACCTAGCAGAGGTGAAAAAAATCTACAAGTTAGGCCTTCTTTTATAAGCTGTTTCCCCTGCCACACACATGCTACTTGTGTAGCCTTAGTAGTAAACATTTTGTGTCTAGCTCTCTTTTAAGGAGAGTTAAGACTAAGAATTTTAAACATTCATAACAAATATATGCCAGACCTTTATTTCTGTGACCTATCAATTGGATAGTGGACTATAAAGACCAGCCAATATTTGAATACCAGCCCATGGAAATATATTGAGTTGCAAAAGAGAGACACAAGCTTGACTCTTCTTTATCTTTTAGCCCATGAATCACCTTTTGTTTCTGAATTCCGTGCCATGCTCACCAGTTCTTTTACTGCACCATCTGCTCCTTATCTGCACTATGTTTAAATAACAGTATAAATTGCAGAATAATTTAGGTTGGGAGTGAACTCTGGAGGTCATCTGATCAAAACAAGACTAACTTGGAAGTTAGACCGAGATAGAATCTATAATCCTGTACAATAATCACAACAACTTCTCAAGCCACCAGAAACACAGCAAGCGATCCACAAACAGCTCCTGACCACAGGTAAAACAAATTGTCCCATTTTGGTCCCATTTTGAGCACAGCTGCCAACCTGTGACTCAAATGCAGTTCAGCAGCATTTTAAGAAACCTGGTGTTGAGAAAAGCAGGCTAAGGAGGAGGCAGCATGTCAAGGACAGAAAGCTGCCAGAAGCCAGAGGAGCGAGGTGGACAGCCAGGGTTGGGGGAAGGACTGGGGGTGGAAAGCAGCAGGGCATTCCTCTGGAGGAAAGAAGCACAGCTCAGCTGGCTAACCCATGGAGAGGGACCCTGAAACCCATTTAGTATGGCTTGCATGGTGCCTGGTGGTGTGGTTTAACTCCAGGCAACAACTAAGTACCACAGAGCTGCTCACTCCCTCCCTCCCTGCCCCTGGTGGGATGGGGAGGACAACCAGAAAAAAAAGGTAAAACACATAGATTGAGATAAGAACAGTTTAATAACTGAAACAAAGCATAATAGTACTAGTAGTAGTAATAATAATGATAGTTTTGTAATGAAAAGTTAAGAGACAAAGAAATAAAGCTCAAGAGAGACAAGAGATGCACAATGCAATTGCTCACCCACTGCTGACAGATGCTCAGCCTGTCCCCGAGCAGCCATGGGCACCTCCCAGCCAGCTCCCCCCAGTTTATATACTGGGCATGACGTTCTATGGTATGGAATATCCCTTTGGCCAGCCCTTGTCAGCTGCCCTGGCCACAGTCCCTCCCAGTTTCTGGTGCCTCTCCTTGCTGGCAGAGCATGAGACACTGAAAAGTCCTTGACTCAGGGTAAGCACTNTAGTTTTGTAATGAAAAGTTAAGAGACAAAGAAATAAAGCTCAAGAGAGACAAGAGATGCACAATGCAATTGCTCACCCACTGCTGACAGATGCTCAGCCTGTCCCCGAGCAGCCATGGGCACCTCCCAGCCAGCTCCCCCCAGTTTATATACTGGGCATGACGTTCTATGGTATGGAATATCCCTTTGGCCAGCCCTTGTCAGCTGCCCTGGCCACAGTCCCTCCCAGTTTCTGGTGCCTCTCCTTGCTGGCAGAGCATGAGACACTGAAAAGTCCTTGACTCAGGGTAAGCACTACTTAGCAACAGCCAAAACATCAGCGTGTTATCAACATTATTCTCAGCCCAAGTCCAGAACACAGCTCTGTACTGGCTACTAGGAGAAAAATGAACCCCATCCCAGGACACCTGGTGACCCAGAGATCTCACTGCAGGAAGACACATCCGTACTCAGAGCAGCCTTGCTGCAGCTGTTTATACATTCCCCTTAACCGAGGCCTCACTATGGGGCCACGGGGAGAAGAGAGATTGAGTTACAAGAGCAGAGCATTAACATTTCCTATGCAGCACAGACAATCTGTCAAGCTGTGAATTGATAGGATTGCTTGGCATTAGCATAATTCATACACACATACGTACAGACACAGATTTAAATAAGAACTGTAGCACCTCGGTGTGCCCCAACGAGTCTGGCTCTGTCTCTCTGGATCTGACACACACATCCAGGCTCCAGTAAGGAGCTATGCCAAGTGCAGCAGGCTGTACATTATTTAATGGCTTGACCATCCTACACTATAGCTTGTCATGGCTCCCACATGCAGAAACAAGCCCTCCTAAGTTAACAAGCTTGAAAATGGTCTCTTTGGGCAGTGCTGAAAGCAGTCTGCATTTCCAGGTGTGTGCCCAAAAGAGAGGAACAAATTTTGCTGTTCACACTTCGACCGTACTGGAAAATTGAATAACTGCTTCTCTACCAGCAACAGCAACAACAAGAATGTTCTGAACAAATTCCAGGTACTTTAACAAATCACAGTTCTTAAAATGACCCACGGCTCAAAATCCCTTGAGGTTGTAGTGGTTCCTGGCAAACTGAAAACATTTTTCCTTCCACACTTCCTCTCTGCAGTACAGCTGAGTGACCTTGGTGGTGGGAGAAGGTCAGAGTAGATGAGAAATGAGTCTTTAAAAACACTATTTGATTTTAAGTACTAAATTCACATTTTCAAGACAAAGCCAACTTAATTAAAAACATTTAAGTCTTGCAACTTAAAAGGAGTTGCAATGGTTCCAAGAACAACTATTTGGGACTCCCTGGCCCCCCAACAATCCCTTCCTGCAAGGCAAGGAAGCAACAGCATGAACAACCTCAAAATCATCAAACTACTGGAACAAAAAGCAGACAAACAAACCAACCAACCAACACATGAAAAAAGGGGAAGGAATGGGATGGGGGGTTGCTTCTATATTCACATACCCCTCACTTTGTCCCGTATATCTCAAACTGACATAAACCACTTCAAACTTTTGCAGATCACTCTTAGGATTTGTTTTATTTGTATTTTTGCTCTTTCCCAGTCTCTTTTTGTCTCCTGTCCTCCATGAAGAAACAAAAACTGTCAATAGTATGGAAGTGAGTTCAGACAGCTTCTCCATGCCCTGGAGAGGTGACTTACAAACTTCTGCACAGCCAGGTCTCAGCATTCTTTGGTTTTTTTACAGACAGACATCCTTACCCTTACACTGACCGCTTTACCATTAAGGGAAACAATCTCAAATTAATTTTAAGCAGAAGTTTACTGTAGGCCACATGTGCCATCTAGAACAATCTCAAATTAATTTTAAGCAGAAGTTTACTGTAGGCCACATGTGCCATCTAGACTGAGGGTGTCTCAAATTTAAAATTAGGAGCTGGGCCCAGAAGCCACAGAATACACATGAAATAACATAAATAACATAAAGGAATGGTTGCCCCAGGCACTGCAATCCCAGTACTCAGCGTGGCTGCAGCAGCCTCCCAGGAACCTCTGCAACAGCCCATGCCCACCTCAGCTCCCCTCACTACTCCTGAACCTGTTTCTCCCTCCCTCTGCCCCCACAGCTATCCTCCAGTTAAAACATATATTTAGAAGCTGGTAGCAATTATTCTTTCCAACAATTAACCTCAAATCCTGGACCTCTTACAGCATCCAGACAAAATATTACTCTAATGTAAATAATTCCCCCTATTTCCTCTTTCTGTCATAACTCTCTGCCTGTTTACAGCCAAGTTGCATCTTCTCATGTGCTTGCCAGCAGTACAGTAACAGCCTTCTTGTACCTCTGGCCACCGGCTAAATGATAAAAATAAAGTCAAGAAAATTAGCATGCACAAAAAATAGCAAAGCTAGGAATAAATGAAGTATTTGAAAACCCTCTGCTGGTCTTGTGCTACACTCCAGCTCGCTTCACTTCTATGCAGGCTGATGGGTGCTTTATCAACAGCTTTAGGGTGGCATAAAGGTGACTTAAACAGAAAGTATCTTTGAAGCTGTTTGATAAATACTGAAATAATGGAGGAAATAAAGGAAGTAACTTCTAAAAGCAGACTTGAAGCATTTTTCCCAGATGCTGATTTTCCTCAAATAGGTTTATACTTTTCTCCTGGAAGAGTACCAGTCTCCAGAATAAATAAAGTAAATGCTTTGAGAGTAAAGTCAGTAGTTCTGGTCTGATAAATAGCAACATAAAAACGGCACCTTTGCACTCAGCAGATCTGCCTCTGGTGTGCAGTCAGGAGTGATTGCTGCTGACTGGTGAGATAAACAAGGCTCTACTACTTTCATGCTTGTTTGAGACAGGATATCAGTGCTATTGTTGTGCAGCCAACTGAATGCCAGCGTCTTCCATAAAAAGCTAAGTTCTTCATTAATTTTCAGTTACGTATCTGGACACTTCTCGCTGCACCCCTCAGTAACAGGTAATGGGATGCAGAGACAATATCAGAGCACGCTTGGCTCTGCACAAACTTTATGATGCGAAAATGCTCAGGAAGGGAGATGGGTCTGTGAGATTGGGAAATGCTCCACTCTGAGCCGAACAGAAATTCCTGCCTCCTAAAGCTACTTTTAAACAGGCACTTTCCAGATTCAAGAGCTGCAGTTGTTCTTTGTAGAACGCTACGACGAAATCAAACAAAAAAAAAGCAGTGAGTTGGTGTAAAAGATCTATCAAGCAATTTTCACTGCCAAAGTTCAGTGTCACGTGTGTAGGCTGCAGGTATAGTACATAAAATAAACAAGATTTGTACGTATGCATAAATACCAGCTCATCGCTTCAAGGAAGAACACAGGCCAGAAAAACCTATTTGAATTTATGATACTACCAGAATATGACTAAATTTTAATTTGCAGGAGTGGTTGGTAAGTGATAGAAAAGAAGCAAATTCTCAGCACTCAAACTTGCAAACTACCACTTTTTAGAAACTATTAGGAAACATATGCTTGAAAGTGAGGGTCTAAAATATTTTGACAATACTTAAACAGTAATAGTGTTTGCTCTTTAGAACTTCAAAGTCACGGAGATAAGGATGCTTCTGAAAGAAGAAACAGATAGGAAAACAAGAGCTGCTCTCAGAGCTGCCCAGGACTCATAGAAAAATACATCACCACAGTTTTTTTACCATTATCTGACTTGGAGCTCCTGAAAACTAACAACTTCTCTTAAATCAAATACAGTATACATCGTATTTCCATCTGGAAGTGCTTGAATCTTTCTCAGCATCTCAGTAAGCATGATGTAAGATGCTATTTCATGTCACACTGGCCTTTTTTTCCACCAAGTCCTCACAAAAGTCATTACACCAAGCCTGAAAACTCTTATAAAGAAGCCAAGCAGTATTTTTCTCCTCTAGCTAAGAAGTTCTGCCTCAATGAAGTAGTAAAGACTTTAATAAACTGCTCATCTTAATGAACAGATAGAGACTGAATTAGTAGGCAATATCTCTTCTACAAAAGCATTACTGAAACCACTCCATTTGTGCCAATAACTCTGTACGTGCTGTTCGTATGTCAGAGACATTTCATTTCATGACACGAAAGAACAAGTCAAGAACTTAGGTCAGGGAAGAGAAACAAATCCACTAAAAGTTTCATGTTGTTACTGATAATCAGAGCTTTTAGTTCCTTGCATATTTCAGATTTAAGAGGATGGTAGACATCAACAAAATATTTTCCTTACATTGAAAGAGTCTGAAAATGGAGCCAAAGAAGATCAGAGGAACTTTCTTTTTTGTTGCATCTTGAGGTCAGACACTTTAAATAGAGGTTTTGGCACGCAATAAAATAAACTAAATCAACTTCTCTCAAATTCCTGGCTGTTTATAACTCAAGCTGCCAAGCCTTTTAGTTATGCCAAGCTTCTTCAAGAATTAAATACTGCTCAAGTCAACCCGGCATAGAAGTCTGAGTCGTTATCAAGTGAACATCAGCACAGCTGTCAGCTCAGGAGCTCCACAGCCTGAAGCTCACAGGAGCTGTCTCTGGGCCAGGACTGAATCCTGCCAGTGCTCACCTGCAAGCCAAGGTAGCTCTGGGGAGCAGAGGGAGGGCTTCTCCCACTGGTTCACCTTCCTGCACGTGTTTACCACTAGTGCTACGTTCTTCTTTACCCTGGTAACACCCTGAGCTGCTCAGAGGTGTGCAGTGTGAGGCTGTGCCCCAGGGAAGGCACTAAGACTGCAGGCTTGCAGATCGTGATCCCATCGCAGGCCTGGGATGAACCGTGTTGGTACGGGAGAAATCCTGGGGTTTTGTGGAATATCTGCTCGCATACGTTCCAAACATTCACACACCAGGAACAGTTATAGTAACTTATTTCCATGCACTTCATGTGGTGATGCTTGGTTTAAAAATAAATGCGCATTTTGGTGCGAAGCTGCCGGGGAAGCAAAACGTATCATTATTCTAGGATTTCAAAGGTGAGAAAACTAATTCCAGCTATCTGTCCCAAGGCAGGCTCGGGGTTATCCCTGATCCCTCACACCAACTGCAGCTTTGTTAGTCCAGGCTGCCACATCCTACCCTTCTGAAACATTTCACATTTGGCTTCTTTTTCACCTCCTCCATCAGGAAGTGCAGCACATCTTTCACCACAGGAGATAGGCTATTCCTCTCCGTGCTTTACTTTCTCTCACACAGGACTTTGCAAGCATGTGCTCTCAGCCAGCAGGCAAGCACCAGGCTGGCATCAGGAAAACGTCCTTTTGTATCCCTGATGGTCCAGGAGCAGCATGCTGTGCCCTCTTGTTTCACAAGGAATCACCAAGGTGTATTTTTTGTGCCAGTTCTTATGACTCAAGGGGGAAGACAGGGGCAAACCTGCAGAGTTTATCAGCAGATGCTCCCTCAAATTTATGAACTGTTTCCTTGTTTGGGCTCGAGGAGCAAAAGCTGGTAAGTGCTGGAGTTTCTCTACCTGCTCAACCAACCTAATGTACAATTAGCTCTTGTGTTTGTGCATGGCCTTCATCTGGATCACAGGCACATGACAAAATGAAGAAACACATCGGAAATCTCTCACGTGAGCCTGTCCATCCACACGGCAGCACAGCGAGATTTTTTTGGTCCAGTCCTAAAAGCAGCAATGCCTGGGCACTGCTGTATTGCTGCTGGTGAGAGCTCTCACCCTGTGGCTGCACACACAGCTTTGGCAAATGCAACAGAGAACCAACCCCCTTGGAAAGGGACCTGCCCTCAACCCTGCAAGTACCACACACTGCAGGAGCAGATGGATTCTCACTGGACAGGTGCTTGCCAGAGGGCAAGGCTGTCAGACCGTTCATTACAGAAGAGATTACAAAGAAATCACAGATCAAGAAATCAAATCATTGGAGAAACCTAGCACGCAGCTGATCCAGCTTGTTAAAAAACATTAAGGACATCAGCACTTCTGTTTCCATACTCGCTTCTACCTCCTGGCCAGCATCTTCTGTACCACTCTATTGAGCAGCTTCCTCTGTCATCACCTTTTTCTGCACTTGCCATGGGCAATCAGGTGATGAAGCCAGGCATTTCACATGTAGAAAGTATCCTTTCAATGCCACCTCTCTGGACTTTAAAAGTCGTTCTGTCACCTGCATTTCCAATCCTCAGCTGAATTGTGCTCTCTGAAATCACTTCACTAAGCTCTACAGGCCTCTGTGTTCGTCAAAACACTTCAGAAGCTTTGCCCTTTGCTACTCTACACAATCCTTTAGTAAGAATCTGGGGACTGTTTTGGAAAAGTGATTGCTGAATATATACAACATCACTGCAAACAGATTCTCAAGGAGCTTTGGCTCTGGATAGGCAGCTTCTCCATTTATCTCATCCACTGATATGCTACAATGTTCTCATTTTGTATTTCTGTTTAAAAAGTTTAAAAAACTTTGTGTTCTAATTCATAAGCAGTGTGATAGCTTTGGATTTTTCAAGCATTTTTTACCACAAACAGAATTAAACCACATTTAAGCTCAGCTGTAAACAGAGATTTTAGTAGACACTAACAACTCAGGTAGCAAAATAAATAGCAATATTTTTTCTCGGCTAACCCTGATGTTTGGACAGCTGTCTGGGATTTATATGACATGATGGTTACTAAAGTATTCACAACTGTGCATTTAAACTGTCACCAACCTACAATGCCTTTCCCTCCCTCCTGATTTGGATAAAAACAGAAACAAAACAGTGCCTTGCAGTTCTCAGAGTTATCTCCTTGGCTGATCACAGAAGTGAATAACCAGACTGATTTTCTATTTCCAGCTGAAAATGTGTAAGTGATTAACAGCCCCCTACACTTTGATACAGTGCTGAAAGATCTCTCCTTCTGAAGCAAAGACAGATCTTCTGTTTCTTTTTACAGGCAAAGAGAAAAAAAATCCAACAAAAACAAGGAAAAAGAGATGGGAGGAGAAAGGGTGCTTCCAGTTTTGTTTCTGCATGCCTCTTTCATCGCAATTCAAATTTGCATACCCATCTTTTCCTGAGAAGAGAAGGGGTGACTGGAAAACCACTACCCTGTGATAAATTAAAAAAGAAAAAAAAGGTCAAAAACTTTTCCATAGACTGTCTACCCAATCCCAGTCCTACAGAGGCTGCTACAAGTCAGACTTCCTCAGAGCTCTTCTTCATGGCTGTAGTCCTGCACTTTCATTCACGTGGTTTCCACTCACATCACTCTCCTTCAATTATGAGCAAAACTGAAAAACCGAAGGGCAACAGAGGAGGGTTTATGAACACCAAAGGAAAGAGTCCAGCCTGGCCCCAGCTGGGAGTGCTGGCTCCTGGGGAAGAGGCAGAGACTCATTTCATTGCTTTGAATCCCTGGGGATTGAAAAAGAAAAATAAAACTCAGAGAGATGAAATTTTTAAATCTAGCCTTTGCTGTTTCGCTCTCCTTAATTACGTATTGAAAGGAATTCAGACTGGATGAGTTTGATGCAAGTGCCAAATATCAGTGTAAATCCCAGCATACAAAGCATGGTAACAAGAAGGAAAAAAAAAAATTAACCTTCAGAACGAGGGGGAAGGAAAAAAAAGGGGAAAAAAAAAAAAAAGAGTGCAGTTATCCCACATGTTGAGCTCCTCAATTATTATTCAGCTACTTGAAAGCATCCACTTAGCTCATGTTCAGAACTTGTCTTTGGAAGCTCAGCAAGAGCTTCAGCGGCGCACAATAAATAAACACCCAAACGAAAATAAACGGAAGCTCTCTTTCTAAAGCAAAATAACCACAGACAGCGCTGTGAAAAGTCTGAAGAACTCTTAAGTATCATTATTCCTTTGCACTAAAGAAATATATACAACATGTTTTTAAAATAATAGAGGAGCTGACGTTGTCTTTTTCAGGGCAGGAGGAGAGGGAGGCTGGGTGCTGCGGAGAAGGCAATTGAGGGGTAGAATAAACCCAAAAGTAGGACAGGCATCGGTGCTGCATCTGAAGCAGCCATCACTGCTCACCAGGCTGCTGGAGCCCGTGCACCACTCGTAACCGAAATCATTTTAAAAGGCACTCAGAGCCAGGGAAGCTGCACCAGGGAATCCTTTAACGTGACTCAACATGCACAGCACAAAGCTCTCCCAGGTTCAGGGCCTTTTAAAAATACATGGAAAAGTTCTAAAAATCCTCTCATGCACATCAAGTGTGATGTTTGCAATTCATCGTTTGCAATGTCATCGTTTTGCTGATAACAAATTATTACTCTATTTAGCACAAATAATGTAAAATAAAGTATTAAAGTATCAATATTGAACTGTGAAAAATAAATCAAAAGTAACAATATCAAGGTAAGGTGACTAAGAACAGTTCTCTCTCCAAAATTTGGGAGGACATTCAGGCCAACTTACAAATTTTAAGAAAAACTTCAGGTTAAATCTCACTGTAACTTATTGTACCCTTAAGTGGAGAGCAAAATTCGTAATTTAAAAACATTTCCTACTGCTATCAACTTCACCTCTTTTATCAAAACCCCAAATTCAGTATCATTGTTTTTTTAATTCAGAATTCAAACTTTAATAATATTGTCCAAATGCCAATACCAGGTCTCCTGAAGAAATCATTTTATAGCAATATCTTTTGAAATATCACATCAATATTAAAAAACCAACACAGATCATGAAAAGTAGACTGTGAAATAAATGGGAGGAGGCATTTCAAGTGGAGTTTGAACCAGGGTGTAGGTATAAGGAGTTTGAGCAAAAAGCCACTTATGCTGAATCCCACTGCTCATTCCTGGGGCTGCCTGAACACTGATTCTCGCTAAGAAATCTTACGTTTCTACCGTAATCTTTGCCTTTTTATTTTTTTTCTCCTCCAACTGGAAATGGTTGGATTGAAGTGCTAATTCATACTTTATTGAGCAATATGAATGGCTTGAGTCCAAGGTAACTTATGACACCTTGTTCATCCTGTATCTTGATGTGTTCCAATAACACAAACTCTTTCCAGAATGTATGGACCACTTTGAACTCTGATCTTGTGAATGGCAGAGACAAGGTTATGGGTGGTTCACCTACATGTACCTGTGCTGTGTTTGGCTTGGTCATTTTCACAATGAAAAAGTTGAAAATTTTGGTTGTTTTGGTTTTGTTTTGATTTTTGAAGTTCTCTTACCAAACTGAACTTTGAGGATTGTCTCTTGCAGTATATCCTTTAGTGTTTGCAGTGGAGGAAACACGGGGGTTAATTCCTCACACAACTAAACTGCCTGCGAGGACAGCAAAAAAAGGGTGCCACAGGATGGGAGAAAATCATACTGGAGTTTTGAGCAAGAAGAGGTTAGGTTCAGTAACTGTTTGGGCAGTCCAGAGATATTGGCTTTGAGAGGAAAAAACGTGCAGTTGCTGCTGCAAGCACCGGGATTTCAAGTGGGCCATATTTAGCATCATTAAGTATTCACAGTAATTTCTTAGCAATTTGGTCAAACACAGGCTACATGGGTCAGCCCACTCCATAATGAGATGACTAATTCTGAAGGTCAAACACGAAAGAACAGGATACTGACATCCAAAGGATGCTTCTAGCAAATGAACTGAGAAGCCAGGCTGGCAAGACCTTGTGCCTGGGAAAAAAAGTATTTCTTAAAAAAAAAAAAAAAAAACAGTGCAATTAAAAGTGCTAATGCCAAAGCTGTGGAGTAATACTGCAGCTCAGTTCAGAGTGGCTCCACTAATTTCTGGTGGGCTGATTCCAGATGGTGGGAAATTCCTACCCTCTTTGCCACCTTCTCTCCTAGGAAAAGGTGAGCAGATACTCAGGAGCATCCCTCTGTCCCACCTCCCTGCAGCCCCCTTTTCCAATCAAACAGCCTGGCAGATCCAGCTTGCACCTCTCTTCATTCCCAGCAGGACCAAAGCTGGCAGGTGACAATAGAGGCATGGCCTGACATTTCCATCCCTGAGTCACCGCCCTGTGATTCTAACCACAGAGCACAAAGGGACTCTCAAAGCCAACATCTCTGGACTGCCCAAACAGTCACTGAACCTAACCTCTTCTTGCTCAAAACTCCAGTATGATTTTCTCCCATCCTGTGGCACCCTTTTTTTGCTGTCCTCACAGGCAATTTAGTTGTGTGAGGAAAGAACCGATGGTGCGTAGCTTTATCAAATTAACCCCCGTGTTTCCTCCACTGCAAACATGAAAGGATATACTGCAAGAGACAATCCTCAAAGTTCAGTTCGGCAAGAGAACTTCAACAATCAAAACAAAACCAAAACAACCAAAATTTTCAACTTTTTCGTTGTGAAAATGACCGAGCCAAACACAGCACAGGTACATGTAGGTGAACCACCCATAACCTTGTCTCTGCCATTCACAAGATCAGAGTTCAAAGTGGTCCATACATTCTGGAAAGAGTTTGTGTTATTGGAACACATCAAGATACAGGATGAACAAGGTGTCATAAGTTACCTTGGACTCAAGCCATTCATATTGCTCAATAAAGTATGAATTAGCACTTCAATCCAACCATTTCCAGTTGGAGGAGAAAAAAAATAAAAAGGCAAAGATTACGGTAGAAACGTAAGATTTCTTAGTGAGAATCAATGTGGTTTCAAAAAGATCAAATAATATCTACATATGTCAAACACAGGTTCTAATAACAGTTAGAGATAATGAATAAAATTTAAATGGGTCTTTCTCAGGAACTTAGGGTGCAATAGGAGAGACACCTCTTCAGAAGTGCTTGAGAAAATATAATTAGAAGCATTTGCTCTATTTATGAAAAGCATCCATATCAAAGATGTAAAGAATTAGAATGGGATCTTATGTAATACTTTAATTTTCTGATCTTTGTTTTGCCAGACCTTGATTAGTAAATGGCATGGAAATATGTTAATATTGGAATAATTGGCACAGCACAGCCATGAACGTGAGTAACATGGCAGCTACAAACGTTCTGAGGGCAGAGCTGGGGTTTTTCCTCTCGTCCTGACTGTGACGGCTTGAGCAGCCAACAACTGACTCCCAGTAGGGAATGGACCCTACAGAATAATGGAAAGAACCAGCTTGAACCAGTTTGTACTCATTGGATACGGTTTGAACTGGCATGAACTGGTCACAGCAAGCTGGAACTGGTTTGAACCAGTCAAAGCCAGCCAGAACCAGCTGGAACTGGTTTGAACTAGTTTGAATGGGATGGAACCAGCCTAATCCATTCTGAACTAGTTTGAACCATTCAAAATGGGCCAGAACCAGTCAAAACTGTTTTGAACCTGTCAAAACTAGGTTGAACTGGTTGGAACAGGTTTAAACCAGTTGGAAGTGGTTTTAACTGGTCAGAAATGGTTTGAACCAGTCAGAAACGGCCAGAACCGGTTTGAACCAGTTGGAACAGGTCTGGACCGGTTTGAAGTGGTCAGAACTGCGCTGGACTGGTTTGAAGTGGTCAGAACTGTTCCGAACTGGACTGAATTGGTCAGAACCAGTTTGAACCAGTCAGAACCAGCTGGGACCAGTGTGAACAATTTGGGCTGTGTTGTAACAGTTTTGGATTAGTTAGAACCAGTTAGATCCAGTTTCAAGCTGCTGGATCCGGTTTGTATCCTTTCAGTTTCTGCAAGAGAAGTCCTCCCTCCCGCTTTCCCTCCCAGCCCCCTGTGCAGGACGTGCATCCTGCTGGGAGTGCAGGAACCTGCAGCCGTTGCGGAGAGGCTGGGAAGGACTGCGCCTGGAACAGAGCCTGACCCGGCCCCACGCTCATCCAGAGTCCTTTCCAAAGGACATGGCTCTCCCTCCCTCCTTCCCAAGCCCCCTGGGCCATGGCTCCACATCACCTCCCCAGAGTTACTCTTCCTTCCTCCTGACCTCACGGCTGTCCTCAGGATTTTAAGTCCTACTGAAAGGCTCCAGCTGAAACCAGGGACTGCGCTACACCATCGGGAAAACAAGGAATTATCTGTTAGACTAAAGAAACACCGTCAGAGCAAAGTCCCTGCGTGTTCCTGTGGATCCACTGAGACTGGATTTGCTCCAAGCTGAAACAGAGGCTGCTCCTACAACCACGGCGTCTCACATGCTGTGGGCACAGCTCAACCAAAGTGCAGGCACAACTTCAGGGCTTTTAAACCAGTCACCTTGGAGAGTCACCCCTAAAACAGATTATCTTCTGTAAACAAAATAATCTCCCAAGAAAGACACGTCTCATTCTCCCCCTTAACCAGATTCACCATGGATTCTCACTAATTCACATCTCAATAACTCTTTTTCTCAACCTCCAAAACTAGGAACAGGCTTGTCTGCTCTCATCACATCCCCTCTCAATGGTTAGGAC
Source organism: Dicrurus megarhynchus (assembly GCA_013399195.1). Lineage (NCBI taxonomy): Eukaryota > Metazoa > Chordata > Aves > Passeriformes > Dicruridae > Dicrurus > Dicrurus megarhynchus. The sequence goes on from VXAD01001400.1 coordinate 759,722, forward strand.
AATTCAGAGTGAAATTAGCACAGAAACATCATTTTATTTTAGAACAGCACTCAAAACAAGTGATTCTTCACTATTTGAAAACAGTTTCAGTTTGATTACAAATTATATATCCACCAGAAAAAAAAAAATCTAGATTGCATTTAAGTCAAGTTTTTTTACTTAAATACAAAATTTATTTGTTCTACTGCAGCATCTGTGTCCGAGTCTACACTGTCCCTAAGCCTTAACCATATGCTGAAGGGAGTTAGAATTAGAACCCTTCATAACTTCTGGCACAAAATCCTAACTCTTAGAAAGGAAATCCTTGGGATTAAGATTGTGTTGTCATAGCTAAGATCAACCTGAGCTGGACCCTATAAACAAATTGAAACAGAAGTGTGTAAACTTTGTAGTTCAGTATCAGGAAAATAACTTCAAATGAAGCCCAGGACTGTTGTGATAATCATACTTTTATCATTCCAGAGCGATCAGATTCCGGTGCACCCTGCACTAACTTCATTACCTACTTTGACAAATGACAATTAAAATAATTAAAATTCTCAAACAGCAAACAACGCATTCTTTTCACAGTTAGTAACACATTCTTTCAAACCTCCACCTCAAAAAAAAAAAAAAGCTTGAAGACACAGTCAGGCAATACTGACACTGGAGATGCTGCTTCACCTCTTCCCTAAATGACAAAGTACTTTGCATATCAGCAAAGAGATGTCATCTTCTTTGTGAGTAAAGTATTGACGTTCCTTGCTGAGCTTTCCAAGGGCGTTAATCAAGATTTCTTTCCTTTATGAAGTCAATGGTTACCTTGTTTCTGTGCAACACCTATCCTTTGCACGAGCACTTTACAGGGGTGGATGCCATCGTAAAAGGGAAGAGGAGAATCAATGCCCGGCTACTCAGAGTGGTTTAACTGAAGGCATCATGAATTCACTATCAACAAAGCACTAAATCACTGTATGTTTCAAAGCACAAAAGCCAGTTTTACAAGGTAAACATCTACACTTCTACTGCAGTCTTTTCAAAGCCCCCAGGACCAAGGTCAATTTTATTGTGCTATCATACCACAAGACAAAAGGACTTTTCAAAAGTATAGTTGTCTACTTACTGTAATTTTTAAAGGATGTAACGTGAAAGAAAAATAATCTTCTAAATTTACAAAGCAGCACAGCAACAGTGAGAATTTCTAGCAACACAAATGCTACTTGCAGGGTTACGCTTTCCAATCCAAACCTCACTGAACATATTTTGAAACACTGTTTATAATGAAAACCAAGCACATAAAATCACTAAACATGTCCGATTTGCCTGAACCCCATAACATTTCAACTGCACCTATTCAATCCCTACCAAACTTGTCGAAAGGGATGGAATCTGGAGATCCACAGGAGCAGTATAAAATGTCATGCTCTGTTATTTCTACAGCAAATGTAGCACCTGACACCTGAGCATGGAGAAATTCAGGACACCAGGTGAGACGCTGGGCGCATTCTGGATGCAAGACGACATCAGACAGGACACATTCCCCCAAAGTCACCCAGGTCTTGGGTACCAAAGCAGGAGACTAAAGGGCTGGTTAAAATCACCTGGGAATTGAGCTCACCTGCATAATTTTGAGGAAAAGCCCAGAGCAGACCACAGCTGCTCAAACCGAAGCTGGAATGTCAGAATGGCATCAGGTTCCAGGAACTCCTCCCACTCACAATCACCTAATCCCTACAGTAAATGATAAATAGCACCTGAAAGGTTTTGCTGTTTCAATTGCAAGGGTTTGTTTGCCAGTAAGGAATGGACATAAGCCCAGTGAAAAGAGAGCAGAGAAAGCAATTCCCACTCACACGTGCACATGGAGCACCAGGAAGTACAGAAAGTAGGAGCTGCCTGGGGAAAGAGAGTAGGCAAAACAGGCTGTGGCTTACAGCTGCTTAATTGTATTTTTCATACTGGTAATGAACTTTAAAGCATGCTTAACTCTAAATATTTAAGTGAGACACTGCTTTTCTAAATGGTCACATGGTAGAAAGATTTGGAAGTTTGGTTTTTTTGTTTGTTTGGGTTGTTGTTTTTTTTTTTAAGATAAGTAATGATAATAACATGGAAAGAGTTCTGGTCTGCATTCACTCCTCCAAAGAGGAAGAAGCAAGAGAAACAATCTAGAACCTGTAGAAGAAATATTCTACTTTTTTTTTCTTAAGCATCCAGAAAAGATTGGTAAGAACTGTAAGAATAATTCGTTTACACAAGAAAGAGAAGCCAACAATTTTATTTGAATGAGAAAAATTTTGGGAAACAAGGGAAAAATGAGTCCATCTTTGCAATACACAACCATAATGACACATTTCATCCATTTGCTTTATTATTTTGAATTTGTTTACAGCCAATTCTCCATGGTCAACCACCACATAAAGCAGATTATCTTTGTGATCTTTGCTGAGAATTTTAGACAGATAAAGTCTGTTCCTCTTGCTGAAGAGGGACCAGCATGAAATCCAAAGTAATACCTTCCTCTTTAAAATACCTTGCTCTTTAAAAATGGGGTATAATAATAATAATAACAACAACAATAATAAACATAATAACAGAGTTAAAATACCATTCCTCTTTGAAACCTTGGGCTGGTGCTTGCAGCTCAATGTTATGAAACTGTACAGGTGTATCAACACCTTGCCAGTATCCTGAACGTTACTCAAAGAAGGAATGTGCATTTCCTTCTCTGCTATGCAGTGTATGTTTCTGCACTTCACCTCTGTCACAGGAATTATTGGCTGCAACCAGCTGCACCTTCCTCCAAACAGGCAGGTGCCAAAGCTCCTGGTTTCCTGAAGCTCTCTGGGGAGCACACCACCCTACCCAACACAAGTTCATAGGAACACGTCAGCACTGTGTAAGCTGAATCAGATCTCTGTTTATCAGCAGATAACTAGCTTCTTCTACCAAGAAACGAGCACAGCAGCCTCCTCTTTGCCCAAAATAATCAGCTTCTCTGCTTACAGCACACAACGGTGCACAAACTCCTCATCTTTTTACAACCAGTTGTGAAAGCCAAAGGAAGAGAACTTGGATTTAAAAACTCACCATTTCGTCCTTAATGATCAGTACCACCTAGATTGTCAGAATAGCAACCTAGACATCTAGCAGCGATGAGAACCAAGCAGTTTTCAGAGGTCTGAGCATTCCCAGAGAGGAGGGACACGTCTGTCCCCGGGTTTGCAGAACACTGTGGTTCCACACACGTCACTGGTGCACAGCTTTTACTGCTTGTTGTGTTAAATGGTGAAGGACTGAACGCTTACCCTGCATCTGCAGCTCATTTACAGATGCTGCTGTTTATAATCCAAAGTCCCAAGTGGGCGCTCAAATGAGTGCCAGACCTTAATAACTGTATTTTAACACTCTTAAGTATTTTAAAGGAAGATAGCAAGATACTGTTGGCTATTAAGCCATGGCATTCCCCCACTAAGTTCCCTCATTAAACACATGCAAGAAAAACAGTGTTCTCTACAGGAAAAAAATAAAAAAAGAGCATATATTAACTCCTTCTGTCAGCCGTATTTTCTTAATACAAGCCAACATCAATCAATCTCTTCACTCAAAGTGCAATTCTCACCTCTCCATGTGGAACACGTTAATTAGTTTCCAGTAAAAAAACCAGATCATCTACATTTACCAGGTACACAGAAATAACAGGCTTCAGTGTTGCTTTCTCTGTGTCAAAGAAAAGCTGAGGGTTCTTCTCTTACCATAGGATACCAGACACCATTTCAACTGACACAAAATACAAGCTCACAAAGCCAGAGTGGGTATTCTGTTTTGGTGTATTACTTTTTTTGGGGTTTTTTTTACCCTCTCTGTGCTTCTGCCAGCAGTGAATTTAGTGCTAATTAAAAAGTGCTGGCTCGGCCCTGCACCAGGAATGCAGCAGCAGTGCAGCTGCACTGTTGAGCTGCAGTGCTTGCAGGCTGCCACAGCAAAAGTGAGATGGAGAAACTTATTGCAGGGTGTCGTGGCTTGACGCAGCTAAGTGTCAAGCACACGAAATCTGTTATTTTCCCTTAGGGGAAAATAAGAAAATACTGAGGAAAACTAGAGAGCTGCCAGGCAAAACAGGTTCAAACTTAAACAGTTGCCGTACAAAGAAAAAAAAGTTTATTACTAACAGAATTAAAAGTAAAAAGAAATGACAAGAAATTAAAGCACACCTCCCCTCTCTTCCAGCACCCCCCTCTTTTTACTTAACTTGCACGAAGGATAACAGAACATGGGGTTTTAGCCAGTGTTGTAGTTCTTGAAAAGTCTCTTTCTTATGCTTAAGGAAAAAAAAAAAAGGGTTTCTCCTGCTGCTGCAGGTGATGAGAGATCTGATCACCAGCAAATGGTGGTCTCTGCAGCTCTGGAGACCATGAGAGAGCATAGGAATAAAATTTGGCCCTCCTGCTACTTAAATAAAAGTTTTACAGTGGCAAAGGAGGCTCTGCTCTGCTCCTCCAAGAAAAGTTGCCTTTCCTGAAGTGAAATGATATAATGAACATTACATACTCGGGTGAATAAGCTTCTGGTAACAAGGAATGCTCTGCCCTGGAGCTGTGCACACAACCCAGCACGAAGACAGTCCTCACCACAGAAATCCTGGTGAGGAGCAAACTGGGAGAAGGAAACCAAGAGAAGCGACCCCTGGATAAGATCAACATATTTCAGGCCATGAATCAGCTGGCTTCCATACCCAGTATGTCATTTACAGAGAATATTACGGACTGAAGATTTCACTTACAATTATGAGAGCAATTATTGCAATCGGGAAACAACCATTTGTTGCGCTGAAATGCTGCCTTAAATGCAGTTTGCCAAACAGCCTCAGGAGACACATTTCACCTTCCTCTGCTTGCAAATGAATATAAAAAATGATGCATGCATATTGGGGGGGGAGGAACAAATGAAAAAGCTGTGTTGTCTCCTTTCTCTGATTTGAATAAAACTTGTCGTCTCGTCTTCGGCTCATCCTCTGAAGAAAAACTCTACAACCAAAAAAATGTAAAGAACTGGTGGTGAGGTCAAAGGGTCAGGATTAAAAACCAAGCAGCAACCACCACACTTGAGTTCTACAAAGCTTACTGCAAGTCATCTCCTAATTTCAGTCTACATCTGAACAACTCTCTGCATGCCAGTGCAGAAGTGCTGCTTGTACCCACTTTGCTCTCATCTCAGCAGGCGAAGTCACAGCTCTGCAGATGAGGCTGCAGGGGCATCCCAGAGCCCATCCAAGCACACTTCGTTTAGATTTGTTCTTTTCTTTTTGGCAAACAGCACCCAGATAGTGCTCTGGTGTAATCAGGTCTCCTGACAATGTGAAACTCACACTTTAAAGAGCCCACTGACAGATAGATTCAATTTAATGCATGACTATGAACAGCTGCTCCTGATCACTGGCTTGTACAGTGCGCTCATTCATCACAAAATATTTCAAAAGGCTGAGCTGAAATGGAACAAATGAATTTGAAGGAGTATGGGAGGTACCATGCTAGCCTTGGAGAATGTGTCAGATGTAAAAAGCACAGCTATGGGACTGCCATTAATTTATTCCTGTAAATGCTGCCTCCGCTCTATTAGCAGCATTCTCCAGATTCTCAAAAATCCAGGAGGGCAGCCTGAATAAGGTATTAGAAGATGTAATTAAATACTCCTTACTGAAGGTGATTTTAACTAAGTCACTAAAAGGAGCTGACAGCATGTTTAAATTGTGCTGGGGAAAACTTCAAGATGACAAGCCTCAAAAAAACTGCTGAAGGGAGAGGAGGTTATTTCCCCAAGTGCTCTAAAGAAAGAACATCCATCAGCCATGCAGTGGAGGGCCACAGACCTGCCTTTGCCACCTTCATCTTAAATACTGTGAGAGGCCTCCCTGCTTTTAAAAAGTTTTCATCTTCCTCTTTGGTCCTTCAGTGCGGCGGCAGCCAAGAACAAATAGCAACCTCACAACTGAAACCACCCATTTTGATGGTCTGGGAAGAGATGGAGAGCTGACACAGAGCTGAGTAATTCACATCCTTTTTTTTTTTTTTT
>VXAD01001400.1:765799-802733 GCA_013399195.1 Dicrurus megarhynchus
TTTTTTTTTTTTAGTTTCAGGAATTATACAGCAAAAATAGACACTTTAAACATCATGGTGTTTGTCATGGCCACTGGATCATCTCTGAGTGACTCAATTTTTCACAGAGCACTTCCTGCAAGTTGTGCACAGGGCAGCTTCACAGATGTTGGGAAGGAGGGTAATATGCAGGGAGGAAAATTCTCCAGGAGTTGCCTCAGGTGGCAATTCGTTCTTGCCAACCCCGTACTTGGGTTTTCTAGGAGGGGGGAAAACAAGTTTCCAAGACATTTTTGAAGGCAATTCTTATCTAGAAGTGATATTTATAGCATCTTCAGACACCTGTATCATCAAAGTATATTTGTGTGAATTCATGAGGAAAGCACGTAATGCTTGTGCAGAATTCTAGATTTCACACACTTTTGTATCACTATGCAGTTGTTAGATCAGATCTTTGTATCTTAGTATGAAAAACGTACTTACCTATTTCGAGCCACAGTAAATTTAACAATGATTTGTTGTAACGCCTATTGATAGATGGGGAGCAAAAACGAAAAAGAAAATTTCCTCAGTACAGAAAATGTAATCTTTGCAATGGTAGTGGGGGGAAAAATACCTGGGTAATATTTCACCCTTTCCCTCTACAGATCACCTTTGCCAGTCTCCTGCTCTGCCTACTCTCCTTCCTCAAGGCCAGGTAATGAGACAAAGCTCAGGCGTCATTGATGCCTTTTCCTGGTCTTAAAATCAAGAATCAAACATGGTTAGAAGGGAAAAAGGGATTTTACCTTGGTTTTTATTTTGAGGATCCTTAGGTGCACCACGCCCAGGTCAAATGCACCTCAATGCACACCCCAATGCACACCCCCAAAGGATCTGGTATAACATTATAGGTTTTACTAATTAGCATATCTATCAAAGATTCCCCAATGAGAGGCTAACATGAGCCCCCCTCCCTGAGGAACCTTCCCCTGGATGGTTCTATCTTAGTTTACAAAATGTGTTCTGGAGAGGACCTTGGGCTCTGGGGCACACTGATCCCTAACTACAAAACCTCTAAAATGTTTAGTCTCCTAGCTTGACAAACAGGTCTAAGTATGTAGGCAAAAGCACTAAGAATACAAAAGCTATAAAAAGGTATATAAAAGGAGTATAAAAGAAAAGGCAATAAAATCATCATGGCATCATCATAAGCTGGCACAAATAAGGCCCTGCAGCTCCCTTTCCACGCAATGGAAAAAAGCCACTGCTTGCCATCACCCAGCCCCCTGCTCCCTGCTAGGAAAGCAATGAGAGGAACTGATAAGTAGATCTCTACCATGTCAATAACTAGCTCTGAGACAACAGTTTTAACTTATTTTGGGAACCCAATCCGCTGCCAGGGTACACGCTCCGACGCGGGGGTGAGAAGCCGTGGGCTCAGCAGCGTTGTTTTATCTGCCAGAGCCAAGGCAGGAGCACACACTCGCTCACACACCCTCTGCAAAGGTTATTCATCACCACAGCAACCTCCAAACAAAAGTGGGAGCCAAGTCAAACAGCCCCATCCCTCTGATGACAGAGGGTGAAGGTGCTCTCCACTTGTACCCTACAGGGGACTTAATTGCTCGGGTTTGCTTTTATGTCACTGGATCTCACAACTGCGCTTCCAGCATCCCAGCATGCATGCCCAGAGCAGAGAACGGCCACACTGATGCATTAAACACTGAAATTCTTCTGTAGCCCCAGTTAAAAGGACAGAGAAGAACTGGCTGATACACAATTCCTTCTTGCCACACGGCGAGCAAGTGCCAAATTCTGTTACACACCACTGTGCTCCCCTAGGTACCAGGAACAGCTGCTGTAAAATAAACTCCCCACCTAAACCCAAGAAAACCCCAATCTGTTTAACTGCCATTCTGGCCTTCCTCTCCCTTCACCACTTCTTTTCTTCACATCCTCTTTCACTCCACGGGAGATTAACGATTTTGGGTATGTTACGAAAATCCAACCGAGACGATAAAATAATTGTGAACTCAGCACAAATGAGAAGCAGAGCGTCTTTTTCCCCCTAAACCTGGACAGAACAAACCCCAACGCTTCCTGAGTCACTCAAGGAAAACAGATTATGATCATTTCTAAACCTTTTCAACTACAATCCAGGAGGAAAAAGCACTGTCTGTAATGACAAGCTGTCAACACTCGGCGAGCAGCACAGCTCTCATTTGTGACACTGAGCTTTTGCCTGCAGAGCCGGGCACGTGGGCACCAGCAGCCAACACCACATGCAATGACAACACTGAAAATGCCCAGATTTCTCTACTTCTCCTAAAGCACATCCCCCACCTGAGCAGCCAGGTCTCAGGATTTAAAAGGTAGGGTAACCATTTGTTTTGAATCATGGGAATAAAAAAAACAAATCCAATGGTTCCTAGGAATTTTATTTTTTAAATCAAAGCCACAGGTGATTGGTGCAGATAACAGAATCTCATTATCTCTCATTTACTCCTGTCAAGAAATAGAAATAAGTTAAATTTTGCTGTAGTAAAATGATCAGAAATACCCATCTAGCTTCAGTGCTTCTTGGATCTAAGCAAAACCTATGTTAACAAAAGGGTGGTTTGATTTATACCAATAGCTTAAGCTATCATTTTTCTTGAGTTTCAAAACAGTCATTGGTAGCTAACCATTAATCTTTTGCAGGCTTATGATGGTTCAAAATTTCTGTCAGTGTGTTTCAGCACCCAACCACCTGAGGCAGGAGGTTCATTTACCTGATTCTGCAATATTTGTATTAGCCAATCACTTCAGTGATTTGGTACTTCAAGGGAGCCTATAGGAAAGATGAGGACAGACTTTTTGTCAGGGCCCAAACAACAGGGCAAGGAATAATGGTTTTAAAGTAAAAGAAGTTGGAATTAGAATGGATATAAGGAAGGTTTTTACAATGAAGGTGGTAAACTGGTTGCCCAGAGGGCTGGTGGACGCCCCATCCCTGGAAACATTCACAGCCAGGTTGGATGGGGCTCTGAGAAACCTGGTCTAGTTGAACATGTCCCTTCCCATTGCAGGGGGGCTGTGCTCGATGGTCTTTACAGATCCCCCACAAATGCAAAAGATTTTATGATTCTATAATACTGCTCTGATGCTATAATTAAGAATTACAAATAGAAAAAAAAAATATTTTTTTTAAAGTGTAAGAAAATTCAGCTTCCAGGTGAAGGTTCAAACTGCAGTTTCAAAAGTTCACACTGTACTTGCAGGTAGCAAGCAGCAATTGAGCAGAATTGCATGCAAAGTGCAAAACACCACTCAACCCCGAGGGCAGGACACTCTCCAGATCCCCTGCACTTAAAGTTCTATCCTCTATAGTGCTCCCAGAAACACAAAAAAAAACCCAAAAGCAAACAAAACAAACAAAAAGTCCCAAACGACAACAACGAAAACAAAACAAAAAAGCCAAAAAAAAGCCAAAAACCCCCCAAAAACCCAACAACCAGAAACCTGAATGTGAGCTCACACACATTTCTTAAGTGCAGCCATAGGCAAACCCAGGAAACGGGAGGTACTCAGAGCACGTAGTGATTTATGGCACAGCATAATCACCACCTGACGTGGTAAGCAGGCGCTGCCTTGACTCAATCTTTATTTGTGCAGTGAATTTTCAACGCACCTTCCTGATGATCTGCAGTTTGAAAAGAAACCTCTCCACACACAGATGGTTTCCCACCCATGTTACACAGGAGGAAAGGTTTTTGCCTTCCCCTCCACGCTGGCATTCCGTCTTGGGAGTCAGACCAAGGCCTCAGACACAACACACAGACATTTGTCCTGAACTGGTGTCCTCCCTGACCAAGACACAGATGTGCTTCCACTGAAATTATTGGGCTTCTCGAAAAAAATCTGTGGTCTCTAACTTTTCAGAATTGAAAATATTTACGAGCAGAAAATAAAGTGCACCTACTCAAAGTGATAATGGTTTTAAATAAAAAAAGACTGCTTCAATTACTACCTTGTTTTCTCTATTTCTACACACCCTGAAAATCAATTTTAAACAATTTAAAAACCTTTCTCCTCCAAAGCTGCTGCCTTTAGCACTAAAGTTGCTGTATTATTTACGTGCTGGGGTTCAGAGTTGTCCAGCAGTAGAAAGGAGCTGCATCCACCTCCAGTGGTTCCCAAGATAGCAGCTGTTCCGCTTGAACTGAAGTGGGAAGAGCAGCAGCAATAAAAAGGAAAGGAACTTAAGGACAGGTATGTTCCAACTTGCAAAAATACAATGGTTACGTGACAACAGCACCAAATTTGTTTTCTTAAACTTTCCATTAATTAAAGCCTGCTTGTTTTAGTCTGGCTTAATAGGCTACTGGACCTTGAAATAATATACTTGTATTCCTTGCTCTGCCTTTGCCTCCTCCAGCATTAAGCAGAATTACCCTCATAATTCTTCAGGCCAGAGTAATTTTCCAACTCTGTTGCTGATCAAGGTACCATGTATAGCTCAGGACAGCACTGACCTTCAGGTTTTTGCCCAAATATTCCAACAAGCCCTTTGAACAATATGGCAAGAACCTGAAGGAGTCAGACAAGTGCCCTGGATGCATATTGCCCTTCCTGCACGCATCCCACCTGCTCCAGAAGAGACCTTCAGGGAGTTCTGCCTAAATTAGCACAAACCATCTACTCTGATATTCACAGGACAATTCAGCACCTGATGCTGAGCTGTGTCATGCTGATGCTTTAATGGGACTCTATCCATGTACAGAGGGGCTACCTCCCCCCAAATTCCACAGAGATTTTTAAATGATTAGCTATAGCTAAGGGCACATATGTTGTTTTTAATAGCAAACGTGTGTTTTACAGACCAGGCTGCATCTCATCAGTAATTCCTCGGTGCCACACTCCAAGGAAGACAGCAGTCAGCCCAGCATGACCGAGTCTTAAATAAAGCAGGGTGTTACAAGGTGTAAGGCAGCACTCCACACATTTGCTGTCAAAGAATCACAGCATTTCAGCTGCTGGAAGAAGCAGATTGCCATTGTTTTATCAAGGAAAATCACAGACTGGAAAAACTGACTAGAAACCACCTTCCCCTAAAAAAAAATTAATTGTTAGCTATTGTCTTTTGTAGAGAGGTTATGTCTAGTATTGAAATGGAAACAGGATCGTGCCTCAGAGGTCAGAACAAGCTCACTCTTTTCTTTACACAGCATCTAGTAAAAGGAAGCTGGGGATGAAGTTTGTCTGCACACAGCCACACAGAGATTTAAACAGGAAAAAAACCTCAAATCCGTGCACTTACATAAAAGGCTTTGGGTAGTTTCATTTTCTATTCAGCTGGAAAGGGAGTGAACCAGCACACACACACACATTTTTAATCACCCTCATGCTGACAGCAGCCAGTCACTACTTCTGTTATCAGAACCCCACAGCTTGCACTTCCAGGCTATGAAGAGCTGAGGAAGAGGGTATAAAATCTCCTCTGATTAAAAAAGCACAGTGATATCATCTACTGTAACACACAAATGCTACAGATTTGAAGTTTGGCCTCACCAGGACGTTACCCATTCAGTGGGGGGCGAGGGGAAAATAATCCATAAGCATCCAAACAAATAGTAAGGATTTCCTAAGATTAGCCGGTAACCTCGATCACTCATTTTCTCTAAGCCCATCAGTCACCCTCTGGGAAAAACAAGCAAGGCAGGCCAGTCTGTGCATCCAGAAACTTATAGTTTGCAACAGATGCCAGTTGTTAAAGAGACAGAGAGAAGAGAGAGAAGCTGTGCCTACGTTCAACTCACCAGTGATCACTTGTGCAAATGCCACGTGCCTGGGCTTAAAACTTCAGCTCGGGTAGATGCTGTTCCTGCCACTGCTTAATTCAGCTGGCTGGCATCTCTCCAGAGGCGCTCAGAAGGCAGTTGCCCAACAGGACAAATCACTGAAAACCAGAAAAGAAACAGGTTCAGCTTTGCAATTCCACTGCACATTGTACAATGAATTCAACTTGCTAATCCCTGACTTCTTAAAATATGATTTCCCTCAGTGCATGACAGGGAGAAATACAGTTCTGGTTAGAGTTCATCCACTACTGTCAGCGTGAATTTCCTAAATACCAGTAATACCAGAAAGAATTCCTCTGTACAGCTAACAGGAACCTCATGGTCAGGAAAACTGGACAGCCTCCACCCTAAAACCCTTCAGATTTTGTCACCCCTCAATTTTGAATCTGACATTCAAGAGTTAGTCCTTTCCTATTTAATTTCTTTATTCATATCCAAGACTTCATTCTAACTTAGTTGTAATACAAGTCACTTCCAGGTTCATAGCTGCACTATTCCAGGCACTGAGCATTTCTTCAAATTTTAGCAAACCTGACCAATTTAAAGTGGAATTTTTTTATGAGTTACCCTCTTTAGGCCTTCATTTTGACATTATCCCAATTCTGTGACTTCTCTGAGAGGTTCCATTTCCTCTCCCTTACAGGGCCAGCCCCCCAGTGATGTTTTCCATTTTACAATAAATCCAATCAAAAACAATTAAAAAGTACGGATCAATTTGATATAGCAACAGAACTAGAAAGAAGCAGCAACAAGTCAACTCAGTGACAGGACAAGTGACAATTCAATCAATCAATCTGAATTGATCCCGTAGTTGAACATTAATATAGAAAGGAAGCAGTACACTGAGCTAGTTTTTGTACTAAGCCTTACCAAGCTGCTGACTAATATGACCAGATTCTAGTGGTGATTTAGCTGTTAACCACCTATTTCTGTCAAAAACATAACATTTTAATATCTGAAGGGGAGATAGACAATTAAATGTTTTTTTCTGACCAGGAAACCCTCACAGAAGAAAGGACAGCACCTGGGCACAACGCTTTAGGGCAGGTTGCCATTCATGAGCCTCAGCCTTTCCCAGCCCAGTGACCTTGGGCAGGACTCTCTACCCTTCCATGCCCATTTAGTTCCCTTCAAAACACAGACAGAGTTCAAGAAAGATAAGGAGCTACTGCAGAGGCTCCAGCAGAGGGACATAAAGATGATGAGGGGTCTGGAGTGTCCTCTCTCAAGAGAAGACTACGGGAGCTGGGCCTGGTTAGTCCAGGGAAGATAAGACTGAGGGGGATCTCATTAATATATATCAATATCTCAAAAGTGGTGCCAGGAGGACAGTGCCAGGCTCTTTTCAGTGGTGCCCAGTGACAGGACATGGAGCAATGGCCATAAAGTAAAAGACAGGAGTTCCTCCTTAACATAAGGAAGAAGTTCTTTACGCTGAAGCTGGCAGGGCACTGGAAGAGCTGCCCAGGGAGGGTGTGGAATCTCCCTGTCCTGGAGACACCACAACCCAGCTGCTCTTGTGTAACCTGCTCTAGGTGACCCTGCCTTGGCAAGGGGGTTGGATGAGATGATCTCCAGAGGTCCCTTCCAACTCTAACTAATGATTATGTGTGATTCGGTAAGAAAGGAAAAAAAAAAATACAGGCTACACCTCTTTTCTTTTTCAGTAGTAACTTATGATCTCAGTCACTTCTTACATAGAAATTAATTCTTCTCAGTAGAACGGAAGACTAAAGAATTCTGCTAAGAAAAGGAAGTAGCAAACACTAGCACACTCATTGTTTCCAAGCTCCTTATCTCTGAAATTTGTTACAGGTTTTGGGATTCTCATCTGAAAGCCAATGTAGAACAGAAAAGGACAAAAGGGATTTCACTGGTGAGTTTCTGAGCTCCTCCTTGCTAATGTGATTCCTCTGTTTGCTACCCTGGACATGAACACAGTTAATGAATAATGACTGTGCAAACAAAAAATGAGACAATGATGGGAGGGGGAGGGAAGGGTGAAATGATTGTGTGGGAGGCTGGGATTGGATTTGGCACCAATTAGAAAAATTGATGCCCTTTTAAATATAGGAAAAGGCTTTTCTGGTAAGATAAGACAGACATGACATTCAAAATACTTTAGTCTTTGGATTTAAATGTATGAAAATAGAAAGTTCAAAAGGTTGGGGTTCTTCATTGTGTTTTCCTTTTGTGTTAAAAAATGTAGCTCTCAAAACTTACATCCAAATGTGTGTGTAAACCTTCAGCTCCCTTCAAAGCTGTTACAGGACAGATTTGTTTTGCTTTTCTCACTCTCTGGGAATATTACTTACTACATGTAGCACTGCCTCCTACAAGGTACAAGACATCTTTGATTTCCCTTCTAGTAAGAGCCCAAGCCAGTAGAAGTTACAGTCACTGGAAGAATCAGTCCAATAACCTACTAACATCACTTAAGATCCTCCCCTAACTGATTCCACCCAGTATGTTATCAAAAGAGGGCACCAGAGATTGCTCCCTGTTTGATTAAGGTTGCACAGCGCACATTTCCTTCTCTGCTGCTATTCACAATTCCGGCAGCTCCTGCCAGATTCTCACATGTGAGAAATGCCTGCTGCAAGCACATGAAATGCATTATCCCAGTACTCCTTTAGTAGCACACAGTAGCTTAATAATGTCCTTTAAAATGTTAAGGGAAAAGGACATTTCTCTACAAAACTCGCACACACAATTCCTCAATTACAAAATAAATAAAAACCTCTTGCGGTTTTACTCTGTGCCTCTACAGCTCTTTCTCCTTAACGTTGTATTTACATGATCATTTCTACAATGAGATATAGCCACTTCTAAATAAGGGCTATTTCATAAACCACATTAACTACCCTAAAATTTATAATCACCTTTTCTATTATTCAGTACCTTTCATCAGCAGGTCTCCATAAGTGTTTAGAAGATCTTAATCATGTTGAACTACCAGCTACCACCGCAGATGTGACTTACAAAGTGAAAGCACAATTATACAAGGCAGGATTTGTCCAGGAAATATGGACTGTGATACTTAATCTTGCAAAATAACAGAAAGATAATTCAAAGTAAGGTATCTACAAAGAATAGTGTCTGTGCCAAGAGACTGTTTGTATTGGTTTTGCAAAGAGCGGACAGAATGTTCTTTTCCAAAGAACCACAAAACAAACTTCCTGAACCAATGTGAGTTTTCTTTTTGCTTGTATTTAATCCAAGTAAATGTGGCCCAGCCAAACTTACTTAATAAGAAGGGGAAAACAAGAATCAATTAATTTGGCACAACCTTGTCTTGAAAAAGTACAGTCACACGCTTCAAAGTGGGTGGAAGTGGTCACCTGAACAGATCCAGAACCACTGTTACTCTGTGAAATTGGTAATAGTAGTAGGGAAGGGAGCCTTTGGAGTATTTTTTTAAACCATTTCTTCCACAGCATTATAAGCAGCTGTAATTAACTCTCTTCCTTTTTGTTTTTTTTTCTGGTTTTAATGCTAGCCTCTTGATGCACACCAGCAGGGTTTGAGGATGTGGAGAAAAGAGAGGCAATGTGTTGAGATGGTAACGCAGCACACAGGAAAAAGGACTTGAAATCATCACACACCAGTTTATTTAACCTAATGTTTTGTTCCTAAGTCAGTCATTCATGTCATCTAGAAAAAACCAAAACCAACTAAAGATATCCAAAACCCACAAAAAAACCCCTCCAAGTTCAGCTTTTACCTCCCTCCTTTGGCCTTTCAGGAGCTGATGGGTAAGTCCACAGGGAAAAGCCTCTTTGCAAGGCCAAGATAAAAGCATTACTGGTAAAGTCAAAAGAGACAACATATCCTTTAGTGTGGAGCATTTGTAATCCCTGTTTTAGAAGTAGTGATGAATTTAAAATTAAAAGACATAATACACATCCTCTACCCTACAGGGAGATACTGAGACCCCCAAAAAACACACCCATGTCTAACTCTGCGGCAGGTCTGTTTACGTGTACATTTGTGAAAGTTTCCTGACTAACAAAAATGCTCATTTCACAAGATACACAATGCAAGACTACTTCCAGCATCTCTAGAAGTACAGTTTTTCCCTGTACCACCAGATTTGTCACATTTGCCACCCAAATGCCCATCTCCTCTCTCTGATGGGCTAAGATGCTGCATCATTTTGTCAGAATGCCAGAAGGAAAGGAGGCCTCCACACAACTCATGTACAAGTAAGGCACTTAAAAGATTATATTCAACAATATAATTTCAAAATGCTGCACGACAGTTCCACTGTAGTTATCCTAAAGAGATGAATAAAATACCACCCAAGAGTGGGATGGATATAAAGAGAGACAGAAATCTGATGGGAAGACAATAGAACTGCAAAATGAATTTCACGTTACTTATACTGATGCAAAGTTTTGAAAATCCCATTTGATGTCTAAAAGTTGTCCATCTTCATTGCCACAGGAGTTCAGAATTCCTGTAGATATTTATTATTATTATTATTGCCACCTTTTGAGTGTTTATACTTTCCTTGGTTCCGTACATTAATGTCAGACTTGGTTTATTACAGCCAGATATTAGATTTCAGTGCCTATTGTCACAAGCTGTTTCCTTGTTTACTTCTGCATCTTTTCCAGCTTCAGCTTCTTACAGGGTAGACAATGAAACCTGTTTTTACTTTTAGATTCCTCCTGCCGCAATGTTTGGTTTTCAAACTCTGCAAGGCTCAGGTTTAATAAATTGAAAATCAATCAGTACTATTTTCATTTTGAAATAGGAGACAAATTATATTAGTCTCAGGTATTATAAAAGTTCTTTTCATATATTCAGCTTGGATCCACTTCTGAACCTGAGTGCATTAAAGTTACACTGTCATATCTATTCATATGTAAACCCTGATTCTACCTGCCAGAGGCATATCTTGGTAGAATTCCTACAATTGTTATTTTTTCAATTGAAGCAAAGAGAGATTATTAATAAAAAAAAAACCCTCCAGAGGTTAAGTTCCGGCCTTCCTGAAGTCAATACACAGTTGGTCTTGCATTTCAACAGACCTGGGATTTCTTGCTAGGGCTACAAAAGACAAATCTGTCTCTTTAGATACTTGCATGGGGTAAGCAAACAAAACTGAGAGCGGGATATTATTTAGGAAGATTAGATTATTGTCTTCAAATACCACTACAGACTCTGAAAGGATGAGCATAGAGAGCATTGCAATGGGGAACAGACATGGGGTGTTACTGGCTCCAGATTAAATTCACCACCCACTCCCACAAAGGGACATTGCAAGATTGGGAAGGCTCCTAAAGGTTACATAAATTCCCAGACCTTTGACAAGGACTGATGCAGCTTAAAAGATGTGTGGGAAACATCACATGTGGTTACAGAAAAAGCAGTAAGAAAAATAACCTGGGGTTTGGAAAGGAGCAGGAGGGTGCAAGAAGAGGTTGGTTTCTTACTAGTCACTCTGAAAGGAGAGCAGAAATGCCCAGCCCTTGATTCTCAGGCTTAGCACATATGATGGGACTTGAAGAACATTCTGAACACCAATTTCCAGATACTGCCTTGTGGCAAAACCACCCATCATATCCCTGTTCACCCTTTGCATTCCCTCTGCACCACCCAAAGACACTGCATTTATTTCAGGGGTTTCTTCCATCCTGCCACTGGCTTCGAAGGGGAGGTTGTTTGCCACAGGTGCTCAGAGCTGTAGAAACCAAGCTGTGAAAACTAACTGTACTAGCTCTTCTAGCTGACCTTTTTTGTTCAATATTCCTGTTCAGCAAAGGGGAAGAAAAAAACCCAAAAAACACATGACATTCCAGAGAAAGAGGGA
The DNA here is from genome assembly GCA_013399195.1 of Dicrurus megarhynchus. Classification (NCBI taxonomy): domain Eukaryota; kingdom Metazoa; phylum Chordata; class Aves; order Passeriformes; family Dicruridae; genus Dicrurus; species Dicrurus megarhynchus. The sequence continues at coordinate 777,419 of VXAD01001400.1, forward strand.
AACAGAGAACACGGACAGCCTAGTGTAAAACAACATCCACCCTTTGCATATCTCAGCACTAGAGATTACCAAAATGCCCACTGTGCTCAGTAGCAAAGTAACTTCATTTCCCAGCTGCCTGCTATCAAGCCCTTCCTTTGCTGGCCCTCTTGTAAAATGAGAGCTGAAATAATCCAGGCAACTGTCCTGCTGTAGCCTGAAAAGTCAGGCCCTCTTACTTTTTCAGAGAGGCAAAGCACACTACTAAAAACGCCCGGTATTCGCGTGAAAATTTAACAAATAAAGAAGCTTGTTTAAAAAATCAGCAAATTTTGCCTTGTGTAAATTTATTATAGCTCATAAGTTGTGTGAGACTTCTCAAGATGTGGAAGAAGGAAGCCAGAAAACAGGAATCCCTTTAAAAAGAAGGATGGGGGAGCAGCATGAAGGAAGAGCCAATAACTCCAGAGTTAAGAAAACTCAGGGCCAAAAGGTGAATGACAGAACATTTGGTTCGGGCTGGTATAAATTTAATACTGTGCACTTATTAGTGCACAGTTCAGGAACCTGGGCCTTCCTAACACTGGAAAACTCTCTCATCAGGAAGATCTTGAATCTTTTCTGTCTATTAGGGAAAGCACAAATTCAAGCAGCCCTTTGAAATCACTTCCTCAAAAGAAAGCACAGGGGTTTTCACATCAATACACCTACAGACTTCCACCACATTATGGCCACTGTGGTCATAAAAGTTATTTTAAGCATGGCCTGTAGTAATAAATTAGTTTTAGTGCCAATAATTTCCTCTTTGTAGCTGGGGAGCAGGAGGAGTTTCCCCATCATGATGTAATCAGAAGTTACTTTGAAGCTATATCGAAACTTAGATTCATTAAATTTTTATCCCGAGAGGAGACAGAGCACGCCAAAGACACGGCCTCTGAAACACCTAAAGCTTGTATCAGTCTCTTGATTTTTTTTCCCCATACTCATGCACATCAAATCACACTGTTTATAGCCAATCATAAAACCAAATACTCTTCAGCAGTACATGCTGTCCTCTCCCTGGGAATCACGGAAGAGCCACAGAATCGAGACATCTGGATGCCAGAATCTTCAGTCCCCGTCTCCCCATCTTCTCAAATGTCATTTCTTACCTATGCCTTTGCACTTATCCCCAGTTAGAATCACTGACTAGCTCATCTAGTCCCCTGGGATCAAAGCACTGCACTGTTGGTGATGTTTTCCAGTCTCTTTTGATATTGCCCATCAAGGTCAGAAACATTCTGCTCTAACTCAAAGCAACCTGTTACACAATTCAGCAACTTCGACCTTTTTTCTTCTACTCCATCATTGGTACTGACCACAGTCCTGGAACCCCTCATTATTGGCCTCTACTTCATGAATTAATGGTTTATTATAATACAATGAAGTACATTAAAAGCCAAGTTAATTCTACCAAAAAAAAAAAAAAAATCAGTGCAACTAGGAAAAGCGAGGTTTGTAATAGCCTTTATTAGTTAGTAATGCATGTATGGAAAAAAGGTAAAAAAAAAAAAAAAGAGAGCAAATGTGTTTTCAGGCCAGCTATCAGGTCTAACAAAAAAAGTGACATGTTATTTTGAAAAGAAGAATCAAGCACCTAATAGCCTGCCTAGTCTGCAGCAAGGACAAGGTGGCAGCTTCCTCAGGGCCACTCAGGTCCTTCAAAAGAATCTGCAATGCTCCCAGCAGAGTGTAACTACTAATTCCTATTTAAATATACAAACAAACAAGAAAACAACCAAAACAACCTCCCCCCCAAAAACCAGATTCAAACAATAAAACACATTTTTGTGGTACTGGTCGCTACCACCTTACTACCACTTTTAATGTGATTTATTCCCATTGCATTCATGCACATCACCATGGGCAACCCAGTCTGGAGCAGGACTCTGGCCAGGACAGAGCTCAGGACAGTCTGAAAGGCAAGGATTTCTGGAGACCTTGCCTAGATATTCTCCTCAGATCCTACATGAGAATAACAAACATGACTGTTCCTTTGCTGTAGGGCAAGGTCCCTCCCTCAGTTTCCTGTAGGTGATGAAAGGTACCAGTGATGGCCAAGCACTCATCAGGAGTCCTACAAATGTCAACTACAAAATAATATTTGATCAATCTCTACCTAGCTACTCCCAAGCCCGAGCTAGGAATCAACTTTCTAAAAGCTTCCACTCCTCAAAAAAACCCCAGAAGAACAACAAAACCCACCACTTACATCTATAAAGGTCTTCTTGCTAATGCTTCTTTTATTGAAGTCTATTAAAAAGTAATGCTTTCAATAATGCCTCGCAGTAATGCCCTTCTGAAAGTTAAGGGTGTACAAAAAGGAAATCCTCATGCTTAAATACCTTCCAGCTTTGCTAATTATCTCTCTTCCTCTGTTTTATAATTTTGGAGCAAGGGTGTTTGCCCTTGATCTGATCCCAGATTCTCTTTGACTTCTTTGTATCATCTCATCTGTGCTTTTACTTGACTTACTAACAAGGAGCTGATTCTGCAACATGGCACACATAGAAGTTAATTAATATTCATTGTAGGCCAAGAGCAGGATTTACACCACAAACAAAAGAGCCTAATCCTGGGCTAACAAATCATACAGAAGAACAAACACCAAACGCTCAACCTCCCTGCAAACTGGAAAAAAACCAAAAAATCCCAGAAAACCCCCGCCATGGTTACATGGATACTTTTCCTTGGCTCTGTATTAACCATTCCCCATATCTCTCGTATTTCCACACTATTTTTGCCTGGCAATTATGGTCAAACCAGAGTAACTTAAATCAACATTGCTAGATGACAAAGTGAGGACATTAAAAATCTTCATGACCAAAAGGGACTTCTGTGCATCCCATCCAGAAAAAAAAAAAAAAAAAAAGGTAAAAGCCTTTAAGTTTCCCAAGAATGCCTAAAATTTTGTCTTGCTACTAGCAAGAAAGCGTTTCAATTGTGTTTGGTTTTGTTCACTGCATAGAGTCATTACCAATGCTGAACACACTCAAACATAAAATCCCTCTGAACAAACAATCCCTAATCCAATGTTTCATCATTTTAATCAGACCACCAGAATTTTTTCTGGGAAAAATAAATAAAATCAGAAATCTGCTCTAACCATTTAAAACAACATTCATTACATTGTTATTTTATGCATTCAAAGCTACTTTCAGGCTTGCAATTGTGGCCGTAAAATACCAATTCATGGTGATGAATGAAAAAATAAAACCTCAAATTGGTAAACAAATTCAAGAAAAGTGTGAATTTAAGAAAAACGTGAATAAAATGTGAAATACTGTTCATTGTAGGCTGAAAGAGGCTATTCTACATTTTTGCATGGAGGAATAAACCTGGGGCCAAATCACAAAACTTAAGATACGAGGTTATGATGGAAAAGCAAAATACATCTTACACACCAGGCTTAGAAAAAAATGGAGAAAGCTTTTGCTGTGTTCAAAGCAGGTTTAATGCAAACCCACGAAGCTCTTAAAAACACTTCTCCTTTCTTCTCTTCCTCACCATCTCTCTCCTTTCACAGAGCAGAAATCTGGCAGTATTCCCCACAGAGTGAGACAATTCTGCAGCCTCAGGATCTGCAGAGGACAACAAATGGATCCTAAACTGAAGCTGCCCATTTGGCAGTAAGGAAGCCCAATTTTTCTGCTACTAGAATCTAGAACACAGCTCAGCTGAAGTGGGTGAAGCTGTGACCAAGCCAGCAGGTGCCCAGTCTTACGCTCTCACTAAACACACAGACTTGCGAACACAGAACGCACGTCGTGATTTTAGCTAAAAGCTTTAACATTTGTATCACTGCAATTTATTCGACAATCTATTAAAGCACAGCATAAGAAACTGGGGACAACCTTTTTAGGCCTTTTGAAGAAAGCAACAGTTACCAGCCTAACTGGAAGTTGACCTTTTCCAATTGTTTGCGGGAGATGTGATGAGGTGAGAAACTCTAGAAGTGTCTCCAGTCTGCCAGGTAACCCACTGCATTATTTACACTGCCCAAGCAGTGTCATTTGTCTTGAACTTCAGAACAATTTGTGCACCCTTATTAGAGTTTAATAATAAATCCACAGTTTCCCCTCTGTTTGCTAGGATGAAATAAAAACTGCTAAAATAAAGGAAGGACATGCATGGCAGACACATAGGAAAAAGAAGAGAGAGAAAACTTTTGATGCATCAAAGTCACACTCCAGAGGAAATATTTTCACTTCCCAGGAGGCTCAAAACACTGCTGTCAGTGTCTTGCCATGCCAAAAACACCCCCAAACACAAACCAGCTACTTCAGGTTGCCCCACCTAGGACATAAACTTATAAAATATATCAATTATGTCAGTGGATTTCATCAAGCACATCCCGTGCAAAACTTCCTGCAAGCTTCTAGGAATTGTTTTAAAACAAGGTGAATGAAAAAAGGCGCCAAAAGAAAAAGTAAGTGACAGCTCTTAACAAGAATGTTTCTAGAAAACCAAAGCTAATACTGTCTTTTACAGCCCTAAAACATTGAAAACTAATATAAAGCAAAAACCCCACAAAATATGCTGGTGATGTCTATTTGTACAAAATTTTCTTATGAGATAAGAAGAGATAAAAAAGAACATTAAATACACTCTTCAGAATAAGAAATGGAGAGATGTTTTGTTGCTTTACAGGAGGGCGGTATTAGCCTGATGAAGACAGGTGTTTAAAAAAAAAACCCTTCTGTTGGATTTAAATCAAAAGAAAAATCTTCCTCAGAAACAAGAAATAGACCTCAAGATGCAAAACTGACATCTGTTTTATTAAAATGCAGACATCCTCGGGAGATTAAGTAATTCTGCGTGGTCTCACACATCTAAGGATTCCTAGAGCAGGATTTGAATGGAGGGTTTAAGTCAACTCCAGAACACAAATATAAGTGGTTTCCATCGTTATCACTTTCAGCTTTTTCTCTTTTGAGTATATGGAGACATCCATTATAGAAATTTTGTTTCTAGTGTAAATATTACTATTAGAGTTGCAAATTCCATCAAAATAATTTACAGGCTTAGCATAACAAGATGGGCTTTATCAAAAGAGCTTTCAAGCTATCGGTCTGAAAAACAATCTTCCCATGAAGACAAAAGCACAGCAGTCACCATGTTACTGAAGGTCTAAGTCCAGCCTAAAAATGAGTAAGTTGAAATGTACTTACAGAAATCTAAATTTAAAATGCATTTACATTTTAACCAGAAAAAGTAAGTCTGCTTTTCTAATGACCCTTTCAAGCTTTAAATTCTACAATATTATCATTTTCTTTTTTTTTTCCCCCCCTCCTATCACAGGCTTAAATTTAATTAAGATTAATTTGATTTACTGGTCCTCTAGGAATTGGACAAACATAATTAATACATTAGGCTGAAAATTCAAACTTTTATTAATGGGCTCAGGCAACTCCACAGGGACCCTCAAGTCTTTCAAAAAGTTAATCCTCATGTAAGTGTTGTGGCTTCAAACACTGGGCTTTTCAGTGAGAACATGCAAAACTCTTTCCCCACCCAAAGGAAAACAAAGATGTGGTAATTCTCCACAAAGAACTAACAGAATAATAGCTGCACATACAGTGAAAAGGTTCTTTGTCCTGAACGGCATAAATGCATCTCCCTGCATAAGAGATGGCTGTGTTAACTGGAGCACTGCTTATTCTGTTGCACTAAATGTTGCCCCAGGACCTCAAGGAACCATGACATGGCAAGGCTGCGTGCCAGTTCATTGAGTTACTCCAGAAGAACGACACTCAGGCCAGCATCTCCAAGTTCTGCATCTTTCCTCCTAGGAAATTATTGTAGATGCAGGATGACTTCGAGTACAGCAGCAGGACAAAGGTAAAGCATTCTGTTTGTGCCTGGCACCTCCTGCTCCAGACTGAGGCAGCCCTGCCCACTTACAACGCACAACCTTGTCTGTAGTAGCTGTAAGTTTTATCATCTACAGCATCCATAAATTAAGTCAGTAAACATTTGCTTAGGTAGTGATGCTAGGCCAGTGGCTTCACAAGATCCCCCTGACGCAGCCTTGTGAAAGAAGAGAGATGAACACAGTCCCTGGTCTCTAGAACAAACAACACTGGAACAAATTCCCGCGGGAAAATTAGGCAGGAAGATGCTGTATTTATAGAAAGGGGAGTTAAAGTCACTTGGTGCCTTTTTTTTTTAGCCACTCATTATTTATATTGATACTGGCAATCATGGGATGGCTGCAGAAGGGACCAAGAAAGTAAGTTGTCATCACAGTGCTGTCAACATGAAACTGGGAATTGAAACACCTCCTCCTGCAGTGAGTTGCAATCCGTGGCACAGCTTTGTCCCCAGAATGCTACAGATTTTCATGAAACTGCCAGAAATGAAGACTGCATGCAGTGGGCAAAACCAAACACAGTGGGCACAGACGGATTAGAAAAAGAAATACCTATTACCAACTGCAAAAATGCTGCAGTCACAGGAATATGAGAATATTATGTTTAATGTTCCTGAGAGAAGTAAAAATGTTTTGCATATAAGGCTTACTCGGAGACATAACAATTCACAGAATTAAAAACATGACATATTTTTCAGCCTAATTCCTTTCTAGATACTTGAAGTGCATTTTTCTTTGCACTGCAACCCCTCAATGCTGATACAACAAAGAGCCTGTCAGTCCTGTAAGTCATATCTTTAAGTTCCAGTGAGACATGATTATGTGTTATTCAGGTTACATATGCATTCTTCTTGACAGTATGAAAGCTGGGAGTCCTCTAGCCAGGCAAGAAAATAATTATTTCCCCATATATCAGTGCTTAGACAGTTCCTAAAACCCTAACTTCAGCTTGGCATATTGTTTTTTTCAGAAATCTGCAAATCCTGTGTGATTTGACAGCTTCCAGTACTATTTTCACAGTGACTTTCCTTGCAAAACCAGTGTGGAAAACTACATTGCTCTGTCACAACCTAAAGGAGAACTTTTTGCCCCAGCTGAGCACTTCCCAGGGCAAGCACTGGGATGCAGCAGTGCTCTGGTTAGCTTGTGCCCAACAAGAAAGAAAAGACTGATATTAAAGTGTCTGTACTTGTTATTTTGCCTCTTGGAAAGCTGTTCCAAGCCCCACATTTCACTGTGTTATGTTCCAGCTTGAGCAAAACAGCAGGACAAGGAGGGAGTTTGGGCAAATGTTTCCCACTGAATGTGCACGAGGGAAGGCAAGTATCTGTGGCCTTGCAGAGTTACCCTCAGTCGGTGTCCTGGGGGTATAAACTACACCTGTGCTACCAAACTGCATGGTTATTTGCATTCCAGTCAGGACTGAGATGCAAAGCATCAACAACAGATTTCTAATTATAACTATGTAAAACACCACCCCACTCCCAAGTACCAAACATCACAAAAGTGAAGAAAAAGAGAACTGTGGTCATGCACAATAGCTCTCTCCTCCACCTCCAGGAAAGGCAGAAGGTTGACTACAAGCTTTGTTTTGTTAAATACTTTACACCTGCCTCCTCTCTCCAGGGAGATTTACAGAGGAAACAAATTACCTGTGGCTTGCAAGCTGGTAACAGAGCTGCTCTGCAAAAATGTCTCAGCATAAAGGCTCAGGTCATCACCCTAAATTTCTTTGTATCTCCAGCCTTCAGCAAGTTCAACTTGTTTACCAAAACTGGCTCAAAAAACTCCCCCCAAACCCACAACAAAACAAACCAAAAATAACCCCCAAAATCTATAGAGGAATATTCTTCAAGGGCAAAGAAGAATTGGCAGGATTAGTTGAGAACTAGATTCTCTCCTGCGCTTCTTGGGGAGGGAGGGTGGGGAGTAGGGGGGAAGAATCCCCACCTCACAATATCCTGGAAAATGGAAGATAGGGAGTTTTCTACCTCCTGAAATGGGAAAATGGCCTTTTACTTATCAAAAAGTCAAGGAAACCACCACGAGCAGAGCCCAAAGAAAGATCCACCTGGTCTTTATTTTTTACCCCAAAGGCACCAGAGCCATCATCCAACACCACAAACCAATGATGAGAAGTAGGCAGTAGGACGCCAACAGCTGGAACTGAATAAATAGTGAAAAAAATTACCAAGAAGCCCACAAAAGTTGAATGCAGCAAGCTAGCAGGATTTGGCCGTGGTGAGAAAGACCCTTTGAAGATTTTTTGGCTGTCAGTCCAGGCACCATCTCAACCACACACGCACACGAAGTACACCAACAGCAGGGGTTGCCATCCCTCCCAGCCCCTCTCCAGAATGGGAGGTCTGCTGCTGTCTACAAACAGCTCACAGACGGTGCTAAACCCCTCAGCCAGATTGAAAAGAAACCCAAACATAATTCAATCCAGCTGCAAGCTCAGGGAGGCACTCAGCCTGTGCTCTGCTCCACTGAGGGCTTGGGGGCACCAACAGGGTTGGCTCACTGTCCTGCCACAGAATGAGTGGTAAAACATCACCCAAAATAAGAGAGAATCTCTTACACAGAAGGAGAAAGAGAGGAGCCATCACATTCTTGCATGTGGGAGATGCTGGCTTCCTAAAAAATCTCTTTGGAGGACAGTTTGGCAAAAGAAATGCATAAAAATCAAAGAGGAGGGTATTATTCTTACTATATGACGTAAAACTATTTACACAGCGGTTCCTTGCACTTCATCCCCGTGAAGATTTCCTTCTTTCCTTTAAGTCCACACGCAGCCCCTTCTACTCCTGTCATATTCTTAGCAAGGGGGCGACCAGAAAAGGAGATGTTTGAACTACCCTGGACAAGGCCCAGCCTCCAGAGCACCAACTCCAAAGGTGAGCTCTTACCTGGGTGGTGCTTCAGAAGGAAACAATGCCCAGGCAGGGCACAGGATGCCAGCTGCTTTATGAGTAAGAGAAAATGATTTCCAGGAGCCCAAACTCAGCAGTGCAGAGAGCTGGGTGTCCACGTGTCATGCTCAGCTCCTGAAGTGTCCCCTTCCCACAGCCACTGGTCCAACAGCTTGGACCAGACCCTCCATCAGTGCCCATCAGCACATGGGAAGCTCTGGAGCAGCATCTTCTTGTGCTCACTCAACACAGAAGGAAATCACAGACGGGCTGCAGCAAAGGGAGGCAGAGACAGAAGGAGGGATTCCTTTTCCTCAGTACTCCAGAGACGATGTTTTAATGGAGTTCACAGACCCAACACATTTGCAGAGAACTACTAGGAAGTTAAATGAAGTGTGCACACCTAACTCAAGTCCCCGGTGGGACGTACAGTTACCATGGCAACTTTCAAGGTCCAGAACAAACCAGATTTCTGATGCTCCACACCACCACAACCGTGGGAACAACACGGACAAAGAGAACTACTGATACACTGCTATTTTAAGTACCTGAAAAAAACCAAAAAAAAAAAAAGTGAAAATATTTCACTTAGGGTCACAAACCCAATATTTTTTTCTAGGTGGTCAAGAGAAAACCTTGTGCACAACAGACGTTCAGACGCAAGAACACAATGAGATGTGAAGAAAAACAAAAAGTCATCAAGGAGAACAAGTCCCCACGAGCTTAAAACTGGACATTGAGCACACCTCCATTATATGAAAGCACATCCTTCAGAAATGTTATTTAGCATGGGAGTTGTAAAACTGTAATGCCTAGTGCAATACCTCAAAGGCTGATCGGGTAAGAGCCTTCTTTAAAATTGGGTCATTAGTTCATATAGGAAATGTGACTTTACTTGGAAGTGATCCTTCATTCACTAATTAGCATTAGTACTTTAGTAAGAGAACATTTCAGTTTTAGTCTGAGCCAGTCTCACCACTGTGCTATAGAAATCAGTTTTGTTAATTGAAGCAGCATTCTCCTGCACAAACACTAAGCTGCAGCTTAATTGTTAAAAAGGGAATAGCCTTCCTTTATAGGCATATCTGCAAATGTCCAACTTTGCTATTTATACCTTTTCTTTTAGAAATTTCTCATACTTCTATTCAACTGATTCCTCCTTCCCTTTTATTCAATATTCAAACCTGATATGAAGAATTTCCATTAATAATTCAGAAGCATCCTCGTTTTACTGATGGATGAAATTGGACACTATTTCTTTAAATAAGATTGCAATACTGAAGTGTAACACCAGCAAAAAAGCTGGCAAAATCTGCCTTCCTTTGGAAAAAAGGAAATGGAAAAAAATTATGTCTTGTTACCATCACAGAAAACTGATGTTCCTGTAAATTATGACTCATTGAATATTTTGTTGTGTTTTTAAATTTTTTTTTCAAGAAATCATAACAGCACTTTTTTCTTCAGGAAGTTTAAGGGTTGCAAAACTTCATTTCCCTCACAGTATCATCATCTGTCAAGGAAAAGCCTCCAAGCTGTTGCATGGGAGGTTGAGAGAACTGTAAGCTTGCTTTAAAAAGGCTGGTCTTTAGGCAGAGAGCAACAAGTCTTAGTTTGCCTCAGAGAAATAAATGGGTTATTCAGAGGCACAAATCCATTAGTAAAATCTGGTCTGTCCTAACCATTCCCATCATCTTGAAAGCCACCTTTGCACTCTCTATCGGGTTCGGACTGCTGAATTTCTGCTGCAAACAGAACTCTATTAAAGAAAAAAGAAAAAAGCTTAATCGAGATTAATTTATAACTATGCTGCTTCAATTCTATTTATGAATTTCAGAGTGTATCAATTTCAGTGTTCTATAGTTCTCCACAGGTTGCAGAAATGTTAACCAGTGACACAACTACGTGACAGATCAGAATCAAGACACATCTACAACTTGCTGAGAGAAGGGGACAGTTAAAAAAAAAATGAAAAAAATTGAAAATCACACTTTGTCAGGTCAGTTTTACAGTTTCTGAAATGCCAGTTGTACATTTTAGCACACCACTAGTCTCAAATGGTGAAGGCACTGTCAATCAAAGACTCCCATCACAAGCAACTCTGGGCTTGTGTTGAGGCATGGGAGGGGGAGAAGAAGTAGGGGAAAATCATCTCTGTACTGGGAACACACTTAAATACAATGAAGTGGAAAAACAATGAAGAAATTACAACATACAGGATCACCCAGTACAGCCTTGTAAAACAAGCAGCATCAGTGCTGTGTTGAGGGCCAGTTACAGCTCCAGGCACCCAGGGACTCCTTTTGTCTTTCTGCTCTTTTGGCTCCCAGCCCTTTCAGATGAGAAAACTGACAATGTGTCGGCAGTGCCCACGTGTCCTGAAGGCTTCAGGTCCTTTAAAGATAGATGGAGGGTCATGGCCTTCATTCCCCAGCTCTGTATTTTTAAGAATCATTTTGCATACCCCCGGTGTATGTGTGGACTCTCAACAGCCATTACAGAAGCTTGGCTTTGAGTCAAGCTTTGCAACTGCTCCCTTAAAAGTCTAATTTCTCAAGAGCTCATTCCCCCTCCCCAAAAGGAAGATTCCCAACTTTGGTTCCTCTTGAGAGAAAAATTTAGTGTCTTCTGCCGTATAGTCTTCAGCTAAAGCATCGGATCCCTCCCATTAAACTTTGATCTTAAAGCACAGTATTTTCTTGCATCATCAAAATAAGCCACAACCTGTTTGTAGCAAGCTGTAGGCAAAGCTCCCAAAGTCTCTCTGAGCTGCAAGGCAGCTCTCACCCCTCACTGTCCCAGCTCTCCTCACTACAGTCGCCTCTTCCTTTCCTCATGGGAACAACATTTAAATTCGCATGCTGGTGCCTCATGTTTCATCCCCGGCAGATGAACCAGCATATCCATTTCCAGCAGTAATAAGTTTAAATGAGTAGTGACAGTTTCCAGTCATGCAGAAACATAGGCAGACTCAGATGTCATTCTCAAAATGGTAACTGATTTGAGAGGGAGCATCACAGTCAAATTGCCAAAATAGACCTCTGCTTTTAAACGACTCATTAAAATCCAGGGCAAATCAAGGGTCCTGATAGCACAAGGATTATTAGGAAAAAAAAAAAAAAAACCCACCATATTTAATGTGTTAGCTAAGATGTTAGAATCCTCAAGAAGATAAAGCAATTTTTGTTTCAAACAAAAGTACTTATCTTTGTGAGAAAAGACAACTTATTATTAATTCAAGATAAAAATCACAGTACTGGAGGTGAGCCAGTTTATTGTTTTCACAAGACTTAGCAGATTGAACCAAGATAAAAGAAGAATCCCAGGGCTTTGCAAAAGAGGGATAAAAACTACAAGCTCTGATTTCCTGAGTGGCAGCACTGATATTCCCCACTCCAGACCTCTGTTTGGTACCACTGCCTTAGGCTGGCCAGGTATCATCACTGAGGATTGAATTATCAGGGGGTGTTGGGGTAGTAGTTTTAGCTTTCACTGTCTAGTAGCTGGCAGTGAGGTCTGCAGCCAGCACAAACGATCTGGAGACTGTAAAAATATATGGAAACAAACCCTCCATCCATGCAGCGGATGCTATGAATAACACGGGTCATCAGGAAGAAAATCAGAGATGTTAATTAAATTTCCCATGTAGCTGTTAGCCTTTGCAGGGGTAAGTCTAGCTGAAGAACTGAGTGAAAACAAACTGAAGAGCCTCATGGCTGGACACCCTGGAAGCTGTCCTAGCTCTCAACAGTCAGATCCTGAAGTTTTTAGTGGAGATGAAGGGAGCCCCCCACATCACCATTCTGCTCATTTCCCAGTCTGCAGCCCCCACTCCTTCATCTCCCCTTCACGGAGCACTGCTAACACGCCCACCTCTACAATGCCACTGCTCAATTGTATGGCAGCTCCTTAGACAGCCTTGCAAGTGACAGGAAATTGGGATAGATTTCAACAGAGAAGAGCTCAGACAAGTTTACAGTAAGCTTGCTTAGCTTTGTTTGAGGCAATAGCAAGTAGTAAAATCGAGGATGAGCTGTCAAATTTAATTAATTAGAAATCCCAAATAGCCAACTTTGCACACAAGAGATCTCAGCTGTATGTAAGATTAACAGCCCCAAAAGAAAGGTGTAAGTCCTCAGGTTTACTTCACTAGGGTGCAGGAAGCATCCAAAAGATGTTATCCATCATTAAGCACTCACATCAATTCTGAATTTCCACCTGTCATCTGAAACCTACGGCTGAACAGAATAAAATCAGAATCAGCCTAGATCAAACAAGACTTCCTGCCTCTCTTCACTATACAGTCCAAAGACAGTAGCATTTTGAGATTTCTTTGTAGTGCTACCCCAGTGACACACCAATGAGATAATGTAATTCCTGAGGACTGCAGATGAACATTAAGGAACATAAAGAGAGACAAAAGAGACCATTAAGTTGGTTTAGATCCTCTCTCTCTCTCCTTTTCTTAAAAAAAGTCCTCTCATCTCAGACAAACAGAGGATTTTTCTTGGTTTATTTGCTTTTATGTCTGGAGTTAGACATTGCCCAGCAGAGTTTTCATGAAAACATAATGCTCGTTTAAAATAGTACACACTTCAAACAAAAGATGTGCCTCACAGTAAGATGAGGACAGAAAAAAAAATAACAAGAGAATGGTGACAAATTCTTTTAAATTGTTTCCAAATGATCTAAGTTTCTATTAAGAAAACAAGAACGCAAATTATCTTGGAGTTTGCTTTTTCTTTTTTTGTCGTGGGTTGATGTTTTTTAATTTGAGATTTTTGAGCCTCAGCCTCAAAATCATTGAAGTTAAACAGCCAGGCAGACAATTTGTTCTATTAATATCAGTGGAACAAACAAGTACCTAGAGATCAAGGTTGTGATGCTGCAGAAACCCTCTCACCCACAGCTGAACAACTCATGAACATCACTATCCATCTTTATTCCTGGGCTGAAAAATACCTTCAAACTCATAAAGGTAAGTTTCAGGCAATTATTGGTTAGTTTTCCTGCTTTTTTCTTTCTGTTAGAGCAACAGCTCAGTGCATTTCCAGGAGCTCTAGGGGGAACGTGTGTCCAGAGTGGAGAGTGCACACTTGGATCAAAAATACTGATCACATACGGTTTCTAATCAGTGAGTGCAGTATCACCATCCCAATGCCTATTAAAAAAAAAAAAAAAAAATCTGTACAACAAAAATGACCCCAAGCTCCAGATATGCATCATTTTTAAGGTCAGTTGGTCCCTGAAGGCACATGTCTATTACAGGGTAAGAACAGGGGAATAACTGGAAGTCTCTGTTATTTTATGTCATCGTGGCAAGAACACTGCCCCAGAACATTTCCTCATTACTGGAAGCAAGAGTCCCATGCAGGGAGAACACAAAGAGCAAGGTCATCTGTAAAATTACCACATATTTTTCTTTACAACCTGAAGAAGTCACTGCACTAAAGCCCTGTGAGGAAGGCTTTAAGACCAAGGAAGACTTACATTGCTTGTGACACATTCCCACAGAAATCCAATTTTTGGACTCAATTTACCAAATTGCCTGAAGTGACATCTGTAAATCTTGTTTGATAGAAACCACGAGCAAGACGTGACAATACTGAAAAAAATGTTATTGCTGGCATTACTGGAAATCCTAGCACAGCATGCACCTGGACATCCCAGAGTCTGTACAACACCAGTTCCACGCTCTAGGAGGCAGGAAGGCCACGAATCTCTCAAAAGTCAAAGTGAACCTATACAAGGACCTCCCCAACACTTCCATGGGTAATACAGCCTTTAACTCTTGGAAACTGCTGTGCAAACAAGTGCCTCAGTCTGCCACGTGAGCAAAAAATGATTACACAGACAAGTACACACTGGTTCAGAAAGTGATGTGAGTTAACACAATTTATCCAGTGAAGCATGAAGGATAGAAGCAGAGACTCCAGGATCAGCTGCTTTTAGCCTATGAAACTTTTGGGGAAAAGGTGTGTGTCTAGAGGAGGAAACCAGAATGGCATCTGCTATGTGCCAAAATATATATATAAAAAAAAAAATATATATATATATATATATAAAGTTTTATATATATATATATATACACAAACAACAGCATCTAGAGGGCTGCACCACATTCTGGCATTCACATGATTCACACACAGAACCACTAAAAATTCACTTATGTACTTAGTGAAAAATGCCAATGTTTGCCAGGGGCAGGTAGTTTACATTACTGTGTCTATCTTCCTCCGAGAGGAAAGCCAAGGAAACTTGATTAATATTTTTCTACTAGAAACAGAAGGGCAGAAATTCTCCTCCTTCATACACTCTGGAGGTCAAACTAGATGATGTAATGATCTCTCGTGGCTTTAAACAGGTTTTATAGATTATCTGACTTAAAAATAGACACAATGTTTAAATAACAACATTCTCCTGAAAGTGAGTGCCTGGTACAACAAGCCTCCAGTCGCTGGCTGAGATCTGGAGGGACTATGACCATACAGAGATTTGTAACAAACCAAAGGGAAAATCCTGGGTAGATATTCCAAAATTGAATACTTGACTCTCTCCAGCTGAAAAGCAAATGATATTTGATATATAATTCCGATATATGATATATATCTTCTGTATAGCCTGCTTTAGCTAGGTACAGACCTCCATACAAGCATGCAGATAGAAGGTGTGCCTACAGTGCAGAACCTTTCCCAGGTTTGGGTACTGCCACAGCAGCAAGGACCTCCATCCTCAGCCAAGAGGCACAGAAACCACCGTGTCCCACGAAACTGGAGCCTGTTTCTGGTACTGGGACAGTGCAATTAAAATCAGCTTCTATGTGCCTGCCCTGTCCTGACACCTCTGCTCTCCCCTGATACACCAGGGCACTCCCCTGATAACTCAATTCCAAGCCTGTCACCACACCATGACTGCCAGAGGTCACACTGTCATGGCTCAGGGGAGGACCCGAATCCATTAAGTGAACCAACGTGTGTGTTGCTTTTTTGCTCCTTTTTCAAGCACAAGGCCAGAGGAGGAAGCACAGGGGAAAGGTGTTGCCATCTCCTCAGTGGAATTGTTCCTTGTGGGCCACACCACTGTTTAATTTGTCACAAGCAAAACAACAACGCAGCAAACCTCACCAACTTGCAGGAACTGCCTGGAAGTCCACTGGGTATCACTTAATTCCACGAGCCACTGAGTGCACGAACAATGGGAATCAGATTACTCTGCTCATATGTTTTGACAACAGCAATTTCATTTTATTTATTATGATAATTCATAAAGCACCATCAAACGCAGTGCAGAATCTCTTGTGAAAATAATTACAGTCTCGTAATGCAGGATCTCATTGAAGCACAGCATTAATTCCTTGACAGTTAGGGAACAAGCCAAAGACTTTGTGCAAATGAAGGATTAGCAAGGTCTCAACACACACATTTCCTTGCACTTAAAATGTGCAAGGAGCAGACCTTATTAAATCAGCATTTCATATGATGCTTTAAAATGATAGCCCCTGAGGCAGATTCTTTTGTACTTCAAAAGATAGTTGTTATCATACTACTTATATGCTATAACAGAAAAATAAATTCCTATCTAATTGTTCAACCACTGTATACAGGGAGCATAAAATAGTGGCTCTTTCCCACAGCTGTCAGAAATCCCCAGACTTTTATCACAATGAGGTGTCACCAGTCTCACACAACGAAGAGAGAACAGTTCTAATACAGTGCTATGAATTGTCTTCCACCTGGCTACTGAAAATATTTTGAGCAGTAACCTTTCCTGAACCTACCGTTCAGCATTTGGGCTGTTTCCATATGTGCCTCAGGGTTGTATTGCCTGCATCTGTATGTTTCAAATGCTTCTATTTCTATGCAGAATGACTTTGTGGTTGTGCATTTTATGGTTGTTTTTAAAGTAAGATTTACCTAAAACTAAAAAAAAAAAGGGCTGGGGCCTTTTCTTCTCGATGTTTAATAATGTTCAAAGTTGTCTGAAAATTTGCTTACACATAAACATAAAGGACTGAGAAAGTTCCCTGCTTTGCATCCTCTCTGTTTTCAAAGTCCCTGCAGTACAGCCACTATGAAATCATGACACCCATGATCCAGATTTGTATGATCTCTTTAACTAACTTTAACTAACTCAGGTCTTCGTAAGTGGAACTGGACCAGAAGCTGTTAGGAAACATCCCTTGCAACTAAAACCTTCATTTTACTAAATACTAAAATATTATTAGAGACAGATCACTTGCTATAGGTAGTTTGACAGCCCAACTTAATAAATTATAACCCCCTAAAACCCACCAGAAATATCTGCCAGTGTTCAAACCGAGATCTCATAACAATGAAGAATGCTGAAAGAACTCGCCGAAGATGTTGCATTCTTCCAAACTTTTCCATCTTATCTCAAATGTTTCCAGTAAAAAGAACAGAGATGTTTTCTTCAAACCACTGTTTTTATCAATCCTCTCCAACATTCAAGCAGCACAATATTCTTCTTGTAACCAAGTAACCCACTCTGAACCTCAGGAGATGTTTGCAAAATAATTGTTCCCCCTCGCTGCTCCTTTGTTATTACTTTATTTTTTCCACACTCTTATTACTTCAGGCAGAAATAACTTAGAGATATTATCATCAATTTACCAAAACAGAATTCCCCTGAATTTATTTTCTTTTAAGTTAGACTTTTACAATTAAATTGTACATTAGAGCTAAATCTAATGGTTTTCAACCTGGCTGAAATTGATTGGCTCACTAAGTCTACAGTTGAATTCTTCCCCCTCTCTCATTTTGCTAACTAGAAGAGAAATGAATCTACCTTCAAGCCTGTTGGAATCAATCTTCTTTTCTCTTTCTCACAATTTATAAGCCAGAGGCTTAAAAAGTGTTCATATCCGCTTTTAACAAGCTGGTTATGTGAGATAAGCACAAGAACATTCATAAAAATAGCTCAGCTTTAAGTCATGAATGTTTTACAAAAGCAGACCTCAAAATAAAAATCGTAAAGGCTAATTGTGATTTATACCATGTTACTTTTCCTATACTGCCAATTATCAATCATCCCTAAAAGATCCCCTCTTTCATACGCCAGCGTCACGAACGCAAATGCTGCCAGCTCACTCCTAATCAGGGAGATACTGCACAGCACAGACAGCCCCCAGTTAGTCCTGGGACCTCTAAACACTGGCACACTGCAGAAGGGGGTTTATTCTTTTCCAGTTAGGGACTTCTATTTTTTTATTATTATTATTAAATTATTTTTTTTTTAAGTCCTTCACAAAGATCTCATAGCTGTCCCACACATTTTAGCTCAGTATGGTCTACCACCATCACTTTGCCACCACCCTCAGTGTCTCCTAAGTTCACAAAAATTGTATTTAGACAACGGCAATACAACCGCTGGCTTTGAAACTTTTATTACTTCAATTACAACAAAGCAGCTGGTGGTAATAATAACACTACTTAGCATTTATATGCTGCTTTATATCTTCAAAAGCCTGTATAAATATTTGTTAATTAAGCCTCACAAAACTCCAGAGAGTCAGATAAGTTTTTTGTTTATAAATAGGAAAACTGAGACAGAGACAAAACAGCCATTTCCAAAATCGAGATTTTTAGATTATTTTTTAAAAAGGGAATGGAGATGTCTGGACAGTAACTTTCAGAGTTATAAAAGGACAGCTTAAAATACTCAAAGAACCCAATGGGACATAAACTCTCATGCTCTAAGCATTCATCTCCTCCAAAAAAAACCAGTGCTGTCCCTGGGAAGACACAGCTCCCTGTTGCCAGCTGCCCTAAGCCACTCGCCACTGTGGAGCACAAAAGCCTGGACTGCACAGGCCTGTAGGACCATTCCATCTGCCAAACCCTCAGCCTGGAGCTCCGAGCCCCTCTGGAGAAGTCAAACCTTTGATAAGCTGCCCCAAATTGTGATTTCAACTGGTCACCACCAAAACTCAGCCTCAACAGCAACTTGCTTCTCCCCCAGGGCAGGATTCTGCTCTGCCACTGTTCAAGGAACATAGGAACCCTTCTTTTTCTTGCATGTCGACATTTAGCTTTCATATAAAAAGTGAGAAAAACGGTAAATTCTAAGTAGATAAGAACTAATTGCATCACGTACCGAAGGCACTTCTGTGAATATCTTACATTCATATTCAGTAAGACTATTTATTGAACAGACTTCTTTGATGTGTATCAGACACCTCACTCACATAGGGAAAACAAATGCCTACGCACACTCCAACACCTCCCAGTCAGGTCTTGAGCTCTAGAACTGCATGAAGAGAGCTTAAAATTATTGCCTTGACAAAGTACACAGCATTGTAGGGAGGACATGACTTAGCCCACAAAGACTTGACTACCCACATAATTTCACGTACAACATCTCCCACTGAGAAGAGTGGATCTGAAATGCTTTAGAGAAGACACTGGAATAAAGACTAATGACACAAAAGGAGAAAAAGAATTGGGTTTTGAGTATGAAAAAGCTTTACTGCAAGAAGTGTCATGGAGCTGAACATGGAGCACTATGTGCAATTAAAGAGTGATGTAAAACAAAAAGGGAAGGGAAAACTTAGTGGTTAAACAAAGAAACAGAAGGAAAAAAAAACCAAAAAACCAACAGGAGACTAAAGTTATATCAAGACTCAAGAGTAGGATGGACCAGAATATGGAAGATGGTGAAGAAACACGGCTCAGGCAAGCGGAGAAGGAAGGAAAACATGAAGAGCTCGCCCAGGGGTGAGCCCAGGCTGAGCAGGGAGAGAAACGACCAAAGCTGAGGGCAAGGCCCACCAGGCAGCAGTATTTTAGCACAGAAGCAACCACAAGAAGGGACACTGTGACTGCAGTGGAGAAGCTGTGTCTGTCTCTTGGCAGAGGCAGGACTTGTGTCACCCAGGGGTGACTTACCCAAGAGACACGAAGGTACAAAGTGCAGGTTCCTCGCGCTGTCCTGCCCTCTCCATGTGAGATAGCACCAAGAGGCTAATTACCAGTTAGCCCGGATTTATTAGCCTTAACAAAGTTTGCTGCTAAAGCAGAAACAGATCCCATTCTCTACCTCCCAGCCCTCTGCTCTGGACAAGTCTTTATTCTTGAATACAGGAAGAGAAGGAAACAGAAAGATGAAACATTACACTAAGGGTTGCGAGAGCACAGGAAGAATTGCAAAGCAATAAATAATGCTGGAAGTGGAGCAGAGAATAAGTAATTCCACTTTGGGAAAAGCGAGTCTGAGATGACATTGAAGGGAAAGAAGAAAACACGTGTAGTTAATGCACAGCCTGCCACCCAATCCTGAATGTGAAACACAGATATTTTTATCTCCAGCTGAAGGCAATACAATGCACTCACTGGCTTCTCAAGACACGTTGTGCAAAGCTGAAAATTACTTTAGAGGCATAAGTATAAATGGTTGACTTTCCCATGCCATCTTTAAAATGGCACAGAAAATCATCAAGCTAAATTTTATTACCACATGATATCACAAACTCCTGATGATGTAACTCAATTTCCTGCATTATCCTTGCTAGATCCTTGAGTTCTCCGTGTATCTGAGTGCCTAAGACAACGTACAACACGAATGTCTCACTCTTTGTACAAAGGTCTCACATTCACAAGCTGTGAGTAATAGAACTGCGCACTCAAAAATTATTTTTATGATGTACACTGGGATTCTCACAAGCACTGAACTCTTAGCAAATCCCTGAATTAACCAGATACCTAACGCCCAGAAACATCAAGTGTCTTTCTAATCCCTTAAAGAGTAAGGGGGGGAAAAAAAAAGCTTTCTCCAGGCTAATTACTTCAAATTATATTTTACACTGGAAACAAAGAGATCTTTATCTCAGGAAATAGAGAAGACTACACCTCAGACACACTGTGGAAACAAATAAAAAGATCAGTGGCATCGGAAGAAGGAAGAGTACGTTGGAAGGAAGAGCAAAGTCCTCAGTTTTCATGAAAGGAGCATTCAGAGGGATGAATTAAGCCCTCTCAACCACCCCAGAATGAAAGAACGCGCTCATTAACCAAAGTTCACATGTCAGGTGAAAGAGAATTCACTAGGACCTTTAACGGAACAAATCACAGCAACATCAGAGTCCACCTAAAGTCAAAACACTGATAAAACTGGGATAATCTTGTATCTCACCAGGTACCTGCAAGCATTGAGGAGCAAATGAACTTCCGTGAGTTCATGTATTTCTCATGTGTTTTAGAACAAGTTTTATGCAGCTGTTTTGGGGAGGGGTATTAAATCCCATTCCCTAATGGGTGTGGGCCTATCTAATGAACACCAAGCAGGTACTGCTAACATCTCACCCCCAGCTTCTCTTTGCACTCGAGACAATTTCAGAAAGGTGAGGGGGAGGAGAAGGGACTACTGATGGGAGAAGCAGCAAGCCTCACGCCCCATTTTCTACTTGGTCAAATCTTTAAAAAAGCTTTTATGTGCAGGAGCAGAAATCAAAGTAATAAATACAAATCTCTCAGGAGTCACTTCTTTTATTTTCCAGGTACAAACATTCCTGAGCTATGGACAATACTCCTGCAGTACATTTAGGCTACAGCAAACTCCAGCCCCAAGAACCAGTTCTGGCAGCTTCACAATTAAGTCAGGTGAGCACAGCTCCGCTGCACTCATGGAAAGCTTGAAAGAAATCAGGTGTTCCCTTACCTGCAGAGGTAATCTATAAAATCCAGAAAATCCATAAACTGTAACATTCTGGATTATTCAAAGCCAAATCCTCTATCTCATGTAAAACCAATGCATTCATGAAAAGAAAAAGAAAACAAACAAAAAAACCAAACCAAAATAAAATCAGTAACAAAACAACAAAAAGACCACAAATCCCCAAACAACCACATTATCTATCACCTTTTTAAAGTTACTGGACATTCATAACACCTACCCTCACTCGACAGATACCGTTCTTAAAATTATTAATTTTTACTAAATATTCTGTTGAAATACTCAAAGTTTTCACAGTATTCCAGAAGAAAGGACTGATCATTTTTATGTTTATACTGGGTTTTTTGGTATTTTTGTTTTCCTCTGTAGCTCTATAGAGAACCTAGCAATTTCCATGGTTGGTTAAAATGACAGCGTGAGTGAGGCTTTAAGAACAAAGGCGAGTAGAACCCCCTGTCACACCACCACAGTAATGAAGATGCCTGTCATGCATCAGAAGACTACACAACAGAGAATCCCACAGAAATGGATAACTTCCTGGAAAATACCAACTCTGCACCTTTGAGGCTAGAGACATCTGCTAACTCTGTCTATTCAGGATGCACAAGGTTGCTGGAGTCTATTCATAAAAAGACAAAGGTAATAAACGCAAAGAAAGTAATTTGTAATCTGCTATTTCCATGTCAGACCTTAGCCCTGTGGAGATTCACAGCATGCCTAACTTTAATTACCGAGACAGTGGCACAGAGAGGGAAGGGAAGAAAGGACTGGAAGCGTTCAACTAGTAGCAATTCAAGGCCCTGAGTTGGCTAATATTTAAAAATGTTACAATCAAAGGCACGTGTTAGTGATTGCAGGCCCATGGCCACAGCTCAAAATGAAACAGATCTTAAAAAGCTAATGCTAACATTTCCATTTGTGATTCATTTTTTATCCCCCAGTGTCAATGACACGAAATTAGAAGGAAGAAAAGAAGGAAAGAAAGGAGCCCCTCCTCACAGAACAGATGTGGAGGTTGCTTCTTCCCACATCATCATGGTCTTTCCAAGAAGGCTGTGAGTAACCTTGCCAGGGAACAAGCAGAATTACACAGGATCTCCGAGTATCAATAGCTGTAAAAGACACCTTGTCGTAACATTCCGTTTCAGTGACTGCAGAGCGTTGTTTTATAAACAGTTCTGCACGTGTTTTCTCCACACACCCAAAACACTCTCAGTGACTTAGATGAAACTTTCAATGACTTTATACCTAAATTCCTCTATGGGTGCAACAGGGAGAAATGGTGTGGTCGCTCAGGACTGCACTAACAGCTGAAGCTCACGGCAAAACAAAGTTCAGATGACAGCCATCATCTAACTTGGAATTCAGGGTGGAAAACTGAAATTCCCAGGTATCAGAGTCAAATCAAAAGCTGTACAAAACAGAATGTCATTGCTTTGGATGAATAAATCGGTGGACGAATCAGAGTCCAACTCTGGAGTTAAGATAAAATGGCACCAGTTACAGCCCCTCCCCCCAAAAGCAGGAATTCTAGTTTCTGGCAATGTGAGGCATCTAATAGTGGAAAAACTAGAGAACTAGCACTGAAAACAAGAAATGAGCCTCTTATAGATTGAATTTTCACATTGAAAAATACACTTTGAATGGAGATACAAGGGTCAGGCCACGCATGCTGCACCATAAGCAGCACAGCTCCAAGGTGTTAAATATCTTTTCTTTCTGACCACCAGTCCCAGAGCAGAGAGAGGAGTCTGGAGGGGTCACAGACCAAAGGGCCTCCTCTTTCTGTCTGGTATAGCCAAAAGCTGTTTCTTTTAAAAAAATCTTGTGCCAGTGACCAGTCATTCACTGTATGAGAAGAGATGCAGGAATTATAACCAGGAGTGTAAGAGCAACAAGTGGTAAACACTGAAACCAAAGTTAGCAAGCCCTTTACTAGAGCAGTCTTTGTCATGTGAACTTCAAGTCTTCTCTTATCTCCCCACAGTAACTGAAGTGTTCTTATATATTTCATCTATTTTGACCCTTGGGGCTTCAATTATTTGACCTCAGATGTTAGATTTTAATAAGCTGCCACCCACAGGGGAAAAAATGCAGTAGTTAACGTGACTGATTTGCCATCTACAGCTGGCAAATGGACAGAAAAAAATCAACCATATTTCAAGAATTTAGTTGTCACCAAGTGGAAAACTTCAGTACTTTTTTCCATCTGTGCATTTCACAGCAGAAGTAAGTAACTTCAGATTAATCTTGCCCTCTCTATTACTGCTGTATATAACTAGCACCTAATCATTACTGGGTGTTGTCACTTGTGGGGTGTCACCTCCCTCCAAATAAATCTAATGGGATGCTTTGTCTGCTTTCAGGATTACAGAATCACTCAGAAACATGCATTCGGAGCTACGAGAAGGCATAACTCCCCACTGCAGCCTCTGTGAGTGTGTGACAGCACAAGCCAGCTGGACAACTCAAGTTCAAAGCCACTTCCATTTCCACGGCCTCCCCAGTAAAAGCAAGCAGCAGCCACAAGCTGCTCCCGGGGAGCCTTGAGCACAGTATCTGGTTACCTGACCATACCTGTATGCTAATGATGCTACACTCCCCGTGAACTGTGAGTCAAGAGGAGATGTGGGGCGTCTCCCTTACACCTTGGAAACTCTGTAAGCCTTTTGCAGTCCCCACCGCTTGCTCGCTGAGAGAAACCACCAACTCACTGCAAGCCTGGCCTAGGAGAGGTTTCTTCTCCTCAGAGGGCAGGGGTTGCAGCATTTCCACGGGTATCCCAAGGAAAGGAGACCAGCCGCAAAACGCTGATTAAGTATTTCCAGTTGCTAACAACAAGAAAAGGTCGTTTTTATGTTCTCCCATGTAAGCAAATTTGCAGCTGACATACAGACATTGCACAATCACAAACGAGAAGAAAGATGGTCAATAGGAAGGGAGGAGGACCACATTTTTGATGATGAAGGAGAGGCGTAATTAAAATATAACCTACGCTGCAAAGGCACGCAAGATCCATCGTTTGGTTAATGTTTCAGCAGACACAATGCAGAGGAGCAATACTTTTACCTTCAGTACTTCACCTCAAGTAAACAAAGCAGACTCCACCAAAGGTCACACCACTCTGGAGGGTACAAGATTCACGAGCCAAGGCAAAGCACAATTTCTGAGTGGGAGGATTGGTTCTCAAACAATATCCTTAAGAAAAACCTGTTTCTTCTATTGCCTGCTACTCGCTGGCTTGAAACTATGGTTTAGCGGAAGCTGCAACATCTCACTTTTCGTGGATATAGTGCAGCCCTACTGAGGTTACAGAGGGGCAGGAGCACCTTAGATTATTCCTCAAAATGCCACGAACCTGTTTTCCAAGGTGTGCCCACTCGCACACTGGCAATGCGTAAGGGAGTGCGTGTCATGGTGATGAGAGGGGCAGAAGGAGCAAAAACGCCAGGGAAAGTTACCGGAGAGAATGAAAGGGTTGAACAGCAGGGGAGATGAAAGACAGCAGGGGAGAGCACCAAACAAACGCGGGCATGCAACAGGATTATCCCACCCGACAGCTGCCCTTTGCCCGCTACCAGCAACAGAGATGGAAAAGCCAGCTGAACCAGCGGGGAAAAAAATACCACAGTAAGGACTGAAAGACGAGTCACCTGGTAGAAGGTGAGGCAGGAGGAGGAGGGCAGCCGCACGGATGGTGCCCTCCGCGGGCAGCGGCGGGGATGCCCAGCCCGCCGCCGGGAGCCCGGCGGGCAAGGTGCGAGCAGGTGTGGCGGCACCGCAGCGGGAGGAGGAGAGCACACGCACACCTACACAGACACACGGACAC
>VXAD01001400.1:802857-832325 GCA_013399195.1 Dicrurus megarhynchus
CGGAGCGGCCGCACGGCGCCCTGCGGGCTCTGCGCGCTGCGGGGCCGCCTCCCTTCTGCCGCTCCCTGCCACGGCTCACCGGGCGCTCACGCCATGCAAAGGTGCTGAGAGCAGCGCCCCGGAGCCGGGCTGAAACGTGGGAGTTTAAAGTCATCGGCAGCGTTTACCAAAAAAAAAAAAAAAAAANCCGACAGCTGCCCTTTGCCCGCTACCAGCAACAGAGATGGAAAAGCCAGCTGAACCAGCGGGGAAAAAAATACCACAGTAAGGACTGAAAGACGAGTCACCTGGTAGAAGGTGAGGCAGGAGGAGGAGGGCAGCCGCACGGATGGTGCCCTCCGCGGGCAGCGGCGGGGATGCCCAGCCCGCCGCCGGGAGCCCGGCGGGCAAGGTGCGAGCAGGTGTGGCGGCACCGCAGCGGGAGGAGGAGAGCACACGCACACCTACACAGACACACGCACACGGACACATACGGAGGGCTTCGCGGGTGTAAAGCCAGGCTTTACACGGACGGCTGCAGTAGCGAGCGCCGGCCCCGGCGGCCGAGCCGCGCTCAGCCCGGGGGGCCCGGGAGGGACTTCTCAGCCCCCCTGTCCGAGCGCAGGGCGGCGGCAGCGCCCCGAGACCGGGGACAGGCCCGGGGCAGCGCCCCGTAATCCGCCGTGTTGCGGCTGCCCGGGCAGCTTTTAAGGACGCGGAACAACGCGGGGGCTCGACGCCCGGGGGAAATCCCGTCCCGCCCCGCCAGCGCCTTACCTTCCCCCGAGTCCTCCTCCCGGCCCGGGGGCGGCGGTGGCCGCGGGGCTCCGGGCAAGGGCGGGCGCGGGGGCTCCTCTCCGCACCGCCAACAAAGTGCGGGAGCGGGGCGGGCGCCGGGCNCCACGACTCCAAAGCAGCATCCTTCCCCGAAGAAGTAGGTGTAGCTAAACCACCTTTGGAACGACTGGGCTACGAGAACAAAAGTCTCCCGTCTTCGCTTGAAATCCCGGATGAAATCTCCCAGCTGTTTATGTTGTTTCCATCTGGCACCACATTCCTCCCCACTCTGACAACTTACACGTGGCTTTCACTCAGCGCAGGGGAATGGTCCCTATCGGCACGCCTGCAGGTAGCCAAAGTCCTCACGCTACACTGTTAGCACAGTCGGGATTCCTATAATGAGCCATTTCCCCTCCTAAAACCGGGCTGTTCCACGAGAATCTGTTTTCACTGATTTCTCCTTCAAATAAGTTTTTGCCTTATGTGACTCCAGAGAAAAGCTCAAAAGCATAAATCTTTTAACAGCATCAGATATGTGAACAGAACCTCTATTATAGGAGAGCTAATCTGATTTTTGAGGTTCTGTTCCTGATTTTTGATAGGATTCAATTGCCAATCCAGAAAGATTTACACACCTGCTTAATTACCTTCCCGAGGCTCCTTCCAGGCTTGACGAAGCTCTCTTACGAAGATCAGAATCATATCTGGACCAAACAGCTATTTCCACTGAGCCACGGTTATCCAAACAGAGCAACAGGTCCTTTACGCTGCAGAGTTTCTGTGATTGCAGGCCCTCTCCAAGAAACCTGCAGAAGGAAAGTATAAACTAATGAAAGAGCAGCTGCTTGCTGTAATTTCCACTCAGTTGCAAGAAATGGGACTTGGCAGGTCCTTGCTTTTTATAACACTCCGTGACTCATTTGCAGAAGCAGGTGAAGTCAGAGCCATCACTGCCAGAGTCCTGCCCCTGACGGCTTCTCCAGGGAGGACACGGATTTTCCCAGTTTTGAAAAAAAATAAAGAGGAAAGGACGATATTGCTCAGCTACTGTTTGCAGCAGTTTGGTTGCTGAATCTCTTCTCAAGTGGTGCTATTCCATCCTTGACCTGGTGTTTGCCAGCAAATCTTCCTGAAATAAGGTCTGAACTCTACAGATGGGGTTATTTTGCCAGGCTCTGGCAGGTTCGGGCTGAAGACAGGGGCAGCAGGCAGGAGTGAAGCTCACTGTGAGCTCCTGTGAACCAGACAGGAGAGAGTAACCCGAGCCTGCAGATCAGGCTGGGAGAGGTGGGGCCTCACTCCACAATTGCTTAGGAGTTCACCTTAACCCTGCTTAAAAGAAAAAGAGAGAGAGAGAGAGAAAAAAAAAAAAAAAAAAAAACAGTTCAGCCAACTTCCCCTTCCTGGCTCGGAGCTGGCAGAGCCCCTTGTCACGCTGCATCTTCTACCAGTTCTGTCTTTGCTATTTTTTCTGGTCCAGAAAGTCCTCCACAAAACAGGAAAGCACAAAAATATGTGAAATAAATCCACTTCTATGTACCCAAAAAAGCACTGAAATGTGCAGATACCATACACTTCCCTAGTTTGTTTCCAACAAACCTTCAAATTTTAAAGAATCAGATTGTGGAGAGGCTACCTAGGTAATTCCTGTGAATGAAACTTACAGGAACACTGACATTTCCAAACTATCCATGCCAGATGCCAAACACACTCTCCCTGGGTAAACAATAACAGTAATTGGTACTTAAAAGTGCTCACCCCCATGAGAAGTAGAAAGAAATATGAGAGATTCTCTTAAAGAAAAGGTTGGGGACTGCTTCAGTCCTTGGCAGTGATAAACAGTGCCTCTCTTCCCCCTTTTTTCCTGGATAGCAGCCCAAGCCCACCCCCTGCTCCAATTCCCCTTAACAAAGGACAGAACACAAATGCAGAAGACCACTATGGGCTGACAATTTTGTTTGGTTTCACTTGGAAAGAAAACATTTTAAAGGAACAGAGACAATAAAGAGGAAAGAAAATGGGATGTGAGAATGAGAGAAGGGAAACCAGAAGGATAAATGGGAGAGGGAAAGACTTGGGGAAGAATAAATTCTATGTCTGTTCTCTATGACTTTTCTTTGACATGTGTACAGCAGGCATGCACATTTATAAAATTATTTTATGAGTATGAAGTGAATATTGCCGCAGAAAGGAAGCCAGAACATTGTAACACAGGGGATGAAGAAGGCATTCCATCGATGTTTGTCTGTTTGGGGAAAAGACAAAATACGCCAAAGAATTTCCTTCGGTCGGAGATCAGCCTAAAGATACTGTCTGGGCTGGGAACCTGCAGGGTGGTTTACACGCCACAAACGACTTGCACAAGGGTCTGGCAGGTCCATCAGAGCCTGTTTGCCGACAACCCCCTTCTTTCCTGCCTGGAATGCAGCCAGGCTCCACGGCCCCAGCCAGGCGCAATCTCCTCTGCAGGTGCACACGCGATGGAAGGCGCAGAGTGGGGAACAAACCTGCAGCTTGTGGGGAACAAACCTGCAGCTTCCTGGCGAGCACCTTTGTCCAGCCTCTATTGCAAATAGACAGGCAAGGGTTCAATTTGTACAGTATTAGCTGCAGCAAGCCCAGGGATTTAAGGCTAGCTGCTGATACTGGAATTTCCACTCTCATTGAAAGCAGACACCGCTGTATCCATAGAGTTTTCAGAAGAAAAATATACAGAGCAAGCCTAATTCTTCTATTGATTTCAAGGCACGTGCAGCTCAGTGAGAAACAGCAGAATTGTTCCTGATTTAGGTCATAAAAATGCAAGATAAACCCAGAGGAATCCACAGCAAATGAGAGAAACGAAAGAGACTGGATTTTGGTCCATGCTACTCCATTCTTTATGCTATGAAAAACAACAAAAAAAATTGCAAATACAGAAAATATTTATTTGCTCCTTAAGTAAAATTATAGAATACATTTTGCATCATGGCTAAACATGGTACTATCTATAAAACTATGCAGGTAAGGGGATTTGAGGAATAACCATAGAGATTCTTCTAGTCCCAAAGTAATTTGTAGTTTGCTTGGGAGTTTCTTTTGGGTGGGTCTGGTTTTAAAATATTCTGCTTAAATATGTTATCCTTTGTGTCATAAATACATATGTATATATATTTAGACCATTTTTAGAAGACACTAGGCGAATGTGATTAATTGTTCTAAATTTAGATTTACTATTTGAGTAGCAAATCTATGAATAACGTAATGACCTCAAAATTTGTGAGGTCTAAACATATTCAGGACATTCTATAAACTTCTACATTAATTAAGAAGCTGGGGTCTGCTACCCAAAAATTACCTTTGGTCAAACCTTCTAATATGTTTGGGTTTGATTCCCCTGCCCAGAAGAAAAAAAAGGAATATAAAAAGATTATTAAAAGACCTCCTCTCTCCTCATTAGTTGATTCCTTTATTGAAAAGCTTGTGCTTAGTTGATTAATAGGGTATTACAGAAACTACTTGCAGTTTCTTGAATCACCTTTCTAAGGAAGGTTGGTTCAGGCAAACAAAGTGAAGCAGACCAGAGAGCTGCCCACAATCTAAATGTGAAAAAGAAGGAGGAACTCAGTGTGCCTGTAATCCTCTCCTCGCAGAAACTGAACTCCAGAGTCAGTTCTGAACCAGAGGGAAAATGTCTGGACTGCTCCTGGCTGACTCATGCACTCTATCCCAGGTATGGAGCCAAAGAAGCACAAAGAATTCCCAGAAGTCTCATTTCCATGCAAGAAATGACTCTACAGAAGAGCTCGAGGATATGGCAGAGAATATATCAGGTGAGAGTGAGGTGTCTGTCAGGGTGCAGTCATGGCATGGAACTCCATGGAGGCTCTCAGTGACTGTGACAGGTAGAACTGCCTCAAAGAGCTGTCGTGAGTCACTTTGCCCAAGTTATAATGAGGGACCACTCAGTACAGCAGAAAAGTTTGGTGTTGTTAAAGAAAGAAAACACTCAACTGTTTGCTCATGGTCCCTGTGGTGCCTGCATTCCCAAGTCAGAGAACATGGAGTTACATCTCCTGGGTGCTCTGGTCTCCGTTTTACGTTATTTGGAGTTTGCATCAGTAAGTGTACACCTTCCCTATTTGTCCCTTAGTCTAGCTGCAAGGGGTTTACAGATTTTTATTCCTTGTTCCTAATTATTGTTACAGCCGTGAGGGAGATTATTGGACTGAGCTGACTGAGATAAATGAACCAACTCTTCATCCTGGGTGCAAAACTCTTCAGCCTGAAGCTGCCTCCACTGATGAGTTAAAAACTTGCCATCCAGCTGTTCCAACTACTAATGCATCAATTACAAACCATGTAATTTATGGCTAGAGCTGAAGCTGAATGTGGGATGATAAAAAGCCTTGCAGTAAGACAAGGGCTCTGTGACGTTATGAATTATCTGGCAGTTCTTTCTGCACGATCCTGTGTGGATTGCAATCAGCCAGTGAAGCAATGCAGAGGACCTTTCTCCCTCTGGAGCCGTGGGCAGCGTTGCCATTTATTTCAGAAGGAATAGAATCAGACCCAAACCCTTAATTTGCACATTACTTAATCTCTGTACTGAGAGCTGGTTGGCTGACTTGGATTTGGAAGTCAAAGACTCTCTCCTGAAAGAAACCTGAGGCGCAAGAAACCTTTGCACAATTTGGGCAAAGCTCAGCATGTTTGTGATTGCTAGAGTTTGATCTGTCACCCCTCAAGAGCAACACTGTGTTTGATGAATGAGACTCTAATTGAATTTAAGCAAATAAATTGCAGGTTACAAAGCAAACTGAAATGTTCTTATGCATTTTGATGCTTCCATGTTCCTATCTTAGAGAGACAAAAAAGAAACAAGACACAGACAATCAGTCATTTTATATCCACACTCTGCATTTTAGAGGGAAGCATGACAGGTGTGTTTTATTACAGTTTTATGTTTATTGATATAAAGATAGAGCATTAAACCTCAGATGCTTCTTTTTCCTTATATCTCATATTCATAAGAAAAGAAGGAGGGCGGGCACAAAAAAAGTGTATATATAACTACTAGAAAAAAAATCATTTGTTTTGCCAGAATCTATAGAAATTTCTGGTTTTTCATTTCTCTTCTAGGGTTTTGAGCTATACTTGTCTGGTGGAGGGGGAACAGTCTTAACCATATGACTCACCTTAAAGCCTTCAGAGTTCTGGAGTCAAGCATCTAAGATCAATACATTTCTTTAATAATCACGAGGTGTTGATAAAAAAGACGCTGACATTTTTATTTGGATTTGGGGTTCATAGATTTCATGCTTCCTAGCAGAAATGTCAGAGGGAGAGGCTTTCTTCTTGTAACAACTGACAAGAATTTGAGGCATTCACAAGATGGAGTTAAGCTTCTGAGAAACATAACAAATATCATTACCACAATAAAAAAAAATCATTAGATTGAACAGAACTACTTTGTAAACTGTTTTTTTTTTTATTGTTAATTGTGCTGAAATTTATTTTTGAAAACAGTTGTCCTGTTTCCTGTTTTTAAAGAAAGAAGGGCTTTGTTCAACTGTCCAAGCTGATTAGAGAATGTGTTGGTCACCTGAAATCCTGCATTTCAATATACTTGCTTAGTTCTGATTGAATAATTATTTCATTAGCTGAGGGAACTAATTAATAATGCTGATATCAATTTTTTGGTTACATAGTTCTTGCCACAGACCTCAGAACTGCCTACCAGCAGTAATGAATCTGAAGAGACAGCCTTCATTGTACAGAGGGGACAGCCAAAGCTCAGCTAATGCTGAAGAACCTCACAGTTATACCCTGAAACTTGGATTATGTTCTGTTTTTTATTAAAGCCTAAAGTTATAGAACTTGAAAGATTCTGAGAGATCAGAAATGAAAATAATAGTAAATGCATATAAAATAACTCTGTGTGTGTGCATATCTATAGTTTTAAGCACATTTTGCATGAATCTCATGAGTTTTGGGCGGAAGACCATGAATCATTATTTCTGATCACAGCTCACTGGCAAAGCTGAATGGCTCCATTATGTTGCATCCAACAACCATGGAAGCAGAGCTCTAGTGGGACCCAGCTTGGTGTTCTGATCGTGACAGTGTCTTGTACAAAAATGGGACAATGTCTCTGATTTCACACAGAGTCAGACCACAGGTGTGGTCCTGGCAACTGTGACTGAGAATGTTGTGGCATGGCTGAGGCTGTGGGTGTAATCACAAACTCAATCAGACTCAACAAGCTTTTCTTTCCTACAGAAGGTGCCCATGAGATAGATTGATTTCCATACAATTTTCAGATAAACATATGTCATGTCCAAGTTCATAATGGCTTCAGTCTATGACAGATGTGGCAGGCCTACAGCTGCATTACTTGATTTTGCCTTAAGGCACCCCAGTCCCCATGGCAATATCAGCATTTGAAACACACATACTACCAAATCAAAGGGCCTTCCCTGAGCTTGTTACAAGTAAGAAACAGCTAACAATAATTAAAAGGGAGACTAAACCCTATGGTTATTATGATCATTAGTCAACTGGTGATGGATTTCATACTGAGGTGGTCACAACTATTTGCTCAGATATTCTGGGGAAAAGGAGAAGTCACCTACCACAGCACACCTTCTGCTTTCTTCAACAGAAATGGCTGGGGCGTGGAAAAAGTACTCGGGAAAACTCCTGTTTGGAGGTCACTGCCTTTTACCAGAGCTGGGTGATTGAGAGGTCTTTGAGAGCACCATGCCTTCAGGGCTATCCTACCATTGGCTACCTATCCTATCAGCTTGTTTAGCTGAACTTAATTTTCCCTCAGTTCTAGAGCTGAGCAAAAATCACATGGCAGAATCATGTTACAGCCATTTGGCATAGTAATTTTTATACAGACAGCAGCAACAAGCTGATACTCTGTGTATTCTGACATATTTATAGCCCTGCTGTAATGATGCAGGAGGAGTGCAGTAGCCTCCAGAGCGGGGACATGAGATGCAGTCCAGTGAAGTACAGGCACAAGATGATACCAAAGATTTCAGGGTGATAAATCATTCACGCCAGTGAATGAACCAGGCAGAGCTTATTTTATATTAATTAGATAATTTGGAGTGTGAATATTTGTGTATTGTCACTGTAGTACAACTAATTTACTGTGTGTTGTGTATTAGTTAACATGTTAAGATTTTAATTTGACTAAAAAAATCCTTGGCTTATGTGTTCCTCCTTTGGCAATAACAGGATTTTGCACAGAAAACTCTCTCCATCAGTCCTCCATGTTCTTCCTTTCCTTTATATTGTGATGCCCCAAAACTTTTCCTACTCCTTTGTAATTAAGTGCACTCACTGACACAGTGATGGGCCCAAATAATTTTTTTCCTTTCTAGGGGCAGTAAGAGGCCAGCCATTTGACCCCTCTGCACCAGAGGCCCAAAAATCAGAGGTGTGTTCATCAAGACAGACAGCCCCTGCCCTTGATATGCCCATCACTGGCACACTGTGCGTGTGAGATTTGCAGAGCTCAGCTCCCCTCCATTCCCTTACGAATCCAGGGAGCACCAGGACTTCTCCTTCCCTCCACAACCTTACACACAAGGGGGTGATGAGGGGTGGGGAAGAGCCACCATGCCACATGGCAGGTGATAGGAACATCAGCAGAAAAGGTCCCTTGAAGCATCTCCTGCATCCTGCTCCATCCCCGCCTCTGCACCCAACCACCACGGAAAACTGGAGAAACCTGAGCTGCCCTCCCCTCCTGACCCCTGCCAGGGGTGCTTTTCAATAAGCTGAAGGAAGAAATTGAGCTTAAGCACAATGATAGTCACCCTGTTTGTTTACAGAAACATTTTCCCACATCTTCTGTGGTTTCAGTTTTTAAAAGGGTGAGATTTTCAAGGCTGGGGCTTGTCCTCAGACATATATAGGTATCCAGTGCCTAGCACAGCCAGGGCTCTGTACTGACAAAAGTCTCTGTATCCTACCAAACCAGGCAAAACTGTGACAGAAATAATGTCAGTCCTTCCTCTTTACATGAGCCTATGTTAAAAGAATAAGCAAGTACTTGGCCAAGAGAAGAATTTCTTCTTCCTCTGGAGTGGTGTCAGCCAGCAGAATTCACCACTCCAAAGAGCACCCGGACTGCTGTTGAATTTAAAAAAGGGGGGTTGAATGGTCTTAATCAGGCGATGCTTGTGGCTGGTGCAGCTGTATGGAGACAAAAGGAAAAACTGAGAAGGACTGAAACTCTTATAGAATGGCACGGATGATTTAACCTCTAGAATGAACAAGCTAAGGACTGGGAACACACTCATGATGCAGATATTTCTGGGCTATAAGAAAAGTAGGAAGAGAAGGAATTGAGTTAATGCCCAAGTCAAATAAACAAACTAACAGTTACTGGAAATAACAGAATAGATAATCTGGGAAATTCCCTGGGAGGACCGAAGAGCTTTCAGATTCCCAGCTGTCAGACAGCGACACATGGCAGGAGTGTACATGGCAGGCATCGATAGCCTACCTGATCTAACAGGAGCGTATTTCAGGGACTTGTAAATCCGCAGTACTTGTAGGTTTCTGGGATTGGAAGAAAATGTTGCAGGTTTGAGACTGTTTGTTCCTTGCATTTAAGACTTGGGGGCTGTATTTCTTTTGTTTTGATGGAGGTGAGAAAAGTGAACCTCAGATGTCTGAAACATCCCTGCTCCTCAGTCTGAAAACAAAAGCAAAGCAAACACAAATGAGATTTAGCACATGCACCCACTAGAGAGGGGTATGGCCAGCTTTGCATTCCTCTCTTATTCTCTGCCTCCAAATTCTACCCTCCTCTCTGGACAAGTGAATTGTTACTTACAGGAGAATGAGACATGGTGGAGAGTTATTTAGGTGTAACTACAAAACACTCTGAGATCCCCAGATGAGAAGTGTGATAAAACTGAATCCAAAGTCCTCTGAAGCCCAAAAGGATATCTTTAATTTACAGGACAATGGAGCAGGCCCGTATATACTGCAGAATTACTTCTGAACTTTACAGAGTAAATGGCTGTGGCAAACGATAAGTCAGGGTGCGCACAGTACTATGAAACCAGAATTAATTATCCTTTCATGTGCCTTTGCATTGTATTATTTCAAAGATATATTCTTGTTATGCTCATCTAAGTTATAGGCTGTTAAATTATCAGCACGGAGACTGCAACAACTGAAAACAAACCAGGAACAATGGTTTGAGCTTCCCTGCCTGTGAGAACAGGGCAAATGGTAAAGGCTGTTTTTCAGCACTGAGTTGAACGTAACATATATAACATGTGACAGCAGCCCCAATCAAATCACTATAGCACAGAGACAACACTCCCCCGGTGTCGGGCTCTCTGTGCTGAAAGCAATTTTCAATTAATTTTCCTCATTTACGAGGTAGATGCTAGAGCAGTTGTGAAGCAGTCCAAAAGCTTAGTGTTAAATGAAAAATTCTCTGGTGTGCTTCATTCAATATGCTTCTCCCAGGAAGCACAGGCAGAGACAGTTTGAGAGCTTATTTCTTTAGGGGAAAGACAGACACACACGTTCTGTTCCTCAGTGTTGTCAGCATTCTCCATTTACTCGCAATTGAACACACACAATAGATCAGGTTGTCCTAACAGGGACACAGAAATTTTCATGCAACTCTGTGTGCAGCTCCCTCGAGGAGCTACCGGCCAGGAAAGTGGAAATTTTTAAAGAAAATGTTGTGGTTATGAGTGAATTTTCTCCGTGTAGGGTTAACTCCCATTGGCCACTGCTGTGACAACCACTGTGCATGAGCTGAGTGAGCTTTCCTGTTTTGAGCAGATAGGAACTTCTGCAGCTCAGACCGTGGGCTCTTTCCTCCAGCCAACAGCTTGCCCAGGGCAATGACTCCAGCTGATGGCCACTCATGGCCAAAGCTGAGATTTGATGGACCTGATTCTTGTTTACTCTGCTATAGCAGTGTACTTTAACCATTTACTTGTATGGGTATTTTGTTTATTTGTTTACACGTACTTGAAAGCCCTGAAAAACTGCAAGAATTGGGGTAAAAAAGATTGTACCATAATTGAGAACTAGCAAACTTAAGTTAGCTGAGGTTGCTAAATTACTCCCGCAGTTGAGTTTTGAATATCTCCAAGAAATGAAAATTCCACAACCTATCTGTGTCCGTGTCCCTGCGATGACTAACTTCACGGTAATTTTATTTTCCCTTTTAGTCACTTGGAATTTCCCATGTTCCAGCCTGGGTGCCCATCACTTCCCATCCTTTCCTTGTGCACCTCTGAGCTATGCCTGACTCTGTCTCCTCCACACACTTTTCTTTGGTAGCTACAGACAGCAATAAGGTCTCCCCCAGACTTTCTCTTCTTAAGGCTGAAGAAACGCAGCCTTGTCAGACTCTCTTTGCTCATCATAGCACCCAAATAAATCATCCTAATGACCTTTCACTAGATTCACTTCAGTTTGGCCATACTGCTCTGGTATTCAGGGGCCCAAAACCAGACACCCTGCTCCAGACACAAGCACTGCTGGAGAAATGGAATCACTCCTAGTGATCAGCAGGTACCTTCTCTCAGTCAGCCCCCAGCTTTGTCCCCAGCCCTATATCCCTACAGCTATTTCATGTTGAGCTTAGTCTTTTCCAAACATTTGTACATTAAATTCAGCTGCTGTTCTGCATTTTGCATTTGATTTTAAGGAACGTGGAGTGTGGTCAATGTGTGCCCATTGCCACAGTCTGGCTTGGTTTGAGTGCATTCCAGCATTTCTGTTCCACCAAAGAATAATACGGTAATGTCTACAAAATCTAAGAGTGAGTAAAGGAAAAATAGCGAGAAAAAGAGAACACATGACATGTTCCTCTTAATAACATGTTATAATAATACATCTTAATAATATGATTATTGATTATACAGTGTACTATTATTATAGTAGCCCTAAAATCCTAATAAAGAGCCCAGCAGTGTAAGAAATGAGGTCACAGAAATCTGGGGGAAATGAAAGGATTCGTATCAATGTAAGCTCTTTTGGACTTGGGTTTCACTGACTGTTGCATCCATTTCACTGCAACCACTCCAGCTCTTCCATCTGTGGGAGTGTCACTATCTTCTTAGGGAAAATGAAGGATTAATTGCGTAGTTTAGAATGATTCTCTGGGTATGAATAAAATTCCTTTGTTGCTCAACACAGAAATATTGCTCAAAGTGTGTTTATTCTAGACAAAAATCTACCCAAATTTCTGAATAACAGCTATAACAGAATGATAGTTTCCTTTAGCAGGAGACCTGTTCTTCGACAGGAAGACTTTCCTCTTATCAACATCTTCTCATAAAGTTCTATTTTCATATTAGGAAGATTTCATTGCTGCTATTAAACAAGACTTTATGGGCTAAGGGTTGTAGTAAAGTAAGACAGAACTTGATTAACTGATGGCAAGATTTAAGTTTTTGGTGTGGATTTCACAATACATTGGAAATAAATAGCTCACAGTCCCCTATCATCATTTTTCAGCAAGTGATTTCTTATATTTTACATCCTTATTGATGTATTTCATTGAGTTTACAATGTTATATTGACCTTATCCTGGTTCTAGTCATCAATTTCTATCTTTAGGATATTTAAGGATAATAAATCTTTAAAGTTATTGCAGTAGACCTTTCTCTTCAGAGGATTTATTATTTCCTACTAGAGGAATGAGATTTTTAATGACCCACATTTTAAATTATTTCTCACTTATAGGCAGTTTTGATCATACAGGAATAAAAATGAAGTACAGGTCTCCTCCTGGGTCCCGCTAGGAGAGCAATAACACCTAACTCCTTATAGCATTACTGTTTTAATTAACTTAAACTGTGTGAATATGCCAAAGAAATTGCATTTGTAAGTTGCATAAATTTTAGTATGCTTTATGTCACCTTATTGGGACTCATTCTCAGGTTTGGTTTTGGTTTGTTTTATTTGCAGCTCTGTACTGATGTTTGGGAATAGAAAAAGCTGGCTGTCAGATATGGTTTTTATAGGTCACAACCGTGGGTAATCTAGAATTACCTTTTTTACCAATGAGACATCTTTTGGGCTCACATGAAGAGCTGCAGATACCTTCTTATTTTTACCAACATTCAACACTTCATTAGCTCAAGAGTTGCTGTTGCATTCTATGGATTCTAGGGCTGTGTTGTCCCAGCTGCACTTATTACAAAAGGAAGTTTGTCATTAAGTTAGAGATATAAAACAGAAAAGGATTTATTTAGCTTACAGAGTTATAAAGCCAGAAAGTATCAGGCTTCTAAACTGAAATATCATCTGTACTTTTAGGGCACTATAAGCACAGAGCAGTGAAGTGTTGAGGAATTTGGACATTGAACAGTCCAGAGGATGCTCTCACAGGAGCTCAGCTGTTTTGTATTTTTCAAAGCTACCCTTTTCACTTCCAATACTATATAGATAATGTATAGCTGCTTTTATGGCCACTATATAGTGAGGCTTCTGAGGCTGCCTGTCATATCATTCTACATCAGCATTACAGCCCCTGGACAGGGGATTTCTCTTCCAACCTCTTTAAGTGCTTTTTGGGCATCTTTCAACAAGGGGTTTAGAGGAGAGCAGCACCTCTGCAGCAGAGTCCTGTCAGTGTCAGAAAGTTTTCCTGACTGCTGACACACTTCCCTGTGCAGCAGCAGGGAGCCCTGGAGAGACGATACAGAAGCAAGAAACACAGGCACTAGTATTATGCACTCACAAGACAAGGTTTATTTTTTCATTTTAAAAATGATGGCGAATTTTACTCATAGTGCTTTTTCCAGTTGGTTCTTTATGGAACTTCATAAGCATAGGAGGGATGTGTATTAGCTCTCAGTGGGTGTAAGTAAGGATATAGATACCGCTCACTGGATCAGTTTCTCAAAGATGTGAGCATTTAAACTCAAGCTCACTCAAGAGCAAAACCCAAACTTTAACTCCCACAGCACTCAGGGTGCAGTAGCCAAAACAGGAGAACTTAACCAGTGAGTTTAGAACATTTGTGTTTTGCAATTGAATGGTACAATGCAATTTCCCAGTTAACTTTGAAAACCTACTAACACATGTTTAATATTTGGATCCTACACCTGAGACAGGGGAAAAACCAAATGACTGTAGCTACAAAAGGACAGACTGTAAGTCCCACCACTCTCCTACAACTGTTACCACCATCTTCTATGCAGTTTGGGAACCCCAGCTGCTCAGAGGAACAAATCCTTATGCATCCTTGACCTTACTCATGGCCACTTTGGGATCTGTAAGAGTTCCTCCTTATCAGCTCCCTACAGCCTAACCCCTGTGTCCCAGGCAGACCTTCAGCTCCTGCTGAGGGCAGCAGTCGGGCAGGTGGAGAATGGGCAGCTGAGGATGGGATGGGGTAAGAGGTCGGGGGGACCTTCCTAGGGCTTAAACAGATGTGAGGGTTAAAGAGGGGACACAGAAATAAACCAAAGACACGAACATTTGACGTTGGAGAGGAGCCTGTTTGTTTCAAATACACCAGAGAAATAGCTGAAGCACGGAACAGCCATGTGTAAAATATGAAGTTTGCTTGCAGAGCTGACCTTGGCAGCAAAGCAACAGACGCCTGAGAGACAACAGCAGTTCTGCATCCAATTGCTGTGAGACCGAAAACAAAAGCAAAACAATGTTACAAGAAAGCTGTCCTCTTTCTCTTCACTTGCAAGGATTTGAAACAGCCCGCCTTTGAAATCAATCTGCAAACACATATTCTTACCCGTATTAGAAACATCACACATTTTTGCAAACAGGATTTATCATCTTGGACCACATCGAGTGTGAACCGGAACAGTCTCCAAAATAAAATTACAGATTCAATCTAGAGATACCTCAGACCTCATTATTTAAATTGTTCCATCTAAAAAATGTATGGAAAACTAAGGATCCCATCAAGAATATTAAACTTCATTTGGCCACATATTGAAACAATAAAAAAATGTTTCAAAACAACCAAAATAGCATAGATAGGTATGGCTCTGTTCTCTTGACTTGACAAAAATCAAACATATTTGCAACAAATGTAGATTAAAAAAAAATAAAACAATCCTATGTTGTTCTCATATAACATACCTTGCAGTGTCTTACAAATATCATTTAATTATACTCAAAACTATATTCATTGTAGGAAATAGAGGGACAGATAACACACTTCCCTAAGATACTTATTCCTGCTATAAAAATAAATGAAAAGACCATATGCAAAATTCCTGTCTGCTCTGGTGTCTACATTTCAGGTACTTGCTGTGACAGATTTTGGGGTTAAATTCCTCTATTAATTTTATAACCTCCTTTGCCAAAACACAGCATGAACATCAATATATATTGCCACGTTTTCCTCATTAATCCTTCCACACAAGCAAGCCACTGATGAGACACAGTGAAAACTTAACCCAAGGTAGCACAAGCTGGTAATTCCCAAGCACAGTATGTGATCTATCTGGAGTGAGCAGGGCCATTTGATACCAAATTCCGGGGAGATAACACTGATCCAGAAGCCTGAACACAAGAGCAGCATTTTCAGTTGCAGACCAAGAAGCTGGAGGTTCAGAGTGACCTTGCAGCACTCTGTGATGCTGTGGCACGGGCGGCAGCTTCACCAGAACCTCTTCTTCCAGCAGCTGGACCAAGCACGCCGAGCCCAGGGGGGAGGAGGTACAGGAGGACACAATTGCCCAGTGTTCAGGCACATTGGTACTGCCTTTGCTGTTCTTTTGAAATGTTAGTTATTTTTCTGTATCAGTTTAGTATGAGATGTTCCAAGAAATTGATGTCCTTAATTTAACCACAAACCAGAAACAGACTGGACACAGAGTCTGCCTGAAGTGAGGAAAATGTGCTGGAGGGATAGGGATTTCTCTTTCTGTATGCATTGAGTAGTTGAAAAACCACCAGGTAATGTGCTAATCAAACTGCCCTGCAGTATCTGGAATTTGCACACTGGATAAGCCTCCACATCATTTGAAAGTTTTATCACTTTATTAATAACTTTATTCATTATATGCAGATAAATGAATACATCTACAGGCTTCAAAATCAGGCTCCCCTTGTTATAAACACTCAATATTCATTCTCACTCCTATTATTTCCCTTTGTGAAGTGCTCTGCTACAAGGGCAGCGGTGACAGAATTTGTCCCACTGTAACAATCTGTTTGTAGTCCAACAGAAGGAAATCAAAAGGATCCCATTTTACAGACACTATATGAAGCAGAGAGAGTATGTCATTTGACAAATTGTACAGAAAGCACAAGGAAAAGGTGAAAATAAATGGCAGTTCTGCTGGCATCTGGTTGAGTCTATGCAGCCTTCCCCAGCTGATAACAGCCGGGTTTGTACTGGTAGCTGGAAACAAAACCTCCTGCCCACTAAGAAATTATCAGGAGTCATGAGTTGATTTCTTATCATAAATTCAAAATGGATAAACCATTTGTTATTGTTAATGTTATTTGTGTCATCATGGCTCCCAGAGAACAAAAATCCCATGACACTGAGATCATGGGAAAGGTTGAAAATAACTCTCTTCACAAGTGAATCACAAAACTGGAATCTGCAAAATGTCTTTGAGGGGAGACCATTTCATATTGAAATTATAAAAAGTTCTCTTAGAAAAATTTGATATCTAGAATACAATCTTTGGCAAAATTGCTAGTTGTAAATATCACAAATTATGCAACCTAGCTGGGAAATAATAAATGAAGACATTTTAGTTTCTCTGCAACTTTGAGCCCTTAAGGTGTACTCGGGTTCATATTTTTTTTTTTTTTTTTATCAGTGAGACCTAATAACTGTGCAAAAGTGAAGATTGAGATCCTTCAGGGTCTGAAGTATGAAATAAAACCATGAAATCCTGAAAGTTTGAAAATGGAGCTGCAGCAATCAGTAGTGTTATTGCAATGTTTCCGGCCAAACAGGAGGGTGGCTATGAAAGCAAGCACTACTGGGGGAGAGACAGTCTGCTTTCTCTCCTAACAATCATAGAAATATCAACAGGCAAAGTTCTCCTGTTGGCCTACTACAGGGCAGAAAAATAACTGCAAAATAAATGCAACAAACATTGTGGGGTCAGTATTTGGTTGTTTTTGCTTAACATTTCCCCTTTATTTCCTCCTCCCCATTAAAAAAATGTAGGCTGCTGTGTGGATCAGGTGATCTTCAAGCTGGTACCTGACTCCCAGCATTCCCTAATTGCTTGGAACACTGCTGATTGCTTATAAAGGAAAAATAAGTCTATTTTTCTGCAAGAGTCCCTTCACACAATGTAGGCACTCTACTGCAAATGTAAATCTTGCATCAAACCCTTGCTTGAGCAATCTCAGCATGAATCACCAGCTGCAGGGGATTATCTCCATCAGAAGATGTGGAAAGGAAGAAGAGGCCATTTCTTAAGGGAGCTGAATACGTAGCATACATCTTTGTCTGTAATGAAAGATTACTTTATAATTCAAATCAACTCAGTTCTACTGGAGAAGAAGCTTTTCACAAGAAAGGTCTGCAGGTGTATCAAAAATCACTTAAATCTGAGAACTTTTAATAACAGTATTTATTTCCATCATGTCTGTCAAAAGTATCTCAAAATAAGCAACATATTTTTTTTTAATTATTGTGCAAGTGCTCTTCAATGATGGCAGGTTTGCTCATTCTACATTGTAAATAAATCTGAGTAACCTTAGCTCACAGTTCTAAGTTTCTGATACCAAAAAAAAAAAAAAAAATTGTAGCAGAAAGATGAGGGGCACGTTCCACAGGGAAAACAGATAACTTTGGAAAGGATACAAGGTTTTATGGTTCAGGACTGCTGAGTGTGTGACCTCCTTGAGGAGATTACCCAGCAGTGAAGCCCCTCTGCCAAAACCATCTGTCTTCAGCCTTAGTGTACTTTGTCCTGGACACTCTGAGCTGCTCTTCTGAGAGGATTCAGCTCTTTAGCTACAGTGCAGATAGCAAAGCTCTTGCCAATATGAAAAGATTAAAACTTGCTGATGGCTTTGAAGATTAGGATCTGACCCTCAAACTGGGAGACAGAGTAGACCTGAAGCTAAAGAGATCAGACACAAAATATCTGCAGCTCTTAATCCCCTGAAAATAAGACATTGCATTCTTCAGCAGTAAGCCCTGGTGTTGTCTTTACCTTTGGACAACCTCAGGAACTGATGGGCTACTGTAGTCAGGATCTCTTCTGGCAGGATACCGGGAAATGGGATCGAGATTAAGGATGAGCTTCTGCCATGCTGCTTCTGAACTTAATAAATTGGCTGATATTTCTGATCACATTAACATCTGGATGGAAGGAAGAAAATATATTCTAACTGCACAGATAGCTCTGGGAGGCAGCTACTGTTATTTTAGCATGGCACACCATTAATCTGAATAACTGGTTCTTCATTCAAGCATTAAATACTGTGGAATTTTTGATGCTGAATCCTTCTGTGGAAAATTACATATCCAAACAATTATACTTGATGTATAGTTGGCATCACTCCATTTTCCTCAAGTGGTATCATGTAACTACTGAAGCAGGATTTCTGTCCAGGGCAACTTGGCAGAAGAGGAATCCTTACTCCTTACTGATCTCACAATGCTTTAGATAGGGCGTGCTGGTTTTGTCTGGGGTAGAGTTAATTTTCTTCACAGTAGCTGGTATGGGGCTGTGTTTTGGATTTGTGCTGGAAACAGTGTTGATAATGTAGAGATGTTTTTGTTATTGCTGAGCAGGGCTAGCACAGAGCCAAGGACGAGCGAGTGGCTGCGTGGTGCTTGGTGCCTGCCTGGGTTTAAACCACGACAGAGGGAATGACTGACTCCAATGTAGCACTGAGTGGCCAAATTGTTCATTAGCCTGTTCCACTTTGTGATGTAAACAGGTTTTCTGCATCAGTGGTTAGAAATTCCATCAAAATGCCATCAAAATTTTGAATATTCACACAGTTTCTATCCTGTGCCATAGGAAAGTCTTGCCCTTTCTTTGCACCATTGCTTTCTGTATTTTACTAGTATCCATTTAATCCAGCAGCAGAAATATTTGCAAGCCTTACTATTTCCTGAGAATGATTTTTGCCTAAAAACATAGTGTGATAAATGGGGAGGCTTGCAGTGTACATTGTTATCTTTAGTCTCCTATTGCTTCCATGAAATTCATGGTGGACTTATTTCTCTGAAGGAAGCTTGTAATTTCCATTAATAAATATATGCTTCTCTGGCAGTCAGAAGCCACGCCAGGCTAGTTTTGCAGATTGTCATGTTCTGGAGCCCAAACGTGACAGGTTTGTTGTATGTGTAAAAGTAATTCAGAGAGGTGGGAATCCCCTGTCCCTGGGAGTGGCATTCCTCCTTGGTGGATATTGTCTGTAAAACAGGATGCACAGTCAACCCAGATATCACTGCTGGGGTTGGATTACAGCAGGTTCAGTTTCTACTTTTATTGCACCATATTTTCTTCAATTAGCTAAGTTTTATGTAGTGTTTAAATCTACCTAATAAAGACTGTGGAAATGGAAGCAAGTGCCCAATCTACTTTCACTAAAATATCACTTTACAAATGTCCAGTTGGTCAACTGGAAATAAGTGGGGACACATTTAAGTTACCACTAGAAATAGGTTTGATTTTTGTAGTCACTGCTCAATAATCATATCCAAACTTATTGGAAAAGACTCATATTTCTTTTACAAGATGTTTAAAAATCTGGAATACCATGCATTTTCCAAATTATTTTGAATTACTTTAATTCAGCGCCTAGAAATCACTTAACTGTCAGGAGCAGCTACATGTCTTTTGGGAAGCAGCTAATGCACACGGAATTTCTGTAGAAGGGATAATAGTATAGAAACTTTCTTCAATTCTGGATGGAGTATAATACAATACAATTTTTTGGTAGAGTAATGCATTTGT
The DNA here is from genome assembly GCA_013399195.1 of Dicrurus megarhynchus. NCBI lineage: Eukaryota > Metazoa > Chordata > Aves > Passeriformes > Dicruridae > Dicrurus > Dicrurus megarhynchus. The sequence goes on from VXAD01001400.1 coordinate 822,528, forward strand.
GATGAAATTACAAACATTACTGTCAAGTCTCCGCTCAGAAGAGGTATGAGAGCAGCAAGAACAGGACTGCAGGACCCCACATTCCCCACAGTGCCCCAGCAATGACTTTGGTCCTGTTTCTTTGCCTTTCTGTCTTAACTCTCAGCTGAGATTGTCCCCAAAACACCTAGATAAAAGTACTTTTCTTCATCAGCAGACACCTGAGGGAGGTGAACAAAAAAAAAGGCTCGCTGACTCACTGAATAAATGCCACCCAATCGAAGTGGTCCCGTTGGGTAATCACTGCTAATGGCCCGTTCTTCTCAGTCCATTCGCTTCCTACTTGAAGTTGATGGAAGATGCTTCTGGCAGGTTTTTGGAGGGTGCTTCAGGACCCTGAGCTTATAGACGCCTTTGGCCGTTTCCGACAGTCTAATGCAAGATACCGTGGAACCGTGTGAAATGCAAAACCAATAGAAGAGAAGAAAGGACCTGAAGGAAGACAAAATTTGCATCCTGACTTTTCCCGGTCTCTGCTCTTTGGGAGTGCGTCTGTCTCGGTGGTTCAGGTAAAGCTGCTTAGTAAATGTGAGAGTAAGCAGGTCACAAACACAGGGCTGGGAAAGCCACTGAATGACTGGAATTAATTTTTTGCTGAAATTCTGATAATGCTGAAAGGATGAAGAAAAGTAGGCAAATGACATTTGAGATGACCCTGTATATGAAAACATCAAAGGAACATCAGAAATATCCATGAAGACACACCATTACATTGCATCATTTGTGACACAAAAGCTGACCTCACCTTTTAGAGAAAGCAACTTTTATTGCCTCCTTCTACTGACTATACTAACACTTGGATACCTGGTGGTGGTACAAATCAGTCCAAGCCTGACCTCGGTCAGAGGGTATGGCAAAAACCAGGAAAAAATAGCATCCACATCTTGTCTTAACTCCAGAGTTGTTCTTCCTGCAGAGTACTAAAAAAGGGATCTGCAAACTTTTCTTTGCTAGTCTTAACAGTGGCTGCTAATGGCAGTGCCAGATCTCATTTCATTTTGCATTTCTGTGCCACAAATGTATGTCCTACACTTCGAGAACTTTCACACTACACTTGCAAAACATGGGCTGAAAAATCACTTTCCCTGTCCTGCCCCATAACAGTTAGAAAAATCTGCTGTTTAACCAGAGAAAAATTTCCACTGCTGATTGATTCCTAGGTCTGTTTGGCTGATTATAATTCCCCAACCTACCCTTATGTGATTCACACCCATACATCTGCTCTAGCTTCAGCATATAATTGTTATTCCATACAGACAACCCAGTATTTATTCAGACAAGGGTGCTCTTGTGCATTTCTCCTTTTTTAGCTTCCCTAAAAAGAGTAAATCAGTCACGATACATTACATTGTATGTGTGTGTTTGTGTGTGGGAATAAAAACTGATTTTATCATCCTCTCAAAGGCAGCAGTTGACTACCAAGGCAGAATAAATAAAAGAAGTATGTTAAATGGAGTACTGTACATTTACACTAGAGACAGGGCATTCCAGCCTTCTCTAAAATACTGTGTCAAGTTAGAAAAAGATGATGGTTTCTGTTATTTTCCAACATTGTTTTCTATATTACAAAACAAGTATCTGCTCTCTTGCAGATCTGTTGCTACAGCACAAAAAATCTAGGCCATGACTCTGTGACACTGCAAGTCTTTGAGTCCAATGTTATCATTTTGTCCTGGGAGAAGCAAAGAAGATGCTTCTGGAAAAAAAGCAAGTTGGTACTGCTTGGATTATCTTCATAAAAGAAGCTGAAATGAGTTTAAAAACATTTGTGCTTTGCCAGAGTCAGCTGATTTGGCTCTCAGGAATTTGTATGAACTGTTGGTTCATGGGTTTTTTGGCTTGTGCCTGTGTTAGGACTTGGGAGAGTTCAATGAACCCAGATCTCAAAGCAAAAATATTTAACCTTCATTTTCTAGTGGAAAGGGGGTTTAAAAGCTAACTTTAGTTTTCTGGAAAATATTTTTGAAGTAATCTTAGACTCATTTAACTTGTTTTGTGAAAACAATCCAAATATAGACTTGAAGAGTTGGCTGTTTGGCTTTTGGTTTAATGCATTATACAAGCAGGGATCGACTTGTAAAACATTTTGCAGCTACAAGCTTAATGCCAATCATGTGGTATCTGGAAGTGGAATGTCAGTTACTTTCAGGAGTATCCATTAAGATAAAAGCACAGCACTGTTTTTTTGTAGAAGTATGAAGATTCTCAGCAAAGGAATTAATAGAGGTTTCATCTTGAAACCTTTGTGCTTCCTATCACTGTTTTCCACAGTGCTTGCAGTCAGATCAAGAGCCTATGAAAGCATTATGTTTGTTTTTATCTACTCAATCTCATTATAGCTCTGAACAAACAACCAATAACTGTGTTTCACCTCAAACTCACTTCCCTTTGAGTACTCCGAGTTTCACAAATGGAATCAAACCAGCAGCTGGCACTCCTGAGACCAAGAGACTCGTAGGCAGTGAACTGAAAGCTTGCACAGAAAGCCAAAAAACAGCTTTCCTCTGAGTCTTCTGCATTGTCATCATTTTCTGCGGTAGAAAACGGGTGGAGGGAACACATGAACTTAGTTAGCAAAGCATTTACAAAGCAATAAGGATAATGTCCAGCAAACCAGCTGTGGCTTTCACAGAGGGGCTGATAAGAGGCAGGAAAGATAGGTAACAGGAGAAGCTAAGAGAGGTATCAAAGCCGGGTTAGGAGCCCCAAAACAAAAGCCTGAAGTCCTTCTGGAAGGTAGGGGTTACCGCAGTTACTACAGCCACCAAAATATTTCACTTGCAGCAATCCATTCGCACTCAGCTGCAGTCAGCAGTGGCTGCACGTGCTGGTGATCTGACAGATAAGACGGTGATCTGACGGCTGTTTAATGGAATATGTAGAATAAATCCATTTGTTTCAGTAGAATGAAATGAGTGTACTTATACACAACTTCAAAACTTGTATTTTAACTCTCACAAGAAGAAGGAAGGTTGTTCAGAGGATGGGATTCAACCGCGTTTGGCCTCTCCTGTGAGAGAGGCTGTCAATAGGAGGGCTTTCTGATAATTATGATTTTTTTTTTTTTTTTTTTAAGATGACAAAGTAACTGATAGCAGGTTTGGTCTTTCAAGTTGGCACGTATTTGACTAATGATCTACAGATGGAAATCTCTGTAGCTCTTGCCAGCTGTAGTAACAGCCCATTCCCAGGTGCTGGGCCGATTTTTAATGGATATTTTCTTTTTTTTTACTGTTACACTACAATGTAACATGCAGTTAAATTACTCATATCATTTCGGTAGTTTACCAGCCCTTACTTTCCAAACTCTGCTCCCATTTCCCACTTCACATATGATTGTTCAGTGCCTCGAATAAGTCAGATACAAGGAGCATATTATTGATTATAGTGCTATAGTCACATTAATTATTTTTAGGGGTATTATTAATATAAAAACACCAGCTGAAAATCCCAGATATGCTACTGTGATACGGAGCTTTGCCTGTAATCTCTTTGCAGCTGTCAACTCTCAGGTGGTCACAATGTTCAAGGGATTTGCAGGAGCTGTAGAGTGTTACTGGCTCTATAAAACGACTTTTTTTCTTTGCCAGAAAAATTCCTTCCCAAAAGCCTGCACTCGATAAAATTTCCACACAGGTCCTGTGTACTTCAGTAAATCAAGAGTGCCCCAACTGTCTCGGGGAATGTCTCTGAGATGCCTGAATACACTGCTTCCTTTGGATTTACTGTCCCCACAAAGATGCAAATCACGAGGACAAAAATCGAGGGAAAGGATTAGTTATAAAATCAGGGTGGGGACATGGGGGGAGAGAGATGACAAGATGACAAGCGGGACTAGAGACTGTTATCCTAGCTGACACATAACTGGGTATCTCTGCTGCAATACTCTTACAATGAATTCCTAGGATACGCTCTGGTGTTCAGAGCCAAGTACTCAGTTTCCATAGAAATGGAGTACTTTGAGATAAGGCCTAAGATGAACTGCTTAATGACTTTTCCTTACATGGCCCAATACTTATGCCCTTATAGTCAGGCTTTGTTGTTAAACTTCAAAGGCTCTTGATGGGTGTGAAGCTGTTGGGAACTTGTTGATTTCTCCCTGCTTCATGCTCAGGCAGCTGATGAACCTCTAACTATAAGCAAAGATGGTATTTGCACCTGGAATCAAGCAGTAGGGGTGTCCAAAGACTATTTATTCTTCTATTTTTACCCGGCCCGAGAGCCAGCCACTTCTAGCCCAAACCTAAACTGCTCTGTCATATGAAGCTATTTATATATTTAAATTAAATCCTATATAAAACCTGGGTCACACCGACATTCACATGCAAATAAGATTCTTGTTTTTAGCATCCGAAATGGCAGGTGACCCATTACTAGTACAGACTGGATTGGCCTGACAGTGAGGTGAACAACATGGCTGGGAGATGAACTAAAGCCTCCCTCCACCTTGTCAAGCTGTTCCTGTGTCACCATCAAGAAACAAAAGGAAAGAAACACGAAATACACTTCTGGGAATCCTAGACTGCATTTTACATGTCGCAACGACATGGATGTGCAGCATCAAATGTGAAAGTCTCACAGAAACCCAACAGGCAAATAACTTCATTGCACTAATGAATTTTACAAATACTTGTGTAAGCCTCATGAGCAAAGTTCTACTCAAGAGTAATGAGGGTACTTCCTATCTTTTTGACTCACTCCACCATTAAATATTTTCAATTCCTTGCAGTTAAATAATTGTTATGCATCTTGGGACAATAATCTTTGTTCCCCAAAATCTCAATAATAATCAAAAAACCCCTTTGCAAACCTCTGTTTTCTGTCTCCTATGTGTAAAAGCACGGCCATCATCTTCTACCATCAGTACTATTCATTTCTTTCAAAGTTTGATCATGGCAAAAGACCAAAAGCCCACAACTGTAATTACTCCAAGCATAATACCATGAGCCAAATTAATCCATGATCTAATAGTGATGACATTGGTGGATTCAGTCCAGAGCCAAATGTAGCTAAAAGTTGTTTTGAAATGGAACATATTCTCAAATCTCAGAAGAGCAACAATATTTCTTTAAAAGCTGAGATTTTTATGGCCAGAGGATGGAGAGAATGAGTTGCTGTCTATGCAAAGAAATTTTATATAATCTAGTATTTTTTCTAAATAACACAAGTGTATGTTGCATATGAGTAGTCTTTCTTATCTTTTCCTTGCTATCCTCTATTTTCAAGCTCATCTATTTTTCTGGTGTGTCCTAAAAGGGACAGACAGTCTAGTTCATAGTAATTTCCATTAGGAAAAAAAAAAAGTTTCAACTTTTTCGAAAGTAAATTATTGTGCAAGTTGCAGCAGAACAACATTGCTGTGCTCCTGTTCTCTGCAGAGCACAACCTGCTCTCATAAACCAGCAAATATCACGTTGCCTGGTGAAGAGAGACTCATAGTCATGTTAGAAACTAAGTCTTATTTATCAGAAACTAGAGTATTTTACGCCACTAATATTAATGGTACAAAAACTGCACTTGCAAGTGACTGCTAAAAAACAGAATCTGGAGAAAATCTGCAGGATTGTTCAAAAAGTGATTAGAAAAGGCTTATCAACAAGGCTGACTGATGTTACCTGGATTAGCTTCTCTCTTTTCAGCAAAGCTTTTACCCCTGGAAACGAGGAAAAAACCCAGTGTCCTTTCTATGTCAGATCAGTTCAAGTGTTCCTAGGATAGCAGGACTAAGACTGTCTGCTATGGCTTATTTTCAGAGGCTGATGTTTGAATTAGTCTTTCAGAACAGCGAGTATAAACATCTTGCACTGTGAAAAACATCTTCCAAGCGAAAATATCAAAGCAGCCTTCAATTGTGAACCAGCTCAGCTAAAGCTCGTTCCTGGAAATTTGTCTTGCTGTTTCTTACAGTACAGTAAGCTCACAGAGAGGTATTACAGTTGTGATGATCCTTAGAGAACAAGAATTTTGCTAAGCTGTTTCCTGGAAAGCAAGTAAACTGACAGGCAATTTTAATTCTCCTTTAGCAGAGCTTTACAATTGATTCGGTTTTATTATGAATTGATATTCTTTTTGCAGAGGTAAATATTTATTTAGCTAGAGTTATCAAGTGGGTCCAATATGAGGCTTGAAAAGAAGCAGCAAAATAATATTACATATATTTTTACTTTACATTCCTTTATTTCCTGAGGATTAGCTGTAGCAACACTATGTTCCAAAGACATTTGGATAGAAACTGGGGAATCATTTCCTTTTCATATCACTCTCCTCTCTATCTGGCCAAAACTACCAACTTTTACCTCTCAGAAGACAAAAAGGGACCTGAAGACTATGGAACAGAGAAGCTATCACGGCAGAGATAAAACAATTTTAAATATTCCTTATTGGTTTTATCATTCTGTGGTTGGTGCATGCTCTGAATGTGCTGGATCCCTGCCTTCCAGACAGATGGAAAGGCTCCTGACAATGTTAGGAACATTATTTTTCTCATAAGAGCAAATCCTTTTGCAAGCCTGGCACTAACATGTTCGTTAAAGAAGTGATCTTGTATGTGACCTCACCAGAAGAGACAGGAAAGAAGGTACAAATGCAACTGTGAGGTACACAATTGATAAGCCTCCCATTTCCCCTCCTATCCAGCATCCACATGTTTCATTTCTCCTGTTAAACCACTTCTCTTCCTTGCTGCTGTCTCAAACTCTTCTTCACACTCTTCCCTATTCCTCTACAGCCCATTTCCCTGCCTAATCCCTCGGCCTCTATTCACACACATAAACTGTGTTACCAAACTTGCACTATCCAAGAAAGGGAAATGGATCCCCAGTTTCTACCCAAATGTTCTCAGAGTACACTGCAGTAGATTGTCCTACCACGGACATCCACCAGAACAGTGTCTGTGGTCCAGCACTCACATTCCCTAGATGAACGTTAAAAGAACCTGCAGGAAACTAGAAAAAATATGGTCACTTGCTTTGAAAGGCTGGTGTAGAAAGGACTCCTTGACTAGAGGCACACCGATGTATTATTTGTGAAATATGATTACATCTGCCTTTTATCTTTCATCTTGTTACTCAGTGATAATTGACTGCTCAAGGCTGGCACTCATTTTTAATTATTCCCCTGGTGGAAACCCAGCAACACGCTCTGCAATTGCTCTCACATATCTGCATGCAGCATCTGTAACACATCATCCTTCAGCAAACAGCTAGTCCTTTTTTTTTTCCTTTTTTCCTTTTTATTCCCCGCTAAAGTAGCTGTACAAATTAGTGCAGGGCACTTCCCAGAAAAAAAAAATTAACAAAGGTAGAGAACATCACGATGCCCACAGACTACACTGAATGTTTCACCATTCATTAAAATAACTCATATTTGAGGTCTACTATCAGAGGGTCTGCCCTGCTGCTGTGTCCTGGAGATTTCCATTTACCTGTTTAGCTAATTAATTTTAGAGAATTAAGCATTTAGTAACTTCTTGAGTGCTAGGTCCACACAGCTGCCAGGCACAAGCTGAAATAACCATCACTAGGTCACCTCACAGTAGAAACTCTGTTAGATCTTTAGTGTGCTAATAAAAACGTAAGGAGCTCCACTCAGTGGCCAGACAATGTATTTCCAGCTGTGATATCTATGAAAGGAGTCTTCGGAAATGTAAGTATGCATAATAAACACCTCGACTTAATTGAGTCTCTGCATTATTCATTGTAACCATAGCACTAGAATCACAGTGTTTCACTAGGATAGCTTTATTTATTGTCAGCAACATTTCTGAGAGGATTCAATCACTGTCTGTGGAAAGATATTGGTTAATCGAGCAGACACTCTGAATTACAAATGTTGAGTAAAAGAGAGTCTTGCCCGGGTGCTTTATCATCTGTGATTGGCACACTTGTTATTCCATGCAGTAATGGGGTGAATTACTCTGCATGATTACAAGGCCCTGATTACTTCCTGACAAGTTGGGGTTGTTGGATATTTAACATTGCAAGACAGTTATTTTCACAATAAATAGACAAATACGAAACTTTGAATAAAAGGTCTCTAAAGACATTTCTTTTATTCATATTATTATTGGAACGTGATACATAATCACCCTGTTTGAAACAATAAAACCCAGTATTACCTCTTTTTTTTTATTATTATTTTAAGCTTGCTAAACTTTCATTTGTAAATAATTTTTTTTTTCATCTTTTCTTCTTTTTCTTGTACCGTGTCTAGACTTTCTTGAAAAACTGAAGCCTATTCCACAGTTCCTACCTTCTCTAAAAAATTCTGTATTCAGTAAAGCAGCTACAGAGGGTTGTGCTCTCTGAGGGCACAGAATTAGTGTATTTTTTAAAGCAAACATTTTCAGATTGTGGGGAATAAACTATTTCAACGGAGGTGCTACCAGGGAGAAAGTCCGAGGCTGCTGCTAAAGAAGCCGTCTGACTGAATTATGTGGGACATATCCTGACTTAGGTCTAGCACCAACTTTGGAGACTTCAAGAAAAAATGTAGATAGGTTTATTTTCAGTATTAATTCCATATATCCTTAGTCATATTTTCCAATATCCTGTAGTTCTGCTTGGTCTAGTGGGATGTCTAGATTTCACGGGCTTCACATCTCCATAATTTTTCTCCTTTTCTGATTTTCAGCTACTCACTAGAAAATTTGAAATATTTTTGCCTTTCTCTGCCCATTATAGATTTTGTGTCTTCCTAAGTGGACGTCATAAGCTTTGTGCAGGTGGAAAATCATGCTCCATTTAACAGAAGACAAAATCAATCAAAGCTATGAAATCATTAAAAGTAAACTTCCCCAAACACAATCTTCCCATTCTTTCTGTTTCTCAACCTTGAATTCTAAGCAGGTAATTTAAACTTAGTATTTTCTTTGTACTGACCCTTATGATCCCTTTTTAAATTTTCACTGAAAAAGTTGACAACATCAGTTACCAGAAAAATTTTTTAAAATGTAAACCCAAGCAGCATTTCTAGCAAGGAGACATAGCCCTATGCTTAGATAAGATTTTGACAAAGGTAAATGTAGAAGTAATAAATTTTTGTTGGGAAAAAATCCAGAAAATCTTAAACACACTGGAAAGGTCTACGTAGTCCTGTGGCTCTGAAGGGAAAAACTTGCTTTAAGATACAGTGTCAGTATGCCTGAAAATGAGTCATTAAGTTACAAAATCTTTAGAAGTTACTTCTGAGAACTCTGGGGTGAGAAATGAAATACCAGAAGAAAGTGAAACATGGTGCCTATCTTTTAAATAAAAAAGCTGTGGAAGTCCGTAGTTAGCTTCAACTTCAATTATCTGCTAATGATTTAAATACTTTTCCTAGTTGTAAGGCTTAAGAGAAGAAGATTATTAAGTGTCAATCATTCTGATTCTTAGTTAAGAGAAACACCACTCCCCTCATCTTTGAGTAAGGGTGGTGACACATTTTCAAGTGCCATCCCTAGACGCTCCTGAGAGCAAGTCCAGACACCGCCATCAGCTTGTCTTTGGAATAAAAATGCCCGAACAGGCGGGTGCTGCTCTGTATCCCTGAAATCCCCACATCCTCCAGGGCTTTCCCACCGCCTTCCCGGCTGATCAGGCCCCACAGAGAGCCGTGAAGGGAGCTGGCCCTGCAGAAAAAGGGGGCTGCCTTTTTTGTAAACTGCTGGTTTAGGAGCGAGCCGGGCACTGAGGAACCTCGGCCGCAGTCCCGGGGCCGACTGTGGATGGATGGGACGGCGGAGAGCTCGCTGTTCCCTCGGGAAGCGGGATGAGAGGG
>VXAD01001400.1:832352-842482 GCA_013399195.1 Dicrurus megarhynchus
GCTCCCGCCGGGCCGCCGGACTCGTGCCCCTGCCGAGGCCCCTGCTCCCGCCGCCATGGCCATGAGGCAGACCCCGCTCACTTGCTCCGGCCACACGCGGCCCGTGGTGGACCTGGCTTTCAGCGGCGTCACCCCCTATGGATATTTCCTCATCAGCGCCTGCAAGGGTGAGCGGGACGGGCCGCTTTGTTCGGGATCCCCCGCCCCGGGGGTGGGCGTGGGGGAGCCCCGCCGCTCGTAGGCCGCGCATCGCCGTGCCGAGGGGTGTCGGTGGGGCGGGAGGGGTCCCGGGGTGGGGGTGTCCCGGCCACCCAGGGGGGTGACAACGGTGNAGGGCAGCGCGCGCCCGTCCCACCGGCGGGGCGGTGCCGTGGAGGCCGCGCCCCCGCGCGTGACGCGCGTCCGGCGGGAAGNTAGGCCGCGCATCGCCGTGCCGAGGGGTGTCGGTGGGGCGGGAGGGGTCCCGGGGTGGGGGTGTCCCGGCCACCCAGGGGGGTGACAACGGTGTTGTGGAAGGACGAAGGGAGCGGACAGCCGCTTTTCTTTCCTGGGGCTTCATTGCCGGGTTAGCCGCGGGGTGTGGGAGCCCGCATGCGCCCGGGTGGGATCCAGGCTGTTGAGCGGGTGGGAGGCCTCCGAAATGGTTTGTTTGTAAAACTTCCCGTTTCCACCGCCTCTGCACATGGGCTGTAGATCTAAGGCGAGCTCCGGTTTGATCAGGGCAGCTGCCTTGCCTTGCTGGACGCAGCATGATGAGAACTCTTTGCACAGTGTGGGAATAGCATTTCCTTTTCATACATGTACATGTTAATCTTTTGCATGCATAAGTTTTAAAGGGCATTACTTTCTGCCTTGAAGTGCTTCCAGTTCAGTTCTACATCTTGTGTGAACAACTCTTTGATAGCCTTCCAGAAAAAACTAGTGATAGGAAAGGCTTTCTATTATTACTTCATTTCTGTATCGCTGTACGTTTTCATCATATTTCATTGCGAACATGAGACTTGTTTGTACATACTGATGGCCTCATAATATTGTTCCAAAGTAAAAACAAAAAGCAAACCAAATCTGTCCTGCCTGAAGAAAACTTTAGTAAAAATAAAACCTAAATGAGATGTTCCTTTTTATCTTCCTTCTGTCTTAACACAAAGCTAAAGACTTTTACCAGAAAAATTTTACCTCATTTGTAGTAGTATTTGAATATCTGTATCGTTTAGATGCATGCAGCAAGTACAGCTGCACATCTAAGCTCTCCAGCTAAACCCTTCTGCAACAAATGGCTTTGTAAAGTATGGGGTATTTCCACATGCTGCTGCAAGAGAATACTTTTTCTTTTAAAAAACTGCTTCCTTCTTTTATCGTGTTATGTGAATATTGGTTTTGTTTCTGTGAAGATGGCAAGCCTATGCTGCGCCAGGGAGACACGGGAGACTGGATTGGCACATTTCTGGGTCATAAAGGTGCTGTTTGGGGTGCCACCCTTAACACGGATGCCACTAAAGCAGCTACAGCAGCAGCAGATTTTACAGCGTAAGTGATGAAACTGTCTTCGTGGTCTGTATTTTGGTTTTAGTCTGTAGTGCTCTCTGGTGACAACATAGCTGTACTAAATTACTGATTCATTTGTTTCTCTTCAGTAATTGCTAGCTTATTTTTGGCTAGCCAAATTAAAACCTACACTTTTACCTTCTTGAAAGCAGCTACAGTTGATTCCATCACGACGAACAACTGTGATTGCTTCCTGATGTGCTTAATTACCATATTGGTTTGCTAGAATAACTTTCCTATGCAGCTCTAATCTCGGGCACTGTAGTTACAGCAGAGTTGAAAGAGTGATTTTTATTTTTCTTCTAGCAGTTAGCCTCTTTTTATTACAAGAAACTTCTAGTGAATTAGTTCTTTGATGTTTTTTGTTGTTTGTTTGTGCTGTTTGCAGTATAAATGAATATTTTGCAAGTTGAATCTTGCTAGTAGAGGGCAAATTCTATTAATGAAGTTGCAGAGAAGAGCCACCTTTGTCTTAAAACTGTTAATTAGTTTGCATGGTCCTGAAGAAGAGCATGAAGGAAAGAGGTGGGATAGTCCAAAAAAAGCTCTAGTAAAACCATGTAAAGTATTCTTATTGACTAACTGGGTTACAACTTATAAGAATGTAGCACTTACGATAAAATGTTGTGATGGCATCAGGAAAGACTGCTTACAAATTCATCTGACTGTCCAGGTTGATTTGTCCTGGTGCCTCTAAACTATGAATGTTTCCTCTTGCTGTTTAGCAAAGTGTGGGATGCTGTGTCAGGCGATGAACTCATCACATTGGCTCACAAACACATTGTCAAAAGTGTGGATTTTACACAGGTATGAGAAACCTTTATACCTTATTCGCCAGGGAAATAAGCTCTTGAGTATGTTTTGCTGTTAGTTACTTTTTTGCTTTTTATGTGTATATCTAATAAGGCAAATAATCTAAAATACCACTGCTCGGTTTTAAGATTGTAGGGTAAAGGTAGCAAGTGTGTTAGAGGCTGTCTGAGAGAAAAAGCTGTGATTTTAACTCTCAGACAAAGGCTGTATTTTGATTCAAAATAGAGTTGACTCTCTATAACTTCTGTTTCAGGATAGCAATTATCTGTTAACAGGTGGACAAGATAAGCTCTTGCGTATCTATGACTTGAGCAAGCCAGAAGCAGGTGAGTCTGCTTTTAAAACTGATCCTTGGGGAATTTTTTTAAGTTAAACAGAAATTCTGAATTTAAGGGGCTACTTTCTGTTATGAATCACAAAAAACAAAGATGAGGATTGTTTTACAAATGTAGTGTCTATAATCTTTTGGTATATAAGGGTCACAGGATTGCTTGGGTTGGAGAGGCCCCTAAAGATCATCGGGTTCCAAACTCTCTTCTGTGGACTGCTAGACCAGGTTGATTAAAGCCCCATCCAGCCTGGTCTTGAACGCTTCCAGGAGTGGGACATTGGAGAAAGCAGAGCATGTTTCAGTTCAGTGCAGACTCACTAGAAATTGGTCTAATTAATTAAAATTTAGTCATCTGAAAGAAAAAGAGACTCAACATATTTATGTGTGTTTAAATTCATGTTGATACTGAACTACTGATGGTTGATAGGAAGCTAGAGAACATTCACTGGTGTTCACCTAGTGAAGTTTCTGAATGCTAGGCAATCAGATACCCAATTTACATTTATCCTGTTCCTGGAATAAGATCTACAAATAAAGTCATAAGTGCTTGAAGAAATTCTACAGTCTCTAGTAGATGGAAATCCATGTAGCTTAAGGAAGCCCCCAAACTACTGCATGACATTGTTTCATTTTATGACATGTATTAAAATATTTGGCTTTATTTTAAGAACCTGACGTCGTCAGTGGACATACTTCTGGCATTAAAAAGGCCTTATGGAGCAGTGATGACAAACAGATTCTTTCAGCTGATGATAAAACTGTCCGGTAAGAAGTAACTTTCAGTATTCTTTATTGTCATAACTCTTATGTGAGGATACAGTTATGTTATTTTGGTAAAGGATATAAGTAACACAAGTTATCTGATCCTATCTGATACAGCTCTGTTCTGCTGTCAGAGGTCATTTTGCTAATAGTCCTAATTTACCCCATAAACACGTGCTCCTTATAGATGTGTTCTCCCTGATAAGAACAGGTGGTCTTTGAGAACTGCATAGAATAAATTTATGCCTTTTGTAATCCGAAAGAAGAGGAATTGATAGATGAGATCTCTTGCATGCACGCTGTCCTGAGCTATTGCTGCTTTGTCTCCTTCAGTTTCCTAGTGTTCAAGATAGGCAGGAGCCTAGTCCTGTATGTTTTTCTCCAAATTGTAGGAATAGGAATGCAGCAGTCAGCTAATGAATAAAGATTCCTACTTGTCATAGCAGAACAATTTAATTTCTGTTTAGATACCCCTTGCACTGCTAGATAGAAAACTGTACTATCTTTAATGAACCTCTGTAAATTGTGATTAGTACCTCTTTGTCTTTTGAAGTAAAAAAGACAGAATGGAATCTTCAAGCCTTGCTTCAAGATCTATTGCTTAGGAGACTTAAACCAAGGTTTTTAATCTCCAAGAGAATCACTGAGTAGTTAAATGGTGTGTATATACCATTTAATGTTGTGGCATTAAGCTGCAAAGGTAAAAGTGTTTTAAAAAAAGCAATGTGTCTTAAGCTTGGCCTAGGTGAGAATGCAGATAAAGCCACTGAAGATCTGAAGTACCTGTAGAATGAAACCATGATGCTTGATGGGTGCCTTTTTTGATCCAGGTCTTGCCATGGATGTGAGGTGGAAATTGTTTGATTTGCAGAAGTAGTCTGAGCGTCTTTTTTTCCCTTTTTGTTTCCTTTTAAGCCTCTGGGACCGGAGTACCATGACTGAAGTGAAGTCACTAAATGTGGCAATGTCAGTGAGCAGCATGGAGTATGTTCCAGAAGGACAGATACTGGTGATAACCTATGGGAAGACTATTGCTTTTCATAGTGCAGAAACGTGAGTCCACAACTCCAGCTTTCACAGGTTGAGTCATGGGCTCCTTGTGGGTAAACACTGGCTGTACAAGACCAGAATCACCAAGCTGTCAAAACCAGCATCTCTATGATGTCTTAAGAAAGCAAGTTACACGCTTAAACATATTCCAGAAAGGAGTTCTGTATGTGTGAGCTTTTGTTTTGCTTACGCTAAACTCATTTCTAACTTGACGAGCATGATCTGCAAGTATTAAAACTTGTTTCAGAAACTCTGTGGGGTTGTATTCTATTTCTGGTAAAAACAGTCCAGATTAGTAGAATCACAGTTTCTTTGCTGTCGGGATTTTTTTTTTAATATGAACTTTAACAACAAACTTTTCTCCCTCAGTCTAGAGCAGATTAAATCATTTGAAGCACCTGCTACAATCAATTCTGCATCACTTCACCCTGCGAAAGAATGTTTGGTTGCAGGTGGTGAAGATTTTAAACTCTATAAATATGACTATAATTCAGGAGAAGAATTAGGTATGTTGGTCTCCTATAATAGTAAAGGAGTTCTGAAATAGGTATTAATAACCAATAAATGAAACTTGTACTCAAATAAAGTCTTAGCATAGCATGCTGTGCAAGAGGATGATGGAAAGGTATATTATCAGTTAAACATTTTTTGCTCTCTCAGTATACCTAATATTATTCTAGAACGAATTAAAACATCCATTCAACAATTCTGCACCTATTAAAAAAAAAAATCTCATTCTGTATTGCTATAATGGCTGTATGTTAACTTAAGTGTCATACTATTCATTAGATATGTCAGTTACAAGATTTTATGAAAAATGTGATGTATTGGCCAAATTTGTTTCAAAAAAGGCATATTTCTAAGTTTTTCTTACTGATCCAGTCCTCATTAAAATGGTTTGTGGAAGGAGTGGTTGAAGGAACAGAGCATGGTGCTCTGTGCTGCTGGCTTGCTTTGTAGTTTTGTCTAGAATAACTAAACACCCTTTTTCTTGCAGTTCCTGAAACATTAATATCTTGCCTAAAGTAGACATTGCTGACATACCCATTCATGGAAACTCTGTTTTGTATCAGAAACCGATGGGTTTGTATGTAAATTTCAGTTGTTGGCTGAAATTTGAAATTGATGGTCTTGCCATGTTCCCTTCAGAATCTTACAAAGGGCACTTTGGTCCCATTCACTGCGTGAGATTTAGCCCTGATGGAGAGTTATATGCAAGTGGCTCTGAGGATGGCACACTAAGGCTGTGGCAGACAACAGTAGGGAAAACCTATGGCCTTTGGAAGTGTGTAGTTCCTGGTAAGTGTGTGCTGGGTCCTGGTGAAACTTGGCTACTCCATGTGTACTTTTGAAGTAATATCTATCATTAGTGGTAAACACTGAGTTTTGTACAGTAACTCCTGTCTTCTGAGGGTTTCTGATCTACTTGTATCTGTTTGATTTAAGGATGTATTTTTGTAGCTGTCATGTAAGCAATTAACATCATACCCATAAGCTTTTTGAATTGTGACACTTGGTGGATATTTAAGCCAAGAGTCTGATGTATTTTTATGTTAAAGAGTGAAAAATATGCGATACCACTTTTACAGTTCTGAAAGAGAATCTCTAGAAAGAAGTGTGGGTGGTAGTTTTATTTTCTATTGTACTTTGGTCGTTTCAGCTTGGGGAGAGGAAAGCAATAACTACAAGTGAATGTTCATTAATAGAATTGCTTGCTCAGCTGTTTCTCCTCAACACTGAATTATGTGGAGATTCCTTTTTTTTTAATTAAGGTGGGTGGGTGGAACTGAAGGTATTGACTGTTTGTTTTTCTCCTCTTTCTCTACAGAAGAGGAGAATGCAGAAGCAGCAAAAGCAAGGACCACCCTTCCAGGAACTGCAGAGGAGGAAATAGGTAATGAACTGATCTGTCAGCTTCAACTGCCTAAGTGTTAAAAGATCAGTCAAGATGATTACATTCCTTAGTATGGAAGAAGTAGTTTCCCTCAAGTGCTTTCTGGTATTTTTCACTCTTTTCAAAAGATCTTTGAATGCATTTGCCTGACATTGATCATGTGGTGTCAGACCGGTGAGTGGAGCTGTGCAGGCAGAACAGATGGGGTAGAATAGCTGGATCAGGTTGAATGGGAAAACAAACTGAACCGGTCTCTTTTAAGTAATCCCTGCAACGTTTCTTTGATTTATATATCTAAAGTGAAGTTAAATAACATCCTTTTTATTTAGTTGCAGAAGAGATTGCCTCTGAAAACTCAGATACAGTGTACAGCTCAACTCCTGAAGTGAAAGCCTGATTACTGCAGCTGTTACGTGACACATGGACATGCGAGACTAAATCAAGTGAGCAGTGACAGACAGCAGCCTTCCAGAGTGCGCTCTCTCCGTGGGGCAAAGATGGGCAGTAATTGATGAGAATGCAGTGGAACTGGCTAGGTGTTGTCTGTAAGAGAACTGAGCATCCAAATAAAAACCCAAAAGACAAGTAGTAGAGTTTTGCTGGCTTTTTGGCATAACTGCCTACTGTCTTTTCAAAGAAGTGTGCAAGCCAAGATCCAGTCTCTCCAATCTCAATTAGACTCATTGTAGTGTGTTTTCATTATTACGAAGAAGAGATACAATGGCTTTTACCTTTTTTTTTTTTCTTGAAAGTTGGAAAAATTGGCTCTAGTTGAAAAGGGATTATGTACTTAAAAGTATTTGGTTCGGGTTTTGTTTCATTGTATGCTGCTTCTGAATGTTTAACTGTTTTCAGTTGTCTAAATAAAATGCCTCTCCAAACTCGTACGTTACTTTTGAGCGTTGGGTTCATGAAATGGAAAAGCAACCACATTAATCACGTATTCCTTGGCATCTAGGGTTTGTACTATACGGAGAGAAAGCAAAAGAATGTTTTAGTGTTGGTACAGAGGGTGGCAAGTTCTTTGATCTGTAAGCTTTGTATCTTTTTTATTCTTTAAAGTTTGAATGTAAACATGAGTCTCTAAAAAGAAAAACAGTGAAAATTCCTAAATTAATCGTGCTGCCTGAAGTATTTGGTTGTACATGAAAATATCAGAGGCTGGCTGCAAATCTGTGTAAAGCTTGGGTTTAGTCCTCCAGACTGGATAAAAAAGTTACTCTTTCAAAGTTACAAATCATATTTTCTTCATTAAAGAAAATAATTGCCATTCTTCCACTTGTCATTTCCTTTAATGTTATGCTGAGAACTTCACATAATGTATTCTGTGTGGAAAGAAGTTAGACAGGTATATTTATTCACACACCTTTTTCGTTTTTCATATTCATACTTGTCCTTACTGTCCTGTTTTCACAGACTATACCTACTTGCAATTACCCATGTGAATTTTATTCTACAACCAAGCAGCTCTGATTTACAGCTAAATGGTTCAGTCTTGTGACTTCCACTAAGGCTTATGAGGGTTCCATATCTAGTACTTCAGCATAAAAACTTCATTTTACAAATTGAAGGATGCATTTAAGACAAAGAACTTGGAACACCTTGCCCCATGGTGAAACTTCTTGCATGCTGCGGGTTTTATTCCATATTTGCAGTAGGCTCTACAACATTTCATAGAGGTCTGGAATAGAATCTCAGAATCATTTAGCTGTGGAAAAAGACCTTTAACATCATGTTCAGCTGTTAACGTAGTGTTCCCAAGTTCATCAGAAAACCATGTCCCACATTCTGCATTTACTTGCTCCAGAATGCATAAAAACGAAACAGAACTAGCAGTTGTAAAAACCCAATACTTAGTAATGGCTACTAAAATACTGGAAGAAATGAAAAAAAAACCCCAACAACACTAAAGTACTGCTATGAAATGTGTGAAAGATCACCAGCATGGGTTTCAGCCAAAGCCAGATTTAATATTAAGTGACAGGACACCAAAGTTCGTTGGCAAGATTCACTCTACTACTTACAGGGCAGTTAAGGCACACCAAGGAAAAACAAGCAACGACACAACCAAACAAAATCCAGGCAATCAAAACAGAAATGAACTGAGAACTGTCTAGAGGGGGGGGCGGGTGTGTTTGTTTAGGTGTGTGTGACAAAAAGATAGCGAGGACAAGGTCGAAAAGGAATAAGGCCTAAAAGCTTAACAGCACTCAAACTTAACAGTAATGTTAACTTCTACCTTAAACCTTTAACAGGAACAACACTTATACCTAAGTTATAACTTTACAGTAACAATTTAACAGAGGAATAACACCTAACTTGCGACTTAACCTTACTTACAAGCCTAACTTACTTCGATATCTAAGGTAGTTAAACATCTAAGAAAGCAGAATTTCTCCCAGATTTGCTATAGCGTATCTGCACATGCAAACACACACACATAAACAGGCAGTGTTAAGTTACCTGTGAAAAATTCCCCTCGGAGGTCAGTGAAATACTCCCTGTGCAGGCCTTTGCATCTGCCCAATGGGCAAAGCGAGGGTATAGTCTGAGGAGTTCTTGTTCCGTGATCTGCCAGGTATAGCAAATGTGAGAGTTCTCTGGCTCTGAGAGGCCCCACTCAGAGGAAGGTTACTGGTCACAGCCAGTGGGCTGCTCCAGGAGAGCTCAAAGGGTTTAATTTTGGAACGTTTGGGTCAGCACTTTGTTTGAAAATGTGGGAACAGGGATGTTATGCCATTCAGGCAACAAAAATAATTTCCAAGGCTGTTCCTAAAGAAAACAGGAGCTCGCTAGACAGCAGTGGTTCCTGGGAGTGGACAGTGTTTCTGATGAGCTCAAGAGGAGCTGAGCCCAGATGCTGTTTGTCAAGGCAGAGGCATCACAAGCATTTCTTAGATGAAAGTGTGGCCTGGAAAAGGGGGAGGAGGAGGATGCACCACCACAAGTACATGAAAGCTTGTAATTTTTGGATTGCTTTGACGCATCCTAAAGTAAACAGTGCAAATGGTATATACTTCTAGAGTGACCGCTGTCTTTCAAACCACTGCTTCTCAAAGCACACATGCAGTTTTGGTATGGGAGAAGCAAAAAGAGAAGTGCCCCCAGGTTTCAGAGCTATGACCCTTTCCTGCTTTTCCTGATGCTATTGTGAGTTTCACGTTTCTTTGTTAGCACTGAGCAAATAGGACTAAAGTTGGAAAATATTTTTTTTATATAAACGTGAATATTAAGAATGTACAATATATTTTTCATGAGACTCTGTGTTTTTTTCCATATCTGGGAAAAAAGTAAAGGCCATGAAGTTTTTGGTGGCTTTGCTACCAGATACTTTGCAGGTATCACTAGAAGTCCTACAGGTTGGTCGGTTTATTGACCCCGTGTGTACGTGTGGCACCGGTTCCTCCTTGCAGAGTCAACACGAAGACACTGGACAGTGCCTTGACTCACCACCACCCGAACGGCAGGTTCGGCGTTCTGCATCGCCAAAGGAACCGAACAGCTATGTACCTCCAAAGGAAATGAACATCCCCGCAGCTCCCGCCGCAGCAGGGCCGAGCTTTCGCCCTGGGGAGGCCGAGGGGTGGCTGCGAGCCTTGCCCGGCTCGGTCCCCACGTGGCGGCGGAGCTCCGCGCCCGGGCCGGCCCCACCGCTTCCTGCCCGTGCGGGGCGGGGCCGCCGGGGCCGAAGTCTGCCCGCCCCGGCCGGGTCGGGGGGTGGAGAGCGCGGGCCAT
>VXAD01001403.1:0-50034 GCA_013399195.1 Dicrurus megarhynchus
TTCACTAGGGGTGCCTCAAGAAAGAAAAACAGATGGTGGTCCTGCTTACACAGCTCAGAAGGTAGCCACATTTTTAATGAATTGGGGTGTTCGCCACACATTTGGTATTCCTTATTCGTCCACGAGTCAGGCAATTGTTGAAAGAACACATTGTTCCTTAAAGCGTATTTTAGATCAGCAAAAAGGAGTTGTAGCACAGGCAACACCACAGATGCGACTGAGTAAAGCCTTGTATGTTTATAACTTTTTGAATAGTTCTTCTGCAGAGCCTGATCCTCCAATATTTAGGCATTTTTCTAATAGCACTCATGCAAAATTAAAGGAGAATCCCGTAGTTTTAATCAGAAGTCTAGAGACAGGACAAATTGAAGGTCCATTTCCTCTAATAACCTGGGGCAAATGATTTGCTTGTGTTTCTATAGGTTCAGGACCTAGGTGGTTTCCTGCTAAGAATGTCAAGCCACACCACACGCAGAAAGACATTGACAACCCCGCAAGCAGAGAAGAAAGTACACAGACGTGAACTATGCAGAGACTATAACTTGTGCCTGAAATCTCTTGTTTTTGTTGTTAAAACTGTAAACTTTGTGTTTGTTTGTGTTAACATAGACGGTGTGAAAAAATGAGAATATTGTAAAGCTCCTTTGGCAAATAATCCTCTTCTTTCTATTTAAAAGAAGACACAAAGTACCTTCATGCCTCATCATTAAATGAGGTCCAAGCAAAACTGGGAAAATCTAAAGAAATATTCTTAGAAATTCATTTGAGAATTAAAATTTAAGAAAAAAGATCTTTTGCCAAAAGATAGCTTTAATAGAAACATGAAGTTTAATCAGATGTTAAGTTTGTGTTTTGCTTTGTTTGTTTTTAGTAGTGTAGCTTTGCCAGTTGATCAGCCTAAGAACAATGTTTGGGTGACTTTAGCTAATGCTTCAGGTTTGGATACTCTGTGCTTGTCTACCACAACTCCAGAAAATCCAACTTGTCCAGTCAATGTTCCAATACAAAATTGGCCAATACCAAAAGAAGTAGATGAAGCCATACGAGGTACCTTTGCAGGATCAAAAGTTTGGAAGTACTACACCCCAGTAAATACATGGGAATGGTGGACTCCTTATCTTCCTACAATCTCTGATGAACCCCAAGAGTTGGAACTCTTTGGCTCTGTAAAAGTGAAATTCTGTGTTGAATTCCATTCTACAAAGAACAATCAATCAATGATGAGAGATGTCTCTCCACATCACCCTGGGCATAAGAATCACTCCTTTTGGTGTAATAGTACTTTTATGGTTTCATCTGCATCGAGTTCTGTTCCTCTTCAGTTACCAAGAGGAATATTTTTTGTGTGTGGAGACAGAGCATGGCAAGCCATCCCTTCAAACATTAAGGGTGGTCCATGTACTTTAGGAAGGCTTACATTGTTTACTCCTACTGTGAAGACCATTGCCAACATGAGACACAGACAAAAAAGATCTTTTCTGCATCAGTATGGACCAGAATGTAAAGATGATTTTACCCCACGGGATTGTAGAAAAAGACTTGCTGTATCTCTTCTTATGCCACCAGTTGCCTCAGCAGTTGCATTAAAGCAATTAGATCGATTGGGATGTTGGCTGAGTAAACAAACTAATGTCATGTCCCTTGCGTTAAGTGGCTTGTTAGCAGATGTCAAAGGTGTGAGGAATGCAACTTTACAAAATAGAGGAGCAATTGATTTTCTTTTGTTGGCCCATGGACATGGATATAAGGATTTTGAAGGGATGTGTTGCATGAATCTGTCGGGCCACTCAAAATCTATTTATAAGAGCATACAGCAACTTAAAGAAGGTGTGTCAAAAATAAGAATTGATGGTGGAATTTGGCTGGATTATTTGTTCAGTGGATGGGGTTTATCATGGAGGTTAAAGAAGTGTGTTACAACAGGCTTGTACATCGTAGGTTGTTATTATTCCTTATAATGGTTCCTTGTTTGTTCCAGTGTGTACAACAAATGATTGATAAATCTATTGATAGAATCTTTTTGGTGCAGGAAGGACAGGGAGATGTGGGAAACAGAGGAGTAAAAGTTTCTACAGATAATGGTGGGTTTGATTTACAATCCTGGAAGAAACTAGGTCTGGCTTAATTGACAGAGATTTATGGACCTTAAGCAAGAGAATTACAAGCCTAGGCTTCTGTAGTTATAAGTGAGAATATGTATCGGGTGTTATGGTGAAGGGTTTTAGGTATAATAATATGATTCTATAGTATTAAGTTAAGGATTTAGATGTTACAATAGAACTATATGGGCGTACGTGACAGGACACATTATTGGTCAAGAGGCTACTGCAGTGCAGTAGAAACTATCAGAGGTGATAAGTTATGAAGTCAAAACAAAGTTTCATGTTAAGTGTCTATTGGATTAGAAAGTTATAAATTGCCTTGTAACCCTAAATCTTGTGACTATTCCTGGTCATGGCGGCTTGTAGCTAAATCTCAACACCTTGGAGACTGGTGCCTTGTTGGTTATTTTAAGCAATAAACCGTGAATGACTGCAGTAGTCCCATCTCTCTCATTAAGTGATCCGACGGGAAAAGTGTAAGCGGGTGGCACTTACACTCTTCCATCTTTCTTTTAGGATAAGCCATTTTTCACAGCTAAATTCAACATTTGGAATGATAGATTTATAGACATTTCAAAGCATTTCTTTATTTATAGCTCAGAAAAACATTACAGTGGGAACTTAAATATTTCAGGATCATAGAATATGCTGAGTTTTAGAGCCCAATTAAGTAATTCAGATTTCTTTTCTTGATATATGACCTAATCATATATGTCCTTATTAAACTAAATTTTTTAAAGCCAGAAACATTATTTATATGAATATATTTATGAAAAATTATTTTCATTTTCAGAGGTTCATTTCTCAAATTTAGTCATTTTTCCTAAAATAAATTAAAAATATGTTTTAAATGTTAATAATCTAAATGCTCATGAGCAGTGCTGTAATAAACCAGACCTTTAACAGGCTGCAGATGTTTACTTTAGTGAAGGAATAGATTTAAGCTTTGAGTCTCCAACAGGCCATGTGGAAAGAAAAAAAAGGGTCAGATTCAATGCTGTTTTGGTTATGTTTTCATGGCATTCACCCTCTCAGTATCTAAGCACTGATTTATACCACATGGAACTTCACAAGATATTTTTTTTCTGCACAAACCAAAGCTTTACCACCAACCTTATGCAGAACCTAATATCACAGGAAGGCTGTGGTCCTCCCTGGGGAGCAAGGCAGTACAGGAAAACCGTTGCATGCACATAAAGGCAAATACTGATGAAAAAAGAGACAGGCAAGCAATTCTGCCTGTGTGCAGTGCAGGAGCCCAGCTGCTTGGCAGGGACTGTGTGCTGTCCCCTCATAAATCTGTGCCTGGCAGTGCAAAGTCCAGCCAGGTTAAATTAAAGGGCTCCAAGCAATGATTAAACGAAGACGGAAGTCTGATTGTGTGGGTGGCTGATTGTGTGGGTGACTCAGAGCAGGTGGAAGCAGCTGAGGGCAGGGACAGTGTGAGGAGGTCTGAGGACACTGTGCAACTTGTGGAGAGAGGCTGGCCAGGCTGGGTTGGCATCTGAACTTTTTGTCCATGCTCAGCAGTAAGCCAAAGTAGATGGTTTGGGGTTGTAAAAACAGTGTGGCAGACATTTCTGTGATGTGGAAAGAAGCATCTTTAAAACGCAGTCAGGATAAGAATCCAGGGAAAAAAAAATGCTGAAAAAGTAAAATGCTATTTCATATTATATGTATGAACTCCTTTGAGGTAAAAGTCTTTGCTTCCCTCTATCCAGTTTAAAAGATCCCAGTTTAAAACAGACATCCACTGCACTGATAAGAGTATTACCATAGTTAAGAAGTATTCACTGTTTCCTGAGATTGGAACATCTATTGCTCCATTAGAGACGTCTCAGATGTGGATGAGATATAAATACTCATTCTCCAAACCACCCATCAGCTGCAGAGTGCCAAAGTGGTGAAGACGGATCTATAAAAAGTGACCGCCTAACTAGCCACTACAGATTTTGTGATAATCCAGATCCCTTCTCTGGAAATGGGTAGGATTATGTCCACCCTGATATTCTTTCCTAGTTGCAAGAGCACTGCCATCACCACGATGCTACCCAGCAGGGCTAATTACAGCAGGCTCTGCAAATCGGCCATTAAGTAGTCTCAGGAGATTGAAGATCTAGAAATTAATAATACCAGTAAGACAAAAAAATACCCCAAACCAAACCAGAAGTCAACAGATGCAAGCTAAGCATCTTTTAAAATATTAAAATTAATTTTGCATAAGGCCGAATAGGCACTTACCTCATTCTAGAGGAAATACATCTCACTATTCCTAATAAAAATATTCATACTTCTTTTTTCTTTCCCTCAAATTAAAGGTCAAGACTAGCTCTTTCTCTGTGTCCTTTCTGAGGAACATTATCATATCACACTTCTTGATAAGAACACAATCACTAAAGGTATATTGGTCACAGCACCTGCAGTGATTTTTACCTACAACATTTTTTCATTACAACTCCTTCTATTTCTATATTATTCTTCATTCTATATTGTAAATTCAGAGATTATGAAGACGTATCAGTAGTAGTTCTAAGAACATCCAAGAGTACTTTATATGCAGTCCATTTATTAAATCAATGAGAGTTTATTTTGGTATATTGTCTCTCCCTAGATCTTTTGGTGTTATGTTTAGCAATTTGAGCCACTTTCTTTCATACACTGAGAAGTCCAACAGTTTGTGTAGTGTCCTGTAAAAAAATAGACAGAATGACCTTTTACAAACTCCACCAGAGACTCAAGGATGAAATAAATTCACATTAGTATGGTAGGTGTATCTAAAACAACCAGTTTTCCTCTGCTGCAAAAAGTGGTGTAACGATTGCAGGTAATTGATACTTCCATTTTTATCCACTGAGAAAGATTATTTGCACATATAGTATTTTATATTAAAGGAGGACACGGTATTTTCAGCATTACGGATTAGTGTTCCTGTCAGGTATTGCTGATTACTGAAAGACAAAAAGAGGAAAATGTTCCACTTCAATGTTCCCTACCCCAGAGTTCAAATCCATCCTTTCCATACCATACTGTGCTGGTTTTGGCTGTGCTAGAGTTAATTTTTTTCACAATGGCTAGTATATGACTATGTTTTGGATTTGTGCTTGTGGTGGTTTGACTCTGGCTAGAGGCCAGGTGTCCACCAAAGCCACTCTATCACTGCCCTCCTCAAGTACATAGGGTAGAACAACTATAATGTGTGGCGGTGGTCCAGCCCTTTTCATTTAAGGTGAGTGACACCCAGTGAGTGAACTTCTCTGCCCAGGACTCCGCTTCTGAGGAGGAGCCTGGGGGGGTTGCAGAGGTTTTACATCCACACCCACGGGATGCCACTCACACCTCATCTCCACCCTGTTTCCAGACCTTTCTCCCTTCCTTGGTTCATGATTGGTTTCCCTGGTTCATGTTTTATAATAAGTTCATGTACTATGCAATTAGTTTCTAGAAGGATCTTAAGGGTTCTGTTTCGGATTTGATGTTCCAAGTTTGTTCCTCCTCTCCTGTTCCCTGAGTGGTCGGCTGTCATCCCTTGTCATTCCCTGGTTGGTTATCTCCTCTGTTCCTTCCCTTGTTTGTCTACCCTTAAAAACCTTTGTTCCACCGTTGAAGGGGGCTGTCTTGTCGGCTCCCGCCCGTGCCGCGTTTCCTCTGTCCCTTGAGGGACAAGAAAAAAAGCTTGGGTTTATAGCCACAAGCAGTCTGACTCTCTGCTTCTCGCCTCAGCCGTCGCTCTGTAACATCTACTGGCTTTGCTTGCTACAAGAAGCCGTTTGCCACGCAGCTCCCTGCGGAGCTTCCACTCAGCCCCTGTGGATCCGGGAACTCAAGGCTCCAGAGCCCTCCTGTCAGCTCTGCGGGCATAGGATCTCACTGCCACTGGCCAGGCTCGGGCAAGGAATCGGTCAGCGCAGCAATAATGGAAGTCTCACGAGCTGGGAAAAAGACAGGGAGAGATCACGGATCATTCTTATGGGGAAAACAGACCTGACTTGGAGAAATTAATTGAATTTTTTACCAATAAATCAGAGTAGGAGGATATGAAGTGAAATAAATCTTAAAAACACCTTCCCCCATCCTTTCCTGGGGGTGGATGGGAAGCTGGGATGGGACACAGCAGGGACAGTTGATTACAAGGATATCCCATTCCATTTGGTATCATGCTCAGCAGATAAAGCTGGGGGAAGAAGAAGGAAGAAGGTACATTCAGAGGGATGCTGTTTGTTTCCCTAGTCATCAATACATGTGATGGGGCCCTGCTTTCCTGGTGAAGGCTGAACACATGCCTGTCCAAGGGAAATGCTGAATTAATTTCCTGGTTTACTTTGTTTGCGTGCATGGCTTTTGCTTTACCTAAGCAGTCTTTATCTCAACACACAATTTTTGTAGCTTTTACTCTTCTGATTCTCTTCTCCTTCCCACTGGGACTAAATGGCTGCGTAGTATTTAATTGCTGGCTGGGGTTAAATCATGACACATCCCTTCACAAACATCCACTATTTAATCATCTTGGCTCTCCACATGAGCTGTATGAGTAGGACATACTGTAATCTTCATTCTACAGATAAAGAAAATGCTATAAAACAAATAAATTACCCCACTGATGAAACTGAGGAATGAAAAATCATTATTAAGAACCTGCAGTTCAGACTACCCAAGTGGACTACTTACCTGGGGCTGTTCTCTTGTGATCTGTCCATGAAGGCAGGCTGGCTTGCCTGGTCCTGGGCCACGCCAGCCAAGACACGTCTTACATGCTGGGTTGGAAGAGATGTGGGCCAGCAATACCCAAACCAGGTGCAGGTGGGCAGGACCAATTGAGACACTCAGGAGGGTGACAGCAGGGATGGCTGAACCTGCTCCAGGAGCCCTTTAGGAGGGTCTAGGCTGGTCCATCACAGAAGCACTGCAGGGGCTCTTGTAAGAGCTAATAACTGCTGTGATGAACAGGTTTTGTGGTACTTCTGAATCCAGAACCATGCCATGTAACTCATCCTTCAGAATCATCCCATACACAGGCATTTGGACACCATAATGGTACATAACTGACACTCTCAAGATTATTTAAACAACTAAAACCATAGAGGTTTATTTTCTTGATAAAGGGTTAAAAAGACCCAGCAAACTGATTCTTGACAATTTTGACTTATCAGAAGATAGAAAACTCATGTATGGTGGCACAGTCTCCCAAAGGTATCCTTGGGATGACTGGGTGGCTGCATTGCTATCTGTCTGCCTGTGCATAGGCAATTGCTGGATGCTGTGGGGTTTAGACTTAATAGATAATGGACATATACAAAACAACAACATGTAGGGCTTAAGGAGGCTCAGCTTAAATTTTGTTAACAGATTGAAGACTATGCATGCTTGATACAATAGACCAATAAATGAAAGAAATTTGTTGTGGTTTTCCATTAAATACAAAAACAAGAGGCTGCATTTAGTGCATTAGTAAGAGAAACTAACCTTGTATGGCATTGATGTGCTAGGTTTGAAATGTTTGCAAACTATGAAATGGGACTGTTTAAACGTCAAGTGTACTTACGAGATACTAATGAAGTTATGTTATGCATTAAACTAATCAGTGTTGTCAGACAGTCATTCCCCCTGCGTCTGGTGATCTTATAATAGGAGCATTGCAGGCGAAGCGAAAAACAGGAGGATTAGCTGCAGGAAGTGCAGAGTAGTTATGACTAATACATATGTATGTAAATGCCACCACTGGGAATAAAGGCAACATCTTTGCAGATTTGGTTAGAGAACTCTTATCCTCCAAAGATGTATCTGAAAGCTCTCATTCACTTAGTTTCTCTTGTACAACATAGAGAAATTGCTTCCACTAGACTTATATGAATCCTTTTATGTTGTTAGAAACGGTGAGGTACAACCACCAGGCATTTGGCCATCTGCAAGTTGAGTTATCTACTGTGTGAAGGGTAGGCAGGCTGTGTCTAGGGTTGTTGGGGACAGAGGGGCTTTTCCAGAGGGTAGTTTGTTGCATGAGGTTTAGGAAATTGTTGCGGGGGAAGGAATTCCAGCAGTGTCTCTCTGTCCCCAGTGATTATGGAGGATCTTACCTGACAAGCTTAGACTAGATGCTTACTTCCCAGGTGGCCTAGGTTAGATAGGACAATGATAAGCTTTGATCTTGTTTTGCTTACTGCACAAACACTGTTTCCTATAATAACTTCAATGGCTTATATATGACAGCTTAGGAGGAGGAAGCTAATGATTAACAGATATTTAACTGCTCTCTCTTTAGCTCAGTTTAAAGGAAGTTAATGATCAACAGATATTTAACTGTCTTATCTTTATCTCTAGCTAACACTGTACTGTACTTTATATCCAAATTGAACAAGAAGGGCAATTATAAATAATAATAACATGCGGAACAGATGCAAGTCCTTCATATATAATGAGTTCTAGCTGAAATTTATTCAGTTCCCTAAATGCATACCATAACTTCTAGCTGGGTTTTCATTTAAATTAAGAAAAGTAAATAAAAACAGTGCAAAGAATCTCAAATACATTCTGTAAAATCTGGCCAACTGTACAAAGTAATGGCTGTGGACATACATTCTACCTGGTACTTTTGGATTTCAGAATAGATAATTACTGTCATGTGGCCCAGAGCTGAGGGTTGCAGGAAAAGGCCAGTCCTCACTTTCAGAGCATCTCAGCAATGGGGGAGAGGACAGCAAGTGACCGCATTGACCAGCTGTGCGTGCGATGCACACAGACAGCGTTTTTTGTAGCAAATATAATGATACATGTGATTGATTTTTAAAATGCATCTTCCTGCCACTGGCGTTTCTCAAACACAATTTGAGTAGATTTTCCATCCTTTTAACTGGAGTTTTGCCCAAGACTCAGCTGTAAATTTGTGGATTCAGTCCCAGCAACTGTCAGCAACTTCAAATCTACAGACAATATTGCTGCAACTCTCCAGGTGGTGGCACCACAACCCTGCTTTTCTCTAAGGCGAAACAGTGCCCTGAAAAGGCTAAGAGAAGCAAATACTTTGTTTCATAACATTTGTTCCATTTTTAAATAAGGATTTAAACTTCATTTTAAGAGCCACACTTAAATCATTACTAAAATACAAAAGAAGACTTCTAATCATTGTTAACTATGGTACTTCATTTCTTTTCTTCAGGCTTTTTAAAATATTCTGTCATTCTGTGCATAAAGACTGTTTAATATTTCACGCATTATTTGCTCATGTTAAAAAATGAAGTGACAAAGAATAGAGGCAAAGGTCTCCTGCTTGCAAGCAACAGTGGATAAATATATTTGTTTGTAGTATGGGATTGCCGTTCCACTAGAAGGAACACTTGACATTTTGATGAGTGCCTCCAGGGAAAATAGGTACTAACTTCAGAACGTAGTTTTAATTATACTAAGGAGATTAAATTATTCAAAAGCAGCCCACTGGTAAGGTGCAGCATTTCCTGAAACAGTTTAGTGGAAAATGCCAAATTAATCAGTTCAGTATTTCATGCAAATAGCTTAATGATGGGAAGAAGTGCAAAGCACTGTAGTGTGGCAAAAAAAAAAAAAAAAAAAAAAAAAAAAAAAAAAAAAGAGAGGCAGAATGTTCGTGTAAGGGACTAGGATCATGTTTAAACTTCCTCTTTCAAAATTTTTACAGAGGGGAATGACAGTGGGGAGAAGGCAGTACTGATTTTATTCTTGTTGTTGTGCTGGTACCACAGTGGCTCTGGTACTGTGCTCAGTTGGACAAAAACAAGATGTACCTGGGAAGTTCAGAACCCCGTAAGTTGTGCCCAGGGACATTCTGACTAGAAGAAGCATAAATAGAATGCACTGTTCACATGTTCGCATTTATGCTGGTGGGATGAGAACTCTGTTAAATGGGGAAGGCAGATCAAGCATCTCCAGACTCACTTTGGTTTGTCTGCCATTACTGTTAAAAGTGCAAGAAAGTATTTTCTCCTCTCTTCAGAAAGGTAAAGACCAGACATTTGGGTACAATGTTTTTTAAATGAACCAGGAAATGAACATGAGTTATGGTTGTGTTCACTGCACTTCTGCAGTTCACACACAGATGTGGCCATTTTTGTCTTCTCATGTGCCCTCCATAGGCATTTGTGATATCTCTGTTAATGAGGCACATTACCCATGTGTTTTACACATTCTTGTGCCTAAACATTTTACTATCCTGTCCTTTCTCCTCATGCTCCCTCTTTCCCATCTTTATCCCCAGACCTTCAGAAAAGAGTTTGCACAGCTGGTTCAATTCCAACCAACATGAAGTGAAATAAAGTTGTCAGTCAAACTATTAATGTTATAAAACATCAGAGTGTAGGCTGTGATTTTTCTGAACCAATGACACACAGAATAGCAATGCCCTTAGTAGTACAAGTGACCCATGTGTGGGTGAGCACATTCAGCCAAGAGAAGCAAGGAGTCCCACTAAAACTTTTGGCCACATCACTTTGTTTGTTCTTCTTCAAACAGAGGGGAGGCAGTGCAGTCATGGGCCTGTTTGAGTGATGATATCTATAGAGATGACAAATACAGAAAAACAGGAGGATGCTGGAAGTCCTCTTTTGACTTACTGCCACTGAGATACAGCCAAATTGTGTTATCAGGATTTTGCTAATGTACATATTCTGGGACAGTGCCAAGAGGTTCATGAAGTGGTAAGTAACTGGCAACACAGATTTGCCAGGAATAGACCATCGACACAGCCCACCGAGCCGACGGAAGGGATCGGCGCTGCGTCTCCCCGAGCACCCGCGGGGAAACAGGCAATCCTCAGGGGTACCGCTCCCCATGGAAGAGGCCCAGGAGAGGCTGTCAGGCCGCCACACAAACACCCACGACAGCCGGTGTGATCACAGGCACACACACACGAGCAGGCAAAGTAATCCAAAGCGTCAGTCTTGAGTTAAGAGGCAGAGAGGGGTCTCTTGTATGGGTTCCAGTGAGGTTCATCCGAGGGAGGGTCCAGGGACAAGAGATGAGAACTCGGGAGGGTCCAGGGGTTTTATAGGGGAACGAACAACC
This sequence comes from Dicrurus megarhynchus, assembly GCA_013399195.1. Lineage (NCBI taxonomy): Eukaryota > Metazoa > Chordata > Aves > Passeriformes > Dicruridae > Dicrurus > Dicrurus megarhynchus. Next base: position 11,130 of record VXAD01001403.1, read on the forward strand.
AAGCGGGAGAGGGCAGAGAGGCAGAGAGGGGAAAGATAGGCAATGTACAAGCCAGTGGGGAAGGAGGGGGGAGGGACTTGGGGAAAGGGGGCCAATGGGGCGTCAAACAACTTAGAACTTTCCAGAACTAATGCATATGAATGAGGGGAAATACATATTCAAGGCGTGGTACATGAAACTGGGCAGAGGGATAGCAGGCCAACCGCAACTGAGCAATTTACATAGCAGAACAAGGGACTGCGGGAACTCACCCTAAGTGTGGGAGAGATGTTAGACCTCTGAGCCGGCCCACCAGGGGTCCAGGACTGTTCTCAAGCTGTGGGGCTCACTGGTTACTCTGGTGGCGGCCACAACTGCTGCAACAGACCATGTCAGACCAGTCTAATTTCCTTCAGTGGCAGCCTAAGTAGTTTTGTGGTTAAGGGAGAAAGGGGAGATGTAATATCCTGGGTTTAGTGTGTTTATTTGCACTGTCCCCACGGCATGCTTATAGGCAGTGTGCAGTGCTCATGCACTAGTGCAGTGCTGTCCAGGGGAAACTACCAAAAACCATGACAGAGGTCTTGAGAAAACCACCCACAGAGAATAGCAATCACTGGGTCACCTCCAGCTTGGTCACACATATTGAGTGGCATAGTATGAGCTTCAATCTTGTGCTGCCTACCATTGAATAAAGACTTGGTTGAAAAATGAAAGAGGATGCCTGACACATTTTTATGTAAGTTTAAGCTGGAAAGGATTGCAAATGTTTTAGATAACAGGGGTGGCATTCAAAAGGATCTCAGTGAAAATGAGATCTAAATGAGTCTAAATGGACTGAAATAAATAGGCTGTGATTCAATGAGGATAAATCAGAGTCTCTACCCACTGACTGAAAAAATGAACTGCAGTGCTGTGAGGGGGCTGGGGCAATGAAACTGGCAGCAGTACCACAGATAAGGATCGACAGCTTTTAGCAGGTCACAAAACAAATACAAATTAAGTGTGTCACGATGCTGTAGAGCACTTGAAGAAATCCTGCTTTTCCGCCAAAGCCTCAGCTGGACTTCCACTTGTACATGATTCACATAAAGATACAGATTTAGAGAAGCATTTCTCAATCTGAGAAAGCAAATGCAAAAGCAGAAGCAGTACAGAGATTTTACAGTACTATGACTCCCACAGTCAGAAATGTGTTTATAGAATAGTACTGCATGCTCTCAAATAGTTGAAATCATTAGGGCTAACCTGAGAAGAAATGGAGGCAAAGGTGTTGGAGATTTTCAGGCAAGGTTAGTGGAGGTAAACGTGTATGGTTTGCTCAGGCAATCATTACAAACAAAAACCTGTGAAAAGTATGGTCATTGGGAAATGTTACACTTATGTAAATAGGGAAGTGGTGGTGACAATCAGAACTGGAAGCTGAGCTAGTAGTAGAAAGACCCCTGAACTTGTGAACATGCAATATTGCTCAGCGGTGTCCACCAGGATGTACTGGAAGCCCAATGTACACAAGTCTGCACTTGCACTCTTCAGTGTCTCAGTAGGGAACAATCCCAGTTTCACGGTTAGTGAGAAAGATAATATTTATGTCCATTGTTTTTAAGATGCTATGAAAAAAAATAAAAAACAAACCAAAAAAACCCCTAACCTAAACCTATTCATTTATTTTGTAATTAATTTGTTAATTTTGTAATGTTATTTACAAATTCTGTAATACCAGTAGGTTTTTCACTTGTTAGTCCGAACTGATATATGCACTTTTAAATACATATCACTTCAAACTGAGATCACCATATTGGATATTCACAAGAAAAAGAAGAAAATGTTACATTTAAATGTTCACAAAGGATTCTTGTTTGCTTCATGTTACAGCTTGGGCAACTACCTAATTTCTCATCATTTCTGGCATTTCTAGCTCATTGTTGCTGAAAAAGAGCGTAGGGCTCTTTTTTGAAGGGAGGAGACAATGCACACAAACATCACCAATCAGAAGGCAAACTGTGCCCATAGGGTGTACAAGCTGATGGAACATGTTACTGCTATCACTAATAGACAATTCCTCTCACACGCCAGAGTTAGCACTGTGCTTGCTGAGTCACCAGGGTGTCATCCAGGACATATTCCAGACACCTCTTCGGAGGTGAAGACATGTTTACTTCTACCAAAAGCAGAACAACCTTGGTGTTTCTGAACCCTAATAAATAGTGAGTCAAATAACTGAGATTGGCCAGGAGTGTCTTGCAGTACACAAGGTGTACATGGCCACTGGTGCCTTTCCATCTGTTTTCTTCCTCTTTCTTCCTGATTTTGCTCTTGAGTTCTGCAGCTGGGAGTGCTGGGAGCTATTCCTTCCTTTGCCACTTGCTAACACCGAGTGCACACAACATGCTTGCTAGTGATTTGCTGTTGAGATTTAGGCCTTTTATACCTGTGGGATATCTTATTTTCTAGGGTTTAATTTTTGAGGATAATACCTAGTTTGGTCTGGTTTCTGCTTTCTTTATAACTCCAATTACTGTTGGCTTTAGTGCTGTAGCTGTTTCTTCAGTGGCAGAGAAATGTAAGAAAGATGTTTTGAAAGGGCATTCCAGAACTGGAGAAGTCCGTGTTTTGCTTTTTTCTTCCCCTTCTCTTTTAATACTGCCCTTCAAACCTTTCCTTCAAACATTCTCTCCATGTCTAGAAAAGAAGCCCTCACTTTTATCCTTAAAGAAAATATAAAAAGAACAAAAATCAGCTTCCTGCCAGCTGTGAGATGCTGCAGGTTTCTGTGGCACAGAGCGTTGTCTGGATTGAGCCATGCTGGCACTGGCTGTCCCCGGATGGTTCCTCTGTGTAACCATGGCTCCAACCACAACCAGAGTTGCTACTTCTTTGTGCAGCTTTATAGCCTGGAGCCTCAGTGCACCTCAAGATTATATATCTTATCCTTCAACTTATTTTCTGGGCACTTGAAAACATAAGGTTTCATTTCTTTTTTATTTCAGCCACTTCTAATATGCTCAAATGTGCGTTGTGATTCTGAATCCTTCAGAGCACTGAAAATCTATTTCATGGTAACAGAAAAGATTTTCAACTGAAATTCTGTACATGTCTCCCTAGTCTTGACGTTTAGCATCCCAGTTTACTCTGATCATTCCTGTGGGTACCGATAGGCAGCTAGATAGTTGCCACAAATGGTGCTTGGCTGCCACTGCTTTTTCTTAGTTATTAAATTCAAAAACTCACACGAGAAAAAGTAGTCATTCTTTCTTTTGAAAGTGTTGACAGTCAAAGGTTTAGCCACTGCAGCTACTTTGTAATGAGTGTATCTACCTCCTGTCACTTCAAATAATAGCCCAAACTCTCCTGTCAGTTTTCTTTGGAAAACTCCCCAGGTTTTTCCAAGCTGACATCTCTTTAGGAGGGAGCAGGTTTTCCTCCACGTTTTTTGTCATGAATCCCAGCTGGATAAAATTTATGAGGGTACTGAAGACAGAATATTGACAGAACTGATGGGAAATGAAAGCAAAATAAGCTCAGTCTCTCACTTTACTATAATCTTGTAACACAACACTTGGTGTTAAACTACTACAAAATCACACCATGAAACCTGAGGATTTCACCTGGCCTCTGCAAGCAGATGTCACCAGAACAAGAGATAAATGTGAAGGCTGGGTTTTTTTATGCTGTATCTGAGTTATAATTATATCTTTTGTTGATTCAGCTGCCATTAAGGATTGCAGGAAATATAGCAGACAAGAGGTAGAAAGATGGAGAGGAAACCTAATTTAGAACCAAAGGAATTGCAAGAGATTCAGGTGAGCAGTGTCTTGCCACTTCACTGTGGGGATTCTGGGAGCTGGACTTCCAGGACTGGTTACTGCTAATGATTTTATATGGAAGTGGAGAGCAACTTCTTATCAAAATATGGAAGAAGGACAACTACTTAAAGTGAAAATACATGATTTATGGAAGCAAGCAAGCAAATAGACAACACAAAGTGAGAAAAGGGAGAAATCAGAGAAGTATTTTATCTGAAAAACATCCCTTGAGTTAGACCAAGAGACAAAGAGTTTGAGTATCTGTTAAGATCCAATTATTAAAATTAAAATTATTAGAGAGATGCTTCTACCCAAATTAAGGTACAAATAATATATGCTGAAGTCAATAGTACATCTATTTATTTAACAGTAAATGTGAGGCAGAGGGAAAGATAGGCAAAGGGGTGGAGGGGAAAGAAAAAGAGAATGACAGACAAGCAGGTGAAGTAGAAAAAATATCATGACTCTGTAGATTCCAACAACATCCTGTTGGTCCTCTTTCAGTCTTCTCAGTGATGGCAGTCTTGTTGAGATAGTGGTTGTAGACTGTATCCATCAAGTGGTGAGGGAAAAAGTCTGCAAAACACCATGTCCGTGGGGTTTATTATGCTGAGGCTAGGTGGGAATGCCCTGTACCTCCCCTGGATGAGGTAATACTGGATCACGGGACATTCCTGCGTCTTTATGTCTTCCTAGATATTGCTGCTGTCTCTTAAGTTAGTGCAGTTGAACCAAACATGGCCCATCAGCCGAGGTGAATCCTTCATCGCACCAGTGAATGTCCCAGTACTTGGGAGGGGAGTTTTCACAGCTGAGTCGTCATGTAAAGGACGACATTGGCATGATAGGAAGGGTTTATCCCACCTCAAAGGATTTGCCTCTTATCAGCCTTTTCCCTTATCTGGAAACCCAGTTTGTACCTCAGGCCCTTCTGCACCTGGGAGGCCACTCTGTGCATCCCTAGTAAAGCACCCAGCCAGTTGTTTGAACCATTAGCGCCAATAGTCCAGTCTCTTACAGCACCTGTGTGGTCACTGCAAGTGGTCGAAGGTTTGAGTCATTTATCACGAGCAGTCCAGTCTCTCACAGTATCTGAGGTCCCCCCCAGGCTTTCTGACACTGGGCAAAGTGTATATCCAGTCTCTCTGACCACGGGACTTCAGATCCCTTAGCCTGAGTTTGCCAGTGAACTGGATAAAATGCAAAACCACACAAACCCCCATGAATGAACCAACCCAACACTCTCACCTGCTAGTAACGTGCGTTTTCTGCAGTGCTACAGGACAGAATACACTATCTTCAGGTCAGAAACTTCCCTGTGTTTATTCATTGTGCAGTTACTGACAGCAGGAGGTGATATTGCAAGGCAAGTAAATAAATAATAAAAATCTCCCTCATGTCAAGGAGAAAACCTTCAAGGACAAGGGCATCTGGCAGGAAGTGCCACTGAAGAGAACACCAAGGTTCATAAGCAGCTACTGCAGACAAGCTTTTAATTAAAAAGAGAATAAAGAGAGACAGCACAAGGAAACTGATCCAAGGAGAAAGAAAAGGCAGAGAGGCCTGCATGACTTTTTCTTTTTTAGTACTTCATTTTACTGTTTATGAAGCAAATGCTTAAATGAGCACTACTGGTGTTGTCAGTAATACTGTAACATTTGCCTTGAGTTCCTTTGTTGCTCAGGGAACGTCAGATTTTCAGTACATTTAGCCTCACCAATTTCTTCACAAATCACTGCTGCAGAATGGTCCAACCACACCGATTTTACTAGAAATGAAATGCTGACAAAATGAAATTTCTCCTGTGCTGTTTCCAGGTATTCTGAATTCAGGGCAAACTTTTCATTAATTTGGTTCAGCAAAAAGCTAAGCTATAAAAACATGGTATTCCTGTAGGATTAAATAATAAAGATCAGCAGTGAGATACAAAACATACAGCATTTGTACCTTTGTGGATTTTACTGCAAGTTTGTGTCAACAAAATATTTTTCAGAACATAAGCACATAATATTAGCAAGGAGGATAACAGGAGATAAATGTTAGAGACAAAAAACACTGAAGCTCTCAGTAACTTCACAAGCTGTTATTGGAACAAAAATGAAATGCCCTGTGCTAAATAAAATGCCTTTGGTCAAGGTATTTCTTGCTATAAATGTTTTATGTTGGATAGTAATGACTAGCTTTATTTTTAAGGCATTTGCAGTGACCTCCAAGGCAGACACTGGAAGGAAGATGGTTGCACTGATTGAAATGTTGTTGCTGAATTCCAGATGAGGGACACAGACATCTCATGCAGCTGTCTCTGGCTAATCCAGCAACTAGAAATAATGCTATGTGAATGTACCATTTTTTACCCAAGGAGTATTTAATTCGGTATGTTTCTTTTTCACAGGTTAAAGTACTCCAGGGAGAAGAAAATGAGAGAGGAAGCTTATTTCTATGTGTGAGAACTGGAAGTCATTCTAATAAACTTTACCAGGGGTTTTACAACAGAGTAAGAGTCATGGACAAAAATATTCCTAAGCCATGGTGTTTCTGCAGTGAGACTGAGTCATTTAGAGACAGACACTTGACTTTTTTCTTGTCTTACTGAAACAGAGTTTCCTTTAGGTATTTCACTGATGTTCAAAATTAGATTTGGAAGTCACTGGGAAACAAAGGTGGTGAGTGACAATGTAAATCCTTCAGGCAGCTAAACTTCTGTGTAGCAAGGGAAATAGCAGAGTGAAGGTACAGCGTTTTGCAAATCCATTTGAATTTTTCCAAAGTCTTCTATGGAATAAGAATGTTGCCCTTCTTCACAGAATAATTAAGCAACTTGGTAGTAGAAAAATCAGTGCTTATTTGTGAGTATGTTTTGTGTGATTTTGGTGCTGCATGAAACCTTGCACAACATCAGGCTTATTTTAAAATGCTTATGTTCTGAAATGAAGGCTACTGTATGAGAGAATCACAGTAATAACTTGTCATAGTCTCTATTCTGTAAAACTCAAATCCTGAATTCAGATAAATATACACAACGAAATTTGGCCAGTCATGCAACTAATTAAGCCTACTAATTAAGCCAACTAATTAGATATTATTCTGTTAATTGGCCTGTAGTAATGGCTTTTATGTAACAGAGGAAGCAATTTTAAAGCAATAAATTTGTTATAAGTCATCTGAATGCTCAAGTGTAGGCTCAATCCATATATAACCTTTTGATACTGTGGATCATGTGTTTCCATAGAAGCATTATAAACATTCAAGAATTAAATTTGGAAGAATAAGTTAGTCAATTACTTTATTTCTTTATAAAATATTTATACGATAATATTTGCTACTATAAAGAACCATAATGTCTGTTGGCAAAATTTAGGCTTTGAAATATTTGTCTTTTCTGACTTTTTTCCTGTTTTTCGAATCTTATTCTACTGTGAGGTGCATTTGCCTTTCTACTATCCCATAATGCTTCTTCAGCTTAATTTTTATCTCAAATACACTGTTACAATTTTGCAATTTCTTTGTTGACTGAACAGAAGAAGAAAATGCAGGAAAGTAGTAATTAAGATTAAAAAAAAACTCTGCTACATCCTACTTTCTCCTGCTGATTTCTTTCTAGGTCACCACCTCTTTTCATAAAACAACACACAAGTGCTCCCATCCATAGAACAGAAAATTAGTGGAAAACAGTTTCCAAGACAAATATTTTCTCCCTTATACCACTGCCAATGTCAGCAATAAATTTGCCTGGAAATGCAGTTTCTTTTCTCTCCGCCTTGTCCATGTCTCCTATTCTGAATTACTACTCTGAACAGGGGACTACTGAGAAAGCAGAACCATGTGTACGTAACTGGGGAACCTCCTGCTTTAATAAGGCACTTTCTGGAGTGCTCAAGCCTCCCAGTGCCAGAGCATTTCAGAAACACTGCTTGGTCTGAGTTTAGTCTTAGTCCCTTTCATGGCAAGGCTGGATCTCTTCATCATCAGCTTTAGCTCTTCACACACTGATTCTGTAGCCACAGACAAGCACATCATCTTGCATATTAGGTGTTCTTTGGATCAGTAATCTGTTCACAAAGTTGTTGAATTACGAAGTGACACATCTGATTCACTTGACAGTTCCTTTTACAGCTGGGCAAATTTTGGGGAATGTAAGAAAGAGCACTAGCTGATGACAGGCAATAAGCAGAAAAAGGGCACTGTGAGGCAACAGAAAGAGCTTAAGCAAATTAACCATTAATTTATAACCCTACAGCTCAGTAGAAGACCTGCCAAACGGTCAATGTGTTGACACCTTCACAGGTTGAATATCTGTAAAAACACTCCTTAATATATAAATATGGTACCCAAAATTGTTCCATACCATTGAAAATACATTACAGAAGTTGAAAGAATAAGGACATTTCCTGCCTAAGAGTGAATTCAAACAATGTAGACTACAATATTTCTTATTGAAGTTGTCAAATTACGTACAGTTAATTAAATGTTGTCAGTGAGTGGGAGTCCCAGAAAGTTTCAAAATATGACCAAGCTGCCAGTGAAACACATCAATCTCCAAGTGACTTTAACAGAAAGCAGTGGCAAAAATGGTAGTCACTGCTACATGACCATGTTGGACAATGGAGGACCCATCAGGGCATGAGGGCTCTGGACCAGGCAGGTCCAGTCTACAATTCCAGGAACAAGAACGTGAAGAGCACAGGTAGTGGTACATCTGGAAACGCATTTATAAAGACTTTTTGAAAGTATGAGTGCAGCAGCTGCATGCAGCACTTTGTGCTTAAAAATGGAGAAGCACAAAGTGTAGGATGTCAGCAGAAAGCAAGCTTCACAAAGTGCTCGTTGAGTGCCTCACAGTCTTCCTGCCACCAGCTGGCACCTCACTGAAGGGGTGCACCCTGCCTACCATTGTGAAGATTCAACTCTTATATTCAGCTTGAGCCTTCATTCTGCCCTTCCTGCCTGTGACTAAGGTCTGTATCAACCACCTCACAGAGAAACACTTCATCCTCTATCTGTATCTCTCTACTCTTTCTGATGTTGCTGAATACACTCCACACCTGAAGCTCTTGCTGACCCTCCTTGCTGTGCTGCTGTCTTCTCTTGTGTCTTCATCCTTCTTAACACCAGTTCAAGATTTCTTTTAGGTACTTCACCCCTTTTCTCCTTTGAGGAACAGTTTTTTGTCCTGTCCACTCTATGACCTCTTCTTTGACGACATCCTCTGCCTAATATGCTTGAAGTACTATATCTAACCTTAAAAAAAAATTGCAACTACTTTAAACTATTCTGTCACCCATAGGTAATCTCCTTTGATCAAATAAAATATTTCTCTCTTCTTTTCTTCAGATAGCTAATGGTTAGCTTAAAATTAACCTGGTCAAAACTGAGCTCCTTTCAATCCTTTGCCAACTTCCATGCTTTTCTTAAGCACTGATCACAGCAGTACAATTGTTTTCTGTTACTCTGGTTCACAGCTGAACTGCAATTTTTAACATTTCTTTCTCACTTTCTCTGTGTACCGACCTTCAGCCATGTTTATCCTCCCATTGCTTTCTAAACTGTAGTCCTGCCTATCTGCTCTTCTTATTCAACAATTTCAGTCAGATCATTACCGGCATGCATCTTGGATATATTCCCCTTCTTCTGGCCTTTCCCAAACTTAATAATACTGGTATAATACTTCAGCACTCAAAGAACAGATGAACTCATTTTCCTCAGCTGCAGTGAATCTTTTCCTTATCCTCCCAATAACCATCATATGAAAGTTCCTTTTTAAAGTTCCTTTTTTCACACCTGCCTTATATTCATTGTGTTAGTGATGATTGCTTTGAAAATCCCATTTCTCAGTAATACACAAGGACCTTTACATTCTTGCTTCCTACTGCTTCTTGCACTCAAACTGCTACCTTAAATTAAAGAGGAAAGCATAGCAGACACATGGACCGAGATCTAAAAAAAACCCAGAAAAAATAACAGAATAGCAAAGTCACCTTCCTTGGCTGCATGGGTATATAAACTTTATTTGTTTTATTTACCAAGGGATATAAGGTTTATTTACTTTACAGGTTTCAAATGATTCAGAGTGATGAGTTTGCAAAGTTTTATTACTTCCTTTTAAAGGCCATGTATTCTCCCACTCTCTGATGTGCCCTTACATGTTTAATTTCCAGACATTTCACAACACACCCAACTGTGTGACCATCTATTGATGAAGTTAATTTTATTGAAAGTGGGTTTTAAGTTAAAACAGGGTGGCACTATTTGTGTCTGACTGTTAAAACTGTGATAGTAATAAAGTGATGGGGGCTGAGGATGAAATGCTGCTGCTTTAGCTAGATTTTGGGTTGTATCCCTTCTGTTCCTGTACAGTTAAAAGTATGTCAAGAATATTATGAGTGTTTCCTGAATAAACACATTCAAATAAAAAAGGATTCTCATTCTCAGTGATAAAGTCTCTTCTAGTTTCTAATACAGTCTCTTCTGGTTTCTAATAGATTGAAGCAACAACCAGAATAAAAAAGGGAAAGACAACCCCTTCTTTGAAGAGTTTATAGCCTTAAGGTAAGAAAAGATGTGGCAGTTCAAACAAACAAAACGAGGCTCAGGAGGTAAGGGATAGCCAGAGGTCTTCAGTAGTCACACAGCCAGTTTGGCTGATGATTATATCAGATAAAGGGCTTTTATGGTGTTGTTAGCAGAAACAAAGGAACATGCTAAACATACCCATTTTAGTTTATCACTGCCCGATTCAGAATAAGGAAGCTGTGTTTAAAGGCCATCATGCTATGTGAATCACTAGGGAAGATTTGAAGGAATATCACCATGGGTTTGGGTAAAACTGCTCTTTCAATTGTCATCTCAGAGCCTTTCTCCTCACATGCTTTTTATCACACTCACATATCCTCCTTCCTCTGAGAGAGTCATATTTAATAATTTCTCATAGGCAGAGGCTGTATCCCTCTTCATGGCTGCACAGTCCTTAATACAAGGGAGGCCTAAGCAAGTTGCAGCCTATGGTTACTAGGAGAACTATCATCATACCTGTTCTGCATTTCTGTGCCCTTTGCTTTGCTTGCAAAGTTTAATAAGAAATAAAAACATCAACATTCAGAGTGCTGAGATCTTTAAATTCCTGTCTGTATATCCCTCGTGCATGCTGAATGGGGCAGAAGCTGACAGAAAGGCTGTATCTGGGCATATAATTTGAACTGATGATAAAAACAATGAACAAGACCAAGGATCTTTAGTAACTCAAATAGGTTTAATACTTGTATCTTGACCCTATAGGTCACTCATCTAAATCTTCCTATTGGCACCATTGCACCTTGTTGTGGTTTAGGAATGGTACTCCCCAGTTTAGTGCTCCCACTGAGACTCTCCACACCATGTGCCATTCGCTTGCCCCTTCTCCTCTCCCTCTCCCTTCTCTGTGGAGGGCTGGAGATGAGAACTGGAGGCACAAAAAGTAAAGATCGTGGGTTGAGATAAGAACAATTTACTGGAAAGGGCACTGCACACTGGACACCACACACCATGAACCTCAGAGTGCACACCTGTGCCACACACAGAGCCCACCCCAGAGCCATGCTCTGACCGTCTGCCCTCCGTGTAACACCTATCTCAAAGGATATCACTGCATGACTACCTTCAATCAGGTGTTTCACCTCTTGACTTCACAAATCTAAATGATACTCACTTTGTCTGTAATTTTCTTTTTTATTTAAGAGGCTGGAAACAAATTCTGTAAAGTACACAGGGGCCATTGACACTTACCTTCACTGTTAGACCACAAGCTTTCAGCACAGAGCTCCTGGCACTCTACAAAACAATCAGATTTTCTGCTTCCAGCTAATGGCTTTACCTTAAGGGGATGACTGGCTGCTGGGAACCTGTGCTTGGTCCGCAAGCTGATCATGGTAGCCCAGTCTCATTTCCTTCTGTTTTACTGTGTTTCAGCTTCCATTTCATCTCAGCAGGCTCTCAAGGTTTTTCCTGAGCCATATGAACCAGAAAAGGGAAATTGTGTGCTGCTCGCCAGGCTTGTTCCCAGCCTGGCTCGCAGGTAAACGAGGTCCGATGCCCGCGTGAACCAGCGACTGAAGGAGTGATGGTAACTGAGGTTTGCGAGCCTCAGTTTGCCAGTGCAGCCCAACGCCATCCCAACAGCAAGTAGTTCTGCTGTTTATCAGGCCAGCAGCGAAGGCAAAGAGGAAAGAGTTGGAAACTCTGTTAGCTGCAGTCCAAGTTTATTTCCTCCTGCCCTCGGAGGGGGCAGGGGGGCAGTTACTTGAAGGGAAGCCAAACAGAGAGACCCCGGTTTGCTCTCTGGCAGTCAGTTTTAAGGTATTACATCATGAGGTAGAGGTAACAGAATTAACCAATCATGAAAGGAAGATACATGATAATAAACCAATAAAGACATCTCAGGGGAGGAACAAAATCTAACAAATAACAAAACAGCTGGAGGGAATCTCAAACCACGCTGGCCTGTTACAGGACTTGAAGCTTCTGTGATAAGAAAGCAGACATGGTGTGAGTGACATGCAAGGGATGTTGCTATGCTGCAGATTCTGCCTTTTGTCTGCCTTTGGGGGCAGGGTCCTATGATGGGAACTCAACCCATCTGAATTCTGTTTCCAATACAGGCTGCACCATAGCAACAATTGTGACTTCTGACAGTCTGTATTGTATCAAAAATTCAACAGATTTCCTGGGGTGAAGTAGACAGTCTTTGCAACCTAGGGCTTTCTTTTCAGTCAATAATGTGATGCCTGTAATGGTGTAAGTGGCTCAGAAACAGGAAATTATTGAAGTTAATGAATGAATGAATTGAATGATACCGTCAGGGAGCCAGAACATATGAGTTAATCTAGACATCACAACAGTAGATCAAACAAGTCATGGTTTGGCTAATTAATGTCATCCTAGTCAAGAATACGAGAACCCTTGGTCACTGGACAGTTAGCTTCATTCATTCATCAGTTCCTAGATGGTGCACTGGCACTGTATTGAGGACAACAGAGCAGGATCCTTCACTAGATATTTGCAAGCCATTTAAAAGGAAGCGACTGATATCTCTTTTTTTAATACTAAACATATAGTACTTCATCAAGTCAACATGTTGCAGTGGAGTATGGCTACACACCTCAACAAACAGTTATTTAAGATAGAAAACGTAAAAATATTTTAAATAGTAAGAAAATGATAATGTGGTTGGGTCCTACTAGCAAACAACTATTACATCACCATGAGACCATGTATTCTGTTTTCTTTTACATTACTAATGTGGAGGAAAGAACACGTAGTCTGTAGAGAGAAAGGGAGACTCTGTATTTCAAAGGATAAGAGATTCTAAACGTTTGAAGGGAGTAATCCAAATACAGATCTGCATTCAGTAGATGAGTGCTGCTATTAAGTAAAGGGGGAAAACTTGGACCTAACTGTACTCACAGGGAAGTTACACAGTAAACACTGGGATGAAGATAAATCTACAGGATTTACCAGATGGACTGAGTGGTTTACTGAAAGGATCTGTCTTCTTCTTCAGCTGCCTCACTGTTTTTGAAATTTCTTTTTATGTATTGTGCTGCTTTTGTGTTTATAGAAATGCACTATTCCTTGTAGCTTGTCCTTATCAGACTTGCTTTTTTAATGGAAGTCTCTTTAATGGCAGACAGATACAATTTCAATCCTGCTCTTCTCAAGGTTAGGACATACGCTGAAGTTAGGCTGGTTTTTTTTCACCTAGCTACATTATAGCTTTTAAGAAGGACTTGTAATGGGCAACATGTTCCTACCGTAATATATCATTATTATTATATATACTATTATTAATAATATAATACTATCATTATTATAATACTATTATTATATATACTATTATTAAAAATAATAGTCTGCAAGAAACGTAGTTTTATAGATAAATTACGAAGTATAATGTATCTCTGCTTGGAGATAGGTTAGAAAAACCTTTGTTCTTTCTCATATTTATAACAAATGGCTTGTAGTAATCAAAGGAATAACAGTTCTTTACTACTGTGTATATATATGTGTAACAAGGCACACAAACAACAATAGCTATGACAGTGACAGCAAACAGAACCAGTAACCCAGTGCCAGCCTCTCTCGGCTGTCAGGCCCTTTCCCCGTTGGTGCAGTTCCACTCACGGCCGGCAGCGGCGCTGGTGGCTCCCGGCTGGGCAGGGCGGGTGCGCTGGTTCCCCCGCGGCTGCAGGGGGCACTCTGGAGCGAGCGTGGGGAGCACGCGGCAATGGTGGCCTGGCAGAGCCAGGAAGGGATGGAAGAAAGGCTTCACAAACCCCCTGGACAGCCGATCCCGGTGCCCCAGCAGGACCCACGGGAGCAGCAAACTGGAACGGCAGGAATAAGCAAAAAATCCCGGGCGGCAGACGAGATGTAGCAAACTCCAGAGCTGCAGTGGGAACCCCGGGACATCTCGGCAGGCAGGGAGTGCTGAGCTGCAGCGTAGCGAAGGCTCCGAGCGGTGGCAAAGAAACGGTGGGGGCAGGGCAGCCACGGCCTGGCTCCCAGCAGGGCAGGGAAAGGCAGGCTCAGGATCCCAGGGTTTTCCCACAAGGCACCCAGCAGATGGTGAAAAGGTCCCTCTTTTAGCTTTGGTAGGGTGTTAAATAGGGTCCCAGTGCAACGGCTGCTCCAGTGAGCAAGCTCCACTCACGGTAGAAGAGAGGAAGCAGAAGGCAGAACCCCGCAGTGGTGATGAATCCTCCCACAGCGACCGCAGCTTCTCTCCCCTCCGAACACTGAGAGCACAAGAGTCCTAGGGGCTCCACCTGACCCCTTTTTCCCAGTCCAAATCTCCCAGCATCTCTGCCCTACATGAAAAAACCCCAGGTAAAAGAGAGTAGCCAGCTGGACCTCTCACCTGAGCTGTGGCCAGGTCTTTTGTCTCTCTTAAGTATCCAGTTGTTACTGTCTCCTAGCAACACTTATAGGGAAAAATCCTTAAGAGGAAAAAAAAACCAAAAGGAGAACTCATAAAACCCCAACAGAAAGTCACTGCTCCCACACAGCACGGTGAATCTGAACAGTGTGTGCAGCATCTACCACCAAACATGTACTGCTATATTTAGAGGAGCCTAGCAAAGACTGTCGAGTATAGGATGTTGAACACAAACAGTAATCAGAGTATTATCTTTCCCCTCTTTACACTGATTCTTCAGGAGAAAACAGACAGCTAAAGTCTAGCTGAGATTAGCAAAAATAGCAGCAACCAACTGGAAGTAATTTCACTGTTGACTGCATTGCAGTGTATACAACAGATTTCATTCCAGGTGCAGAAGAGAGCAACAGTATCATGGCTATCCTGCCTTTGACCTCTGCCAGGTGCAGCTAGTCAGCATAATACAGAAATAATTTTTTTCCTCTCTGAAACAGCAAGTGGCTATTTTAACTTTCTTCTTTCAGGTTACATATGAATTTTCAAGCTAGCTTCAGAAGCTTAGTGGAACTGAGCTAATAAATTGGGTGATCTTACCTCCAATGCAAGCCTGCCTCCCTTCTCTTTGCTTCAATTTCCATTTTGGACAAGAAAATATCCTTCTGTTAGACTTAAAGATCATTAAAGTTACAAGCTGGAGAAGAGCACATTGCCCTCTTAAATGTTAGGTGAGTACAGCACAAGGGCAGGTGCTGCCCTCAATTACACCAGTACAGATCTGGATAAATTTTGTTTTCTTCAATGACATTATTTCCTGTTAACTGAAAGTCAAGAACACTAGCTTCACATTTCGATTTGTACCCCTTCCTCAACTCCAGTTTAGAAATTATTTCTATCAAAAAGGATTTGGGGATATTCTATATAGCAGAAGGTTTATAAATGGCAGAAGGTGTATAATTGCAGAAGGTGTATAATTGCCTGCATGGCGTGAGACACAAGCCAGGTAGTCTGACGTAGTTTAGAAAGAGCTTGTTTATTCAGTGTGGGCACCACAAGCATGGCCAATCTAAGACAGCTTGAATGTATGAGGCGTAGAGATTCCATTTCTTCCTGCAAATCTACAACTGCCCTGATTCAACATAGTTCTTGATGTCCCATGTTAAGCTCATGCTCTCTTCAAGGAAATATCTTCATCAGAATTTTTAAACATGGAGGATGTGCCTTACTTCTTGCTTATCTTCACCTCTTCCCTCTTTGTGTCCTTGTTCTCTGTGTTTTTCCCTTCTGGTCTCCAGCCCTTCTCCCTGCATCATTCCCCTCCCTGTTCTCCTCATTTACCCAGACCCTTTCTTCACTTCATCCTCTCTCATTTCTCTGCACATGAAAGAAAACCCATGTCCTATACATGTTTTCAGGTTTTGGAGAGGAGAAATTTACCTTAGATGCTTGTGTAATTACTTCACCTCTTTTGGAATAATAGCTTGGAAAAATTACTCTAATTTGTGTAATTTTTTCTGGAATCATGCTAGCACAAAATCTGAGTAATTGCATTATACTTGTCAACTAAAAAGCTATCACAGGGGATGCTTCTTTAACAGTTTCTGTTTATATTTGGATAATTACCATTATCTTTATACTTACCTCAGGTCTGCTGTACAGTGTTTTCTGTGTAAAATTTCTGTGGAAACTTTGTCTGTGAAAATAGCTGCAGGACTCTTCCTGAATACTCAATGCCTGTGCAAGACCACTAGTGGTGTTCTTAAAAGGTGAATTGCTTCTCCATGGCAGCTGCCTCCCTTGCAGTCACAACCTGGGATAAAAATTCAGCTGTGTGTCATGAAGCTACAACTATAATGTATATAATTATACAGCTATAATTAATGTCTGTAGTCTTCAGCAGAGCTGGTCCTCAATGGGAAGAGTAGAAAGTTATCTCCCATCCCTAATAAACCAGCATTAAACACAAAGTTGCTGAATATCGTTCTGTGGTTTTGGTGCTAGTTTGTGGCCCATGAGTGCGCAAAACTAAAGAAAACTGTTTCTAAGACTTTTCTTTTTCTCAGAAGAAAAGCTCTGTCCTGAATCTATAAATACTTTTTGTCCATATTTTGTCTTTTCCCATGTTATTATTACACATATGCAATTTCTGCTTGGATAAATACCAAAATTCTGTTCATTGGGGCAGGAGACAAGGCTCAACATTTCTCAGAGGACCAAAGTCTACCCCTCCCTAGCTCAAAACAAGTCACCTCAGAGCAAGCACTAAAATATCCAGATAAAACCCAGAACTTCTTGGTCTCTAGATTTCAGGCTGGTTCAGCTGTGTTTTCCCTGAAGTTAATACTGATATGTTTCAATAGCCCAATTTATCTCCAGTCTTACATGTCTAAAACAGGGATGTTCAGTTATATGTCAAAAACTCTCCTGAAGCCTGCTCGATGGCAAGTTGAACATGAGCCAGCAGTGCCCTGGCAGCCAGGAGGGCCACCCCTGTCCTGGGGGACATCAGGCACAGCTTTGACAGCCAGGCAAGGGAGGGGATTGTCCCCTCTGCTCTGCACTGGGGTGGCCTCACCTCGAGTGCTGGGGGCAGCTTTGGTCACGGCAATGTAAGAAGGACAAAAATCTGTTAGAAAGTGTCCAGTGGAGGGCATGAAGATAGTGAAGGGTCTTGAGGTGAAACCTTACAAGGAACACCCAGTCTCTTCAGCCTGGGGAGGAGGAGACTGAGGGTACACCTCATTGCAGTTGACAACTTCCCCATGAGGGAAAGGGATGGGGCTCTCTTCTCTGTGATGACCTGTGACAGAGCCCAGGGAAACAGCATGAAGCTGTGTCAGGGTAGGTGTGGGCTGGCTGTTAGGAAAATGTTCTTCACCCAGAGGGAGATTGGGCACTGGAAGAGGCTCCCCAGGGAAATGGTCACAGCCCCAGCCTGACAGAGTTTGAGAAGCATTTGAACAATGTTGTCAGGGACGTGATGTGATTTTTGGGATTGTGCTGTGTGGTGCCAAGAGCTGGGCTTCAATAAGCCTTGTGGGTCCCTTTCAACCCAGAATAATTTATGATTAAACCTCCCTTTCACTTTCTGGCTTTTTGCTTAGTGATGGAGATACTGAAGGGAGGTGGGGGTGCCTGTGCAGGAGAGCCTCACTGCAGGAATAGCTGGACATTATTTGGTTCCTCTGACCTTTCTGAAATGTCTGAAAGCAACCCACACATGGAGCAACAGTGATCCAACTATAAAAACTGTAGAACTGCACTCAGAAAAATGACCCACCCTAGAATTTATGGAGCACAGTAGTGTGTTTTACTCCAAATAAATAGATTTGTGTTCTGGCAAGGGGTGTGCAAAAATTAATACAACTGACAGTTGGGTAGCATTTTCCTTCTGCATTTCTGATTCCAGGCACATCCTTGAGAATGACAGGGCTTTTCACAGTGGCTGGGTGGTAGACACAGCTGAAATCTGCATAACACGTCAGGAGAAACAACAAATTTGATTTAAAGATCATGTTGTTTTTTAAAAACAAAGATATCCTGGAAGTATTTTAAAACTAGTGCTTCCATTAGCATTCCCATTAAATTCAGTAAGACAAGTCCTGAAAATGATGGACACTAATTAGATTTGTTCAGTATTTTAGTAATTAAAGGGAATATCTCTAGCCATTTGAAAAGTACTTTAAAGCTACTGAGAAATTTATTACATCAGAATAACAGTTCTCTAGGAACTTCTCTCGTGTCTCCTGTATAAAATGCCGCTGCTATGTTGACTCTGTACATATTTATGTATAACATGTTGCATTTTAAATGTAAACCAGTGTGATAGGGCTTTTTTTTTAGTTTTTGTTTGCTTTGAGCTAACAGAACACACACTAGCTTGTTATTAGAAATCAGAAGTTCATTTAGAGAAAATAATTCTGTAAGGAAGCAAGTAACTTAGAAATAAGTGAGGGACAAAGCCTGCTACAGCTTTGGTCTCATTCACTATTTGGTTTAAGTGTTCAATAATTCTGTCATTAATGAAGCCATTTGTGCATCAGTTTATTTTTCAGTTTATACGTCTGAAAGATATGATCTGATTTACCAACAGATACTTTTTTGCTTCCCCATAAATTAAAGAGTCCTTTACAGTATCATTCCGGGACAAAAAAAAAAAAAAAAAAAAAAATTTAGTCTTCGTGCTCAGGCAATTACCATAACTATGCCACAAAACTCAGGTAGAATGTTTTAGACTTATCAGCCTTGGGAGAAATATTAAGATAGCACTTAAGTAAAGCCAGTTTACTGAAATTCCCAAATGTTTTACATAAAAGAACAAATTGTTTTGAAAGAAACATTATGATATCTCCACTGATCTGCTTCTACTTAGAAGACAGTCAAAATTGTACAAAGCACCAGAAAGAAATCACTGCAATGCAGTGGCATGGTATGCAACCAGAAATAGGTGGTCTGGACTATGCAAGGTAAAAGGACAAACAAACAAAGAGCATGCTAATTGAATACTCAACTGTCTGGAGATTTATCAGATGGGTTCTGCCTTAATGTTTCTCAAAGTTTTTTGAATCTCTTGTCAGACACTTTTCACTTCAGTGCTCCTGATTGCTCTACCAATCATCCCAGGGCCCTGACGTTTCTTCTGATTGCCCTCAGACTTCTCTTTGTTATTTCGTGGCTCCCAGTTTAAACAACCAATAACAGGTAGTAACCAGAAGGCCTTACTAGACTGGGAGGTTTTTCAGTAATGTCCCTTACCCCGGCTCCTGGGAGACAGAAGACTTTCTTGTGAGTTGGGTCCGGCCTCCGTTACCCTTAGAAGGGAGATTCTCATTACAACTACCCTTCTTTTCTTTTTAACAAAGGAGGTCTTGATGCAGGGTACAGGTGGTGTTGTTTTGGGACACCCCGCTATCTCAGGCTTCCAGCAGAATTCTCTGTAGATGCTGGGAGGGAAGTGAGCCTGGGTACTGCTCACATATTTGGAAATTTGGAGTAAGGGGAGCTCCTCCATTTTTCATGCTTCTTCCTAGAGTTTTAGAGGGACTTTGCTTTAGCAAAGGGAATTACTACATCCTCAACTCCTGCTGCTCCTGCATAGCAGGAGGCCAGCAGGAGTAATGATGCTGGAATGATGCAGTGACACCAGTGGGAGCATTCAGAGGAGACACAGCCTGGACTGCAGGGTAGAGCCCCTCCAACAGTCCATTGTAATGGGCTGCCACAGTACTGAATTGTCTTGAGTCTGCATCTGCTATGCTAAAAAAGGCTCTGGACCTATATCTACAGTATATAAATATGGAGTAACTCCATGCTTTTCAGTGGAGTTATTCCTCACTTACTCTTCTTCCATAGAAAACAGAGTTTAACCCAGATAAATGGGTGGAAAAGCCACAGGCTTGCCAATAGGTTGTCAAATTCCATCATTCCATATGGGATGTGGTTTTCTTATTAATTACAAAATGCTGTGGATGATTAGCTCTAATTTGATATACTTCAAGTCTCTTCTGTTGGAAACAGAATTTGGGTAGGAAAAAGTGAGAGTAGAGGAGATTTTTTTTCTGTGTGGAAGTTCCATCTGTTATGGATGTTCTGTGCTTTATTTTTAATTGCATAAGGACAAGCCCACCTGGAAAGTGATATTAGTAGAGTTAGCCCACCCCAGGATGTTAAATTTTTTAAAATGCAGAATAAAACCCATAAAACATTAAGAGGGAAGATATAATGGACCCCAAAGTGGTTTTTCCATTTAATCTATGTGAAATAGTTCACCTTTTCCCTAGGCAATCTACATTTTCCACAGTTTTCAAACAAGTAGTAAATCATGTCTCTAGTTTTGCCATATTATTATCATCAGGCTGAAACAATCTTCACAATCCTCAGCAATATGGCAGTGAAAAATATATTATTCTCACTTGCATCATACTGTTTTTATGGCAGGTGACTCTGCTGATGTCAGAATTGAGACACATTGCTGTTTGAGTGACATAACGCAGACTTTGTGTATTTATCACAAACAGTTAAATAAGTACCATTCGGTCTAGGGTGTGGGAGTACCATGAACTTTTCAGGAGACTATGATAAAACACATCTGAACACTGGTTCACAGCTAGGAATTAGGTACTCAGGAGATGTTGAAACAGCCAGCCTGCCACTGGAGCTGAAGGAACCCAGTCACAAGCCAGGTCCTTCCTAATCCCCCAAGCCTTGTTTTCCCTTCCTTGGTTATCATCAGAATCACCTGAACCCTTCAAGGTGAGGGAGAGCATCCCAAGCTGTTTAAATAACAGAAAACTCGTGCTGAATTTTCTCATGCACATTCTCATGCAGCCACAGGTCATTTTCTCAGTATCTACCATTCCAGCCCGTGAGTATGAGGACATGGAAACAAAACCAAGCCTGCTTGCTTGGCTTGCATTTGCAGAGATTCTTACACAAATGCTTTTCCATCCCTGTCTATGCACGTGGGCAGCCTCAATGGCATGAATGGGATGAAGCACATAAGGTCTGGGAGTTGTATGTAAAGGACTACAGCAAGAGAGAGAGAAGAATTTTTTCCGCCAAGAACATTCCAAATTTAAAAAATACCCAAAACACAGCCTACCTCATCTCAGTCCACTGGGATTTGTTGTACAAATATATTTGCACACAGCTCATGTAATTACAGTAATTGTGTTATAGCCCTAAACACCTGGGGCTAACTGTGTTGCTCTATGTCATTAGTTGCTGACTTCCTAACAGGCTTTTTCTTTCTATGAATATTTTGAACTTCAGCTCTACATTGCCCACTAAGATGAAGTACATTGGAAAATAAATGAAAAGCTTACAGCCACATTGTTAAATTGGCAGCATTATCTCTTCTGGGTAAAAGCTGGTAAAGCATAGCTCTATGTCCCAGTTCAGAAATGCCAGCACAAGCTATAAAGACTGGCATTTCATGTATAAAAACTTCCTACACCAATGGCACCACAGACTTGTAAAAATGGGAAGCTATTTGGGCCTAAAATATGGGACTGTAATTATATGTAGTGACTCTTTCCAGGAGAAGGAAGGAGATGGTGTCATACAATTTTAAAATTTATTTTAGCCTGAAGCTCTCCTAGGGTCTTCCTAGCATCTTCAAGGACAGTGTAGCCCTTTCCAGCAAAAAAAAAGTTGCATTTTTGATATTTGTCATCCTCTGTATAAAAATATGCTTATAATAAGGGCCAAATTCTGTTTTCATGCAGCAACATCAACCCAGAATAACCCAGCAGAGAGATGTAATTAAACATTGAAACCTGGCTCAACTGGAGTTATTGCAGATATTGTAAGTGGTAACAGTGTAAAGAATTTGGCCTGCAAGATAAGTGTTATGTGAGTGCCTCTGTATCTCTGCCTTTTTTCTGAGGGGGAGAGATGTCTTGGGATAACCTAACTAGACTAGAGTTATCCCAGTGGCCTTCCCACAGTGTGACTGGGCTCTGAGTAAGGCCCTGGAAGCATCACTGCTCTGCATCCTTACCCATCACCATAGGTGTCAGGAGACTCCCTTGCTTCAGTAGATGCAGGATGAGTAGTAAGCATGAAAAGGAAGGGTGGCAGAAGACACTTTGGATGGATCCCTTTGGACAACAGAACGTATAACTGCTTCTGCAAATGTAACCTCAGAAGTATTCTGCAAAATTTCTCCTCTTGCCAAGAAATCAAAAAAAGAAGAAACTGCTGTTTTGCCTGTTTAAGACTGCTTTGGTAGCTAGGTAAAATTTGCTGGCTTATCTATATTATGTTATATTTTTCTTAGAAGAGGTAGCTCACTACTTTATGAACTGTATAGTAAAAACTTTTAGTTAAAGGTGCTTAATCCGTAGTCAGAACAACTGTTTGCATATGGCAGTACTGAAGGGACAGTGAAATCTGTGGGTTAGAGGTGAAAACACCAGCCCATTCCAGGACATGAAAGGTTTGCGCTGCTGAATGCATTTAGAGAATGTAGGTGAAAGCATGTCAAAGGAAGCACCACCTTTTTTCCTTCGTAATACAGAGGTAACAAGTCTAAGAAACCACCTGCACATTGCTTTCCTGTTTTCAGTCCACCAGGGACAGCCTCCTTATTGTACAGCCTGGAGAGAACCACGACAGCTGCTCAGCTGCATGAGCCCCTACACTTACGGAAGAACCATTTCATAGCTTCTCCTCTTTGGCCTCCAGTCTTTCTCTCTAGCCAAGGGCAACCTTCTCAACCAGGGCATCACTGTGGGAGGAGAGGGCTCCTGACTGACAGGTGCTGTGCTCCACTGCAGCACACTGCACAAACCCCGCACTGTCTGCAGAGATGGTAGCTCTGTGCTGATTAAGGAGCTCTGCCAATTAGCTGCATCCAGTCTCTGAGTCAGAGCAGATTATAGAGTGTGTTTCAGAGTCTAGTTCCCAGTGCGCATCATTTGCTGTAAGAAGTGGCTTTCTGTTCGATCCTTTCTGTTTTGCCTTGATTGGCACCAGCTGCACAAGTGGTCAGAGGAACAGACAGTGAAGCAGCTTCTTTCTCCATTGCTACTGATTTATACCTGGCTTCTTTGAGACATTTGTGCTCCCACCTCCCTCACATAGGCTCTGCCCTGTCCCAGGCACAAAACATCATCAAAAGGCAGACTATATTTGTTTATATCATCACTACCACAACCAAGGCAAACAACTTGATTCTTATTTGAAATGTGCAGAAGTCTGATCTCTAAGCTGCATGAGTGGCAGGGAACCTTGGCACTTAGCATCTGCAAAATAAATTGGATTAAGGTAGTTTAATTTCCTGCAGGTGTTCAGCAGTATTTTTGCCAAGTAGTAGCTAAATTGTAAAGAAATACCTTTTGGGGAATGGAGTAATGAAATACTAATGTTGCTAGTGTTATCTCATTGGGCTAAGTCAATCTAGTGATGATGCTAGATAATACTCTGTGATGAAATTATGCTGATGATATTGAGACTTCCTGCAATGGTGGTTAAAGTGCATTCAGATCTTGGTCTCTGTGGAGGGAGAGAATGGATATGGAAAGTAAAATGTATGTAAATGTAAATGTGCATACAGATAACATTGTGAACTGATATGCTACCTATTTCTAAATGTTTTATACAAAGGAAAACTCATGCTAAGAAGTCCTGGCATGTGATTTAAGACTGGTTTAGACAAATCCTTAGGCATTCAGGCTTTTAAAGTCCATATGGAAGTGATGTGAGCACTGGGATTCACAAAGATCTTTCTTCAGTAAGGATGTGTCAGAGAAACAATTTACTTTCCTAGAAAACCTATCAGATCTCCTTATGTTCAAGCCAATGAGGAAGACTTGTCATTCAGAGCTCAGAAACACATTTAGAGGTTACAGTTGATACCTTGACTGAACTCTTTATCCACCATTACAAATATAGGCTTCCCTCCCAGAAAACTTGATAACGTATCGATTGTATGTCTGGGGTTAGACCAAGCACCTGAAACCACAGCTGCCTTTTTCACTGTTCCCATCCAGCCAGTTTGCACTGATCTTGTCTCCCACAAGGGGATTTATTCCCAGTCGGAGAGGACTGCAGAAGGCTCCCAGTGACAAAATCCTTTCAGGCAGGCTGAGAAGTTGGCAGCTGAAGGCCCTGATAAGGGCTGTGGTGGCTAAACCACAGAGAAGGTGTCCAGGCACTGGCTTTTCAACAGTGCCCTGGGAAAGGGAGCAGCTGGGTGAGAGGCAGCTGGCTTAGCATCTGAGTTGGAAGGATGCATGCTGGCAGGGTGGGACTGAAGTTAGAAGACGAAACAGTTTGGGAAACTCTGTCAGGATCCCAGCTTTAGCTTGAGTGAAAGGCAGCAGAGTGCCAGCTGTGAGGGTTAGTGGTCCTCCTCAGGCTTAGCCATTCAGGAATATAAAATTTTCTCTTAACTGCAGCAAATTCCTTCCTCTGGTGCCATAGGGAAGTGAATGTGACGTTTCTCTCAAATAATGACTTGTGATCCTCCAAAGATAATTTTGGTTCACTTCAGGCATTTATTTTAACCACCACAGAGGAAGGACATGAGGTATGGCTCACACTGGTCTATATGTGAAGAGGGAGGATCTTACATGGGCTGATAGGGGCTTCAGGATTATTTGGAGATGTGAATAGTTACGTAGATTTCATTTGCACTGCTAAATCATGCATCCAGTATTTATCTGACAGACCAGCAGTGTATGGACTACATCAGAAAATCTCTTTCTAGTTCTGGGATGACTTTGCCAAGTTACAGGTGAGTCAGTGTGGCAAGCTTATTGTAGCTACAGCTGTCACTGCTTCTCTCTAGGACTGGAGAGTCCCACCTCCAGTGCTGTCAGTCAGGAGCCTTTAAATCTACAAAGTGATCTTAGAGAAAAAAGACCTTAAAAAAATATAATCCCACTCAAAATCAATTTCCCTGCTGTGAATTGTATCATTCTTTTTTAATATACTAAGCCATTAAAAAATTGAGCTTCTTTCTTTAACATCAAAGTAAGACAACTGCACTTTATCTGGAGAATATGAATGCCTAAAGCTGCAGTTTCTTTTTCACCAGCTCTCAGCAAGTGGCCATTTAGTCTTAATTGCTACTCACAGTGTCGTTCAATTAAGAATGACATTAAGAGGCCAAGAACTGTTTGTTAATCAGTAAAAGGTATGAGAGACAGTTCTTGTTTCACCTGAGGTTTCAATACACATCTTTGTGTGAAACTCTAACCAGCTGGAACACTCTCGGAGCAATACAAGATTATTATCAAGCTATCAGTTATAAACAAAATAAATGTACGTATGTAACTGAGGAGTGCAAAACTTTATAAAACATTTATTTGTATTTGGAAAGGCACATGTTGCTAAACTGACAGAGCCAAGTGACAGTATTGACATTTGACTTGAGAGATGCTTCCAAGCTTCCTTGAACTCGAGGTAATTTGTAGGAAGGCACCTTATGGTCTGGCACTTCAAGGTGCTTGTCCAGACAAAACAGGTAGTCCTTTACTGCTGGAAGAATGTTTTTTCCAGGACAGGAATGTGAGGTGAATTGTGGGATTCCTGTGGAAACTTTCTCCTATACTTGAAGGGAGCAGTTCAGAAGTCACACTTAAATCCGGCTATTTCTTACCATTACTGACACCTGCAGTGCAGCTTCAGTAAAGCATATTCATGTAGTATTTTTTTTCAGGAAAATACTACACTCTGCATGGCTGCTTTGTGGTTATGGTTTCAAATCAATATATACTTTCGTTGTGCCTCTTTGCATCAATGGAATATTTGGTGCTGTTTTTCAGTCTGACGTTAACGTCTGAAATGCCATCTGGTCTGAGGTCACCATATTTGTAATACTAGAAAAGGGAGACAACAAAGTGGGCAGGTAGAAAAGGATAGAGACCTGAACGCAGTTTATTTCAGGATGTGGAGGAATGTACATGTGACATAGAAGCCTGCAATGGGATCACTTTTATGGCCCTGCACAAGGGTTAACCATGCCCTTTTCCACAACAAACTCAATCCACTCTCCCTTGACAGGAGGTATCAGGGCTGAGCAAGAAGAGGTTCTGCCTATAAGGCAAAAATCTTTATATAGGGACCCAGCTTAGGAAAATCAACTCGGACAAAACAATGCAGAAATGTCTCTCATCATATGGTTGAAAGGCAGCCTTACCCACCGAATTTTATGAAACTTGACAGATTTCAGTAATTCTGAGTCTCAGGAAAACCTCATGTTTTCTTGTTACATAGCTCATGAAGATAGACTCTTGATTCCTACACGAAAAGTGTTTAATTTCATCCACTCTCTATTCTCAAGAGAGAACAAGATTGTTTTTTTTTTTTATCAAGAGCATATACCCTCTCAACCAAGAGTTCTGAAGTTTCATAAGTGTGCCCTTATTATTTCACCTGCTTTCTTTCTCTCTGAGAGCTTCACTTGTGAGAGGGTATGTGGGGATCCACCGGATAGGCTGCGGATGCTTGTGAGGGAAGCTGATCTGATGATGGACTCTGAGTGATGTATTTGGCTTATTTTTCAAAGAACTTTTATTTACTGTCTAGCACTTAGATCTGAAATTCAGTGTTACAGAAGAAAATACACAGTGTTCTTGTTCTGCAGTACATATGTCCCTAGTGGACCTGTAATTTAATGACCTTATGCAGGTCATTATTTTTGTCATTATACAACAAATCACATTCAGACAGGCTCTCAGTAGAGAGCTTGACTCTTGTTAATCTAAGGTGAAACCCATGGGTCTTTCCTAAATCTGAAATCAAATTTCTTACATTTCTGCTCTCTTTGGTGCATGAATTCTTTGCACTGATGCCCTGGCCCAGGGTGCTACAATGCCACCTATAGCTGTGAGTTTTTCCACCCCTATTGGTGTGTAGGTCTTTAAAAAGTGACTTGATATAGAATTAGTTGACAACTTCATGAACTGCAACTATTAGTAGCTTTCCAAAGCTGAAGTTAATGTAATATCCACATGATTATGAACAATAGGATTGAAATGGTGAAACAGGTATGGAATAAGTCCCACACAATGCATGCTGCAGTCCCATCAAGCAGCCTCACTTTGTAAGATGCTTTGTGAGATTAATAAACCTATCAATCCAGAATCCAACTCAGGAGTGCTGTAAATCTCTGGAAGCACCAGGTAAAGTTGTGCCACAAGTGCAGTTAACAGAGGTTTTGGTATCAACTTCAACGTGGCTGGGACTTCATGCCTGGTCTAAGGAGTAACTTTTTACTGATTTACCTGAAATGAGTAACTGGTGCTCAGCAGAGCCAGGAGATCCCCACTGCCTGGTCTGCCTGCAGGTTCCCTCATCCTGTCTTGAGAAAACTGCTGTGCTTCTGCACATTTCCAGACCCAAGTGACAGTTTGTTGCCACATCATTTTGTCTATCTGTGGGCCCTTTTCTGCTTAGTTGATGGCACTGAAAATGTCACAAAGTGTGGGCATGGGATTACCTGCTCAGAATAGAGTGACTGGATGGTTGTGAAGGATAAACATAATTTTTATGCTTTTTATAATTGAAAAGTTTATTGTACAGCTTATAAAAATTAATGTCTAATGCTTTTCAAGTGGAACATTTTTCAACTAAAATGTCTGCAATATGACGGGTTTCGTTTTCTCTTGGGTTATGATCTCATTGTTCCTGTCTAAGTAACAACTTGCTATGTCTGGAGGTATTTTCATCCAGAGGCTTTTTCTTTTGTGCACTTTCTACTTGAAAACCCATTCACATTTTATTGCAAAGGATCCAAAAGAACATGGCATTCACCCTTGAGTTCTCAGTGATGCCTGGGCTGGCCACCTAAAAACAGAGACTAGACAAGAATAAGGGAACAAAGGTAGGTATTTATTTAAAGGGCCTTCAAAGGTACACCCTGGGGAGTTAAAAGTCTACACCCAGGATGGACCCCGGGTCACGGGTTCTTCACCCTTTTATAAGTTTGATTCATTTGCATATCAGGGTTAATTGTCCAATTACAACCTCAGTTCATGATGTAATTACCCCAAGTTTGCCCCCCTTCAGAGGCTTTTTAGTTTGCACATTTTGGGGCCTGGTGTCCTTGATGTGGAAACTTAAGAAATGTTTGTTATGTCTAACCAGCAGGAGAGAACAGCAGCTAACAGGCCACAAGAAACTTCAGAGTTATACACTAGGCAGTACAGGATTTGAAAAATATAAAAGTTAAAACACAAGGCATCATCAGGACAACACATGAATCAAACAGTCATAGGGCTACCATACAGAAAACAGGATTTCTCTTACTACACTGTCAGCTCTCCTGATCCAGCTGAAAACATAGTTGTGGTTTCTCCTGTAATTTCCTTCCACTGCATCTGAGCTGCTGCACACCCAGAAATGTGCCTCTAATGAACCACAGGTGTGCAGTGGCATTGACCTTAAAACCACTGGGCTTGTTGTATATACCTAATGCCTTACTTTGTATGTCCCTCTCTGATTCTGTCACATTTACCACCTAACTTCCTTTCCCACTGTAGCATATATCAGCATCATACCCAGGGAGCCCAGAACCCTTAAAATGTTTTCACAATGTGAGTGCGGGTTTTAGGCATACAGCATGAAAAAGGCTAATGGATTTAAACATTTATCCAGAGAAATCCAGAATAGGTGGACACCTAGTTAACAGGATCTTCTTCCCAGAATGTGCATATTATTTCAATCAGAAATAAGACGTTGAAATCCCAGACCTTTGCCACTAGGTGGTACACACATAAAACATTTTGTTTCTTAGTTGTATATGCTCGTTTGCAGTTAAGTTTTGGTCTGAATGCATTCATGACAGTTTACGTAAATGCTGAGGTCTCCAAGTTTTCCCTGGTAAAGAATTTTGATATGCTTGTTAAACCTCTGATGTCATTGTTGGATACTTAGTTACCAGATAATCCCTCCAGTGGTTTAACAAGCCATTTTATTCCTTGATTTGGTGGTGCTGTGGTTACATGATCCTTTCAAACTAGCACATACCGGTTCTGCTGCCAGAGGAGGTGGTACCACCTACCACCTGTCACCACCCTTAGCACCTTGTTTCTGCGTGCTGCCTGCCCAGCCATGTGCAGGGAACAGGTCCAGACTGTCACACTGCACAGCCACATGATTGCAGGTCCCAACGCCAGGAACGTGGGGAACACCAGCTTCTGGGAAAGAGGGAGGTGACATTCCTTCTGGTGACAACAAGGACTTCTGCTGAATTCAAGTAACTGTGCAGTGTGAACTGTGAGATTGAAGATACTCCAAATCTTAGAGGATCCCACCTTCATTAACAATGTTCATTAAGGCCTCAATTTAAAAAATAACTTAAGAACTTAACTCATTTTAACTATCTGAACTGTACTATTAACTTCAATCAAGCTGCTAATGTGCTTAAAATGAGGTGAGTACTAAAGCAATCGAGGGATGAAACCATACAACCTATGGCAGCTACCCCAGAAATCAATTGCAAAGTGTTCATTTATTTAACCAGGCAGGGCTGTGCTGTCAGTGTGCACTGAAACAGCAGCATCTTGGAGTGTCTATCTGCCCATGGCCCCCTAGACCAGACTGAGAGCACATGCTCCTCTCCCTCCTCTATTACCTGCTCATCCTGGCACCAGGGCAGTGGTGCTGCATGGGTGCCTGGGGGGGCTTTCCCCACCGCTTCAGGGACTTGGGAGCTGAGATTTTTCACCTGATGGCCAAATATAACTCATACCTTGTATTTTTGGAAGTCTTTTGTTAATATTCTGCTCCTGCAGAAATTTATTTCCTTCTTATCCCCAGGGACACCCATCTCTATCTCCAGCTTTTCCTTCTGTCTGCCTACAGTGGGATTTGGCCTACAAGAATTGGTAATTCTATCCTTTTTCTGATGTGGGAGGCTGTGTTCCCTATCTGGGTTTTTTGAACTGTGCAAAGCAGAAGGCACCCAAGTGTGCAAATAGTGGAGGTGCTGGTCCACATGTACCTGGCTGTGAGCTGTCACATGCTGTTCAGGGAAATCTAGCTCGGAACTGAACTTGGGCTTTAAATCTCTTTAAATAACATGCTGACCCCTTCTGTAGCTGCAACAAAGGTGTTGACAGCAAGACTTCATTCTTACCTCTCACTCACCCAAATTTGTTACTACCTGTTCTGTGCCAAATAGAATTAATTAGGGAACAATACTATTATAAATCTTCCATCTCTGTTGATATAAAATGAGATGCTAATGAAATACAAAAGTGTGCCATATCTGACAACTATACCTATACAGCTATACATGTCATATATATTTCTGCAAAAATTCAAAGGTGTTATAGAATGCAAAGATCTGCATGATCTCCTCCATTGTTAATAGTTCCTTAAGTATTATAGTTAAAAGTTGTCAGATGTATTCTAGAATATAATTTATATATAGAAATACAATATGATGGTGCATATATTTCATGCCAAAGCTTCACAATCTATTAAGCCAAGAGATTTACTGAGAATTGACTTCAATCCTTAGGAGGCTGAAAGTAGCTTCAGTGGGATAAATAGCTTAAAGTTAATTGTTTTTGCTAATGTTTTACTTGAAATGTCCTGCTCAGCAAAGGTAATGTGACATTTTGCTCACTAGGGATGTGGAGCCAAACTCATTGCTGACATAGGCAGGTGCAACTTCATTGACTTAATTAGAAGTTGCACCTACTTAGGTCAGTGAATTTGATATCTTGCCCTTTTGCAGAGAAGGGGAAAATGTAAAGGTTGGTGCTCAGAAACCTGGAGGTAGAGCACAGAGGACAAAAGAAAGAGGAAATACCAGTATCTGAAATGAGTTGGTCAATTACTCTAGAAAAGTAACTAGTAAAAGCAGCCAAAGATGACTTTGCCCTCTCTAGGAAGGACTGTGTGTTAAATCTTGCTGAATAAATGGTATGTAAATAATCTGAGGCTTTAATAACCACTTGAAAGAAACAAACATATAATTGTTTCTGGAACAAAGAATAACCATTGCCTTTTTGTGAGGAAGAAACTTACTCATTAGAAAGAGAATAGAGATAGTGAAAAGATGCTGATGACCTGGAGCAGAAGGGAGGGGTTCACATTTATAAGTGCATATTAGCCCTGAAAGTCTGGAAAAGATAATGGGGAAGTGGAAGACAATTAAGGAGGTGCCTGGCCACTTGTCTCCTACAAGACAGTGTCCCAAGGAGGTGCCAGGTGTCGCTCCTCAGCCACTGCAGTAGGAGTTCCCTTGTGCAGAACAGAGCTGCAGGCCCGATTGCTTCCAGTGGAAAATTTGCTAGCATTGCATGTGTGGGACTCAGACTTTTGAGGATGGACTTGGTTTGTACTTTTTTATGCTACATTTTATTTCCTTCAGGGGACTTTGAGCCCTCTCATTACAACATCATAATTTCATTCAGAAAAGAAAATCTGAAGGGTGGATCCATGGTCACTCATTATATGCACAGTGAGAGAAAGAGAGAGAGAATCCTTTGTACAGAAACAGATGGATCATATAAATTTCATTTGATGATGGAGAACATACCTTCCCAGGCAAAAACCTACAGACCTAACCAAAGCTGTGGATGTGGTTGGAGTGTAGCTGGTGCAGCCTAACCTTGAGTCCTGTTGTGGGGTTTTGGGCACCTCAATGTAAAAAAGACATAAAAATATTACTATTAGAGAGGGCCCAAAGAAAGGCCAAGAAAATGGTGAAGAGCTGAAGCCGTATGAGAAGTGGCTGAGATCACTTCAGCCTGGAGAAGACTGAGGAACTGACCTCATTGCAGTTACAACTTCCTTGTGAGGGAAAAAGGAGGAGCACACACTCATGTCTTCACTCTGGTGACCAGTGACAGGACCCAAAGAAATGGCATGAAACTGACTCAGGTTGGATGTCAGGAAAAAATTCTTCACCTAGAGGGTGGTTGGGTACTGGAAGAGGTTCCCCAGGGAAGTGGTCACAGAACAGTGATCCTCTAACCTTGGTTTTCCTGACCCAGTTTATTTTGGGCATCCCAGGGAGCATCAGCAAACCCCATGGGTCTCCAGCAAGAAGATTAGGATAGATGATAAGGATTGTCCTGGAAGAACTAGAACTTTGTGCTGCATGCAGGCTGTAGCTATGTGGTTTCTTGATCCTGACTCAACTCCTGGCCCAGCCATGGGTTGGCAAAGCTGTTCTTGGAAGTAGTGCTGTTGGATGCAGTGATGTCAACTGGTCTGAAGTTTATCAGTCATCATGGGATGCCTGAAATATTTCCTAAAATTTTGACTATTCACGGCAGGTGAAAAGCTCAAGTGGAAAAGGTGAAAAAAATGCTTAATAATGCAGAAACTGAAATAAATTCCACAGAGTCTTTTTTCTTTTAAAAATTGTTGGGTATTTTTGGGAGATTATTCAAAGGATTATCTCCCTTACCCCTGGTCCTTGAAAGGACATTCACAATGTTTGAAAAAATGTGTATTCTCATCCTCAGTCCACCATCACCACCTTCCCCGTGACCTGTGGGAAGGAAAAAAAAGGTTGGGGAGTTACCATGCAATAGAAGTGAGGCTCACCTTGCCATGTGCAGAGTGTGCTCCTGGGTAAGGCAGTACTCCAAGCTTTTTATTCCATGTTTGAATTCCTGGGGCACTGCACACAGTTCAGGAACCAGATATTGACTTCAGTCCAGGAATGCTAATGCCAATGCAGTTGGCTCTGAATGTGATTTCAAGGCTTACTAACTGGCTTTGTTTTCAGTCCACAAGCATTCCTGCTGTTAATTAAGGGACTGTGCTCAAAAGTTATATATAAAAACGTATTTTCTTGAAAAGATTAGGAAATTCATTAAGATGAAATCCATGTAAGCGGAGAATCCTCTTCCAGTAGTTTGTATAGCTGGGAAGAAGAGGCAAAGTGGCATATTATATAAAAATAATTAGATTTTGAACCATTTTCTGAATGGGAAGTAATTTTTTTATGCAATAGGAAACAACCTAATGCAATGTCTTGCCCTTTAGTCTTGGTCATGCTGACATTCATATATCGTCATAGTAACCCCTTCAAATGCCCTACTGCATCAAGAACTCTATATTTAGAATGCACATATGCTTTTTATTGGGTGACCCCTGTGCTTACATTTTCAAAATTCTCTGAGCTTTGCTCCAACACAAATGCCTTTCCATCAAACAGGCAACAAGATAAGGTGGTCTGATGCGGTTTTCTCCAGTCAGAAATGCCATTTCCTGGTTTATATAAAACATAGATATTTTATAGGTTCTTAGAGTATTGAAAATTTTATGAACAGAGGAAATCTGCAAACGAATTATTCTTCTGAACTATCCAAGAAGTGTATATAACTGGTCAGATTCTGATCTCAGACATGGTGCACAGGAACTATTGAATTTAGGTGTTACATGCCTAGTAATGTACTCAGTACAGAGGAAACTCAATTTGAGCATGAAAACAGCAAGTTACTTAAACTAAATAATAATGTTTGACCACTGGATTTCAATTTTAGTGAACTGCATATGTAGGATAAAGGTGAAGTGGTGAATATTCTTTATGTTGGTTTGTAATATGTATCAATGCATTATATCATGATTATGTTAATATTCCAGGAAGACATTACAGGAATTATCAGAATAGAAGGAGAGACTGTTACAATCACGTAACCTTATAATTGTATGAAGCTGCACAAGGAACTGAGCGAGCTCAATATAAAGGCTTTGTTATTTGCTCAAGAAGTAGAGGTTTTCCTTTATTTGCAATTTACCTGAGTTTTGTCAGTGCTTCCAGATGCATTCTGGTGACAGTCAAGGTAAGTTCAACCATCAAAAAACACCAATTTACAAACTAAGCCTAGAGATGTATAGGACTGAAGAAGAGATGTACAGCAGTGAAGATCAGGCATGCAAGAGAAGTTGGCAAGAGGGAAAAAAGGGTATTTCTTGTGCAGCAAAAAATGACCTGTTGTTTATCTTACAGCTACATCACAAAGGTGTGCATTTCTTTAGAAACTCACTTTATGATTTTAGCAGCAAATTTAAGTATCTTACTCATCAAGAAAGCTTCTAAAATGGATTTTAGCATCTCCTGTACCACCTCTCACCACTGTAATTCTTGGCAAGGGAGAGAGAAAAGAGTTGAAAAGTTAAGGATTGTTTATCATCCCAGACTAGTAATTTACATATAAAGTACTTTCTATCCCTTTTATCCACAAATATTGCCCCCATTCAATACAACTGGAACTTTCACTGTCTTCACAGAGTGCTTCTGATACTCCCAACACTGTTTTTAATTTGCTGAGACCGCTGACATCCCATGAGGTCAGGTCTGCAGCTCCCCTTCTCCTCACTCTCAGGTGCTGGGTCAGGCAGCTGTTCTCCCCTGCCAGCTGTTGTCAGGGCTCAGAGCCTGTGGGAGCCTCCCCTCAGCGGCACTGCACAGCAAATGGTAGGGGGTTTTTATCTGAATATGGCCTAAATACCTATAAAATCTGTACTTTCTAAGAGGTTCCTTTGGGCATGCTGACTAAATGGAAGCTTTAATAGCCACATGCATCATCGTGTGAGAGAGACTATTACAGTGATATTTATCTGAGCTGTCATTTCAGAAGGTGGAAGTGCTATCTTGCAAGTTAGGCTTTGCAATGGTGCATTATTTATTAATTAATTAGTGGTATGTTATTTCTTAGAATTTGATTCTGTCCTCCTTTGCTCATAATCTTTAATTTAGACTATGGTCCTGAGTTTTTGAATTTGGAAATTGATGTGTTAGAAATTGTGACCCCTGTGCAGAGAGAAAGCTGGGGTGCACAACCACATTGCATTGAAGCCTGAAACTGGAATATGCAGCCACACCAACTCCCAAAACAGAGAATAAAACCCCACAGTATCCTACACTAAATTACAGAGGACAGGACCATGTCAGTGAAGACAATAGATCAGATCCTAGAAGCAAGTCTACAGAGGCACCAATACCGTAATCTACTAATTAGCTTTGCCCTGCCAAGTTGATTTTATGTTTCTTCTGGAGGTAGCTTTGATGTTGCTGGCTTAAGGTTTTCACCTGTACTCCTTATGCAGGACAGGCCCTTGGCCCCGTGACACAGCACAGCATGGCCCAAGGACCTGGAGTGACTGTGAAAATGTTCTTTATACAATAACCAGACATAACCAAATCACTGTACATAACATGTGTGTTAATGTGTGTACTGATGCCAAAAAGATTTTTGCTTTTTAAACATTTTTCATATAGTCATAGCTCTGTAAACTACTATTACATAGTTATATATTTCCTTAATTAACTCTTGTATGTTTCCTACCCTTTCTCTTAGATTTTAGAACAATAAGCTGGCCTTCTAAACACATTGCTGAAATACTGTATAGTCTTATTGTCAGGAAAAGGACCTACAAGAAGAACACTTTGTTTTCCAACCAGAATCTGAGAAGTCATAACAAAAAGTGGGGCAAAGAAGCCTTTGGATCACCTCCAAGGGTTTGACCCAGGGGTAGGTTACTAAGGCAACTGGATCTCCTATTGGATGTATCTGTTAGATATCCTAATTAATAAACCTCATAAAATTGTGGATATCGGGTGCTGGGTGTGCCCCATCACCACTGGGACATCTGGAAGCTTCCAAATAAGGGTCTGCTTTTTACTTTATTATTCTAACACTGTTGCAAGGGGCTTTTTTCTCTTTTGATTATAGGAAACAGCACAAAAGAGCACACATTATTCTAGACCCACCAGCATCTTGTCCTCTCAGCCCCACAGGTATATTTAAGGGAATTTCATCTTCAAAGCCAACTTTGGAATGTTTTGCTAAGAGTAAGCTGAAGTTCTGCTTTCCAGGATCCAAGAGCTGCCTCTGCACACCAGGGTTTGCTCTGCAAATCTCCAGTGAAAAGTCTCTGTGGCTGTCAGCATAGCTGCAATCCCAGCCTGTGAAGTCACATCCACAGCCCACATTCACATTCCATATCCAAATCCGCATTTAGGGGATACTGTTCACATTCAAGGCCATAACACGACAGGGAATAAGGAAGAGTGGAAAATTGGAATGGAATTACCCCAAATGGTTTGTTTCTGGTGTTCCAGAGACATTTTAATCATTACTTTACAGTCAGATCCCTTTGCTTCAGCAATCCCATTTTTGGTGGCCTCTTGGCATTCCTATTCTCTTCAAGGTACAAGATTCCAAAAAAAAGACAAATGTCTACTTCACTCTTATTAACAAGCTACCAGCCATCTGTTGGAGTGACTAACTTCTGGAGCAATTCATTTACATGAATTTTTAATTGTTTTGAGGCTTGGATGTAATTCATTTTTAGGTATTATTTTCGCTACTCCAACTCCAAGCAGTGAACAACAGCGGTGGTGGTGGTGTATTGGGAATATCAATATTGTAAATACTGTTTATAACTTTATAAAAGCAATAAAATACTTAAAACTACATCAGCAGCAACCCTCAACACTTTAGTGGTAATATAGAATGGCCAACTGTGTCTTGGGTTACATCAGGCACAGCATCACCCGGTGCGCGAGGGAGGGGATTGTCCAGCTCTGCTCTGCACTGGAGCAGCTTCAGCATGGGTCCTGGGGGCAGTTTTGGGTGCCACAACATAAAAAAGACAAAAATCTATTGGAAAGTGTCCCAAGTAGGGCACGAGGAAGGTGAAGGGCCTTGACGTGTGGCTGTATGAGAAGCAGCTGAGGTCACTTGGTCTGTTCAGCCTGGAGGAGACAGAGGGGAGACCTCACTGAGCTCTTCAAAATCCTCTCAAGGGGAAGCTGAGGAGCAACGACTGATCTCTTCACTCTCATGACCAGTGGCAGGACTTGAGGAAATGGCCTGAAGCTGTGTCAGGACAGGTTTAGGTTGGATATCAAGAAAAAAGCTTTTTGCCCAGAGGGTGGCTTGGCACTGCTACAGGCTCCCCAGGGAAGTGGTCACAACAGCAAGCCTGACAGAGTCTAAGAAGCATTTGGACAGTGCTGTCAGGCACAGGCGTGACCCTTGGGGTGTCCTGCACAGGGACAGGAATTGGATTTTGATGATCCTTGTGAATCCCTTCCAACTCAGCATATTCTGTGATTCTGTGGTTCTATGATTCTATGAATTGTTGTTCTCTGGTGCTTAACATCTATTTTTGTGCAAAGAATTAATTTAGAATGACTAAATGCCTAGATTATTTAACTTAATATTTATTATAAATCATTTGTTTACTAAAGTTTTTAGTATTTCATATGTTTAAAAGAGTATTTCAGAGCATAATCAGAAAAAAGAAAACAGTATCTGGTTTAGAAAACCACCAGCTTAATCTCAGTTAGATGCTGCTATTCATAAAGTTCCAACACTTGGAATAGTTCTTGGGAGCTGTAATAATCCACAACGGAAACTGTTTGCTGGGTATGTGTCCTGTGATTCATCATGTAAAAGCACATACTTCTGCGCTGCATGAGAGAAAATAGCAGGTACAGAAAGAAGTACGAAGTCATAAAAACCACTAAGATGGGCACTCTACATGGGCTTTTTGTATTAAGTCTTTGGGTCAATAAGGGCCAGAATAATTAAGATTTTAATTTTTATCCCACTTATTTGGATTTTTACTTACTAATGTAGGCTGCAATTTGCAGTTTAGCTGTGCTGCTGAAATTTTAGAATCACTGGGCAGAAGATCTCAGGTTTTCTTCTCATTCATGAATGGGGAGAATCAGGTTACAAGAGACTCTCAGTTGGGTTTAGATTATGCAGACTAAAGAACAGAAAATTGATCTAATTTTGTATGCACTAGGCTTGGCAGAATCTGTGTACCACTTTATAATATTGGCTCATCTCTAACTGTGAAGAACTGACTCTTGTTTAGAGTAGACAGCTTTTCAGGGTTTTTTTTTTCTCTTTGTTTCTAGATGATTATTAGAGTCTTAAATGGGAACCCCATGCATTTTCAAAATTACATCTTTTCAGTGTTTCTTTAGTATACAGTAGAACACACTATTTCAGTTGGAAGCAACGTAAAACTTTCATCCAGTCCAACTGTCTGACCACTTCAGGGCTGACCAAAAGCTACAGCATGTTATAAAGGGCATTGTCCAAATGCCTCTCGAACATTGACAAGCTGGGAGCATCAACTGTCTCTTTATGGAACTGTTGCAGTGTTTGACCTCTCTCTTGGTAAAGAAATACTTCCTAAACCTCCCATGGCACAGCTTTGAACCATTCCTGTGTGTCCTACCACTGGATAGCTGGAGAGGAGATCGGCATCTCCCTCTTCACCTCTTATCGCTATTCCGAGCTCCACAGCTTCCGTGCTGGAGCGTGAGATGCTGCAATCTTCCAAAAATGTCTCGTAAGCCGTTTGGCAGGATCAGCCACACACTCACACACGGATAGCTTCAGTAATATGGGTCAGCGGCAAAGAGGCAGGAAGGGTCTCCATTTGGAGTTCCATGGACGGAGGTTTATTGCAGCCACAGCGTGAAGGGATCCAGGGATGAAGACAGAGAACAATGGAGGGTCCAGGTGTAAGTATGGGAGCGGGGCAAGCATCAGGGGCCAATGGTCTGAGGGCACAGGGGCAGTACACAGGTGGGGCTAGGGAATGGAAGCCTGCTGCTCGCCAGGCTTGTTCCCAGCCTGGCTCGCAGGTAAACGAGGTCCGATGCCCGCGTGAACCAGCGACTGAAGGAGTGATGGTAACTGAGGTTTGCGAGCCTCAGTTTGCCAGTGCAGCCCAACGCCATCCCAACAGCAAGTAGTTCTGCTGTTTA
>VXAD01001403.1:50374-184820 GCA_013399195.1 Dicrurus megarhynchus
CCCCGTGGAAAAGCTGGAACAAAAGGGAACTTCCCGCACTTGTGCTGCCTTTAAATCTGCAAATCGCACGAAGCGCCTTTGGATCAGCAACTTGTCCATGAAATAAGTTTCAACCTACTGTAATAAACAAGGTAGAGTTTTTTAAAAAGGGCAAAACCAACTCGTTTATTAAAAAAAAAGCAGCTGAGAACAGGAACCCGGGAGTAGCTCTCGACAAGCCAGAGTAACAATATAGCAGAGTGGCACTCCGGGTGCTCCCTCGGATACAAAGCTCCTCAGGAGAACCCGGGGCGGGTTCTCGGGACAGTCTTTATACCCCTCGCCAGTCCGGGATTGGTCCTGTTTGAATCCTCCTTCCGATGGCTCGTATCCAGGGGTCTTATTGGATCTCAATCCCGTCCTTCAAAGGGGCGTCGAGTGATTGGTCCATTCCTTTCTATTACATCACCTTCATAGGACATTCTAGAAACCGCCTTATATTCCGCCCATTTACCACCCCACCTAGTGGCCACATTTCAACATTACAACCATACAATTTGGCAATAACCAGCCCACCAACCATCCCATAAATTCATTAACCCCCAAAACATTAAAAACATTAATTTCATTTATAACAATGAGATCACCCCTCACCCTCCTTCTCTCCAAACTAGATAAGACCAATTTCTCAGGCACTTCCCACAGGACATTTCTTCCAGCCCTCTCACAGGTTTTGCTCCTCTCCTCTGGACATTTTCACCTCATTAGAGTACTTGAACTGTAGATGAACGCAGGACTATACACTGGATTAGCATCAATTTAGTGCAAAGGGAGGCCGGAGGGGGAACAGGCCTTGCAGGGCTCAGTGCCTCCTTTTAGAGGATGCAGGTTACTAAAGTGAGAAATATTAATTCCTATCCCCATGTCATGATAAACATTAAAAGTTAAATTCTGCCAGCAGCTGCTAATGGCTGTGGGTTTTCCTCTTTTCTCTTCCTGCTCTCACTTCTACTCTGGGTATGGAAAAAGCAGCTGCCAGAACAGGCACTTAATGTCTCTGAGCCCCATCACATGTACAAGAAATACTGTACAGGTGATATGTGACTCAAGAAGAGGCTGGTGGACAGAAGTCTTGGTGACTGATGTCAAATGTGATGGCCAGCAGCCATTGCAGGCTGGAGCAAGCTGGAGTACTGTGTTGGTAAGGGTAAGATGTGCAGTCCTTGGCTGGGGAGGGAGCTTGCCTGAACCTAATTCTATCAAATTTCTGAGGAAAAGCTGAAGTAATTTCCGTGCTTCTGGTGTATTACCTCTTCAGAGAGCGCCTTGGAGGTGACTCACTCCTGCCTTTATATCAGAGGTTATTGTTTGAAGTAATGACATATCTGTATGAAGGAAAGCAAAGTTATGTGTAGGAGCGCTTTACCTCAACCTACTTAATAAGAATCTAATTGAGACTGAGCACTTTCTATAGCATCAATTTGCCCAACCTTTTATCCAAGGACTACACTGGGTACTTTTGGTTCTTCCTGCATTTACAAGGTCTGTAATCTGCCAGTGTGGCTCTGAGAAAATACTTGAACTTGGAAAGGAAAGAACACGAGTTCCTAAAATCATTGATATAGCCTGACATGGAAGGGACCCACAAGTATCATTGAAGTTCAACACCTGGCCCTGCACAGGACGGCTCCATAAATCACAGCATGCACCTGAAAACATTGTCCAAAAGTGTGAAGTCTGGCAGACTTGGTGCTGTGACCACTTCCCTGGGGAGGCTGTCCCAGTGCTCAACCACCCTCTGGGTGAAAAACCTTTTCCTAACATCCAGCCTAAACCCCCCCTGACACAACTTCAGGTTATTCTCTCGGGTCCTGTCACTTGTCACCACAGAGCAGAGATCAGTGTTTGCCCCTCCTCTTCCCCTCATGAGGAAGTCGTAACTGCAATGAGGTCTCCCCGCAGTCTCCTCCAGGCTGAACAGACCAAGTGACCTCAGCTGCTCCTCATAAGGCTTCCCCTCAAGGCCCTTCACCATCTTCATGCCCCACCACTGGACACTCTCTAGTACTGTCCTTCTTACACTGTGGCACCCAAAGCTGCCCCCAGCACTTGAGGTGAGGCTGCCCCAGTGCAGAGCAGAGGGGACAATCCCCTCCCTTGCCTGGCTGGTCATGCTGTGCCTGATGCTCCCCAGGACACGGGTGGCCCTCCTGCCTGCCAGGGCACTGCTGGCTCATGTTCAACTTTCTGTCAGCCAGGACCCCCAGGGCCCTTTCCACGGTGCTGCTCTCCAGCCTCTCATTCCCCAGCCTGTCCGTACATCCAGGGTTGCCCCATCCCAGGTGCATAACAACCCAGCACTTTCCCTTGTTGAACTTCATACACTGGGTGATTGCCCAGCCCTCTCATTTGTCAAGGTCTCTCTGCAGGGCCTCCCTTCTCTCAAAGGAGTCAACAGCTCCTCCCAGTTTTGTATCATCTGCAAACTTACTTGGTATCTCTTCCCGTCCTGTGTACAAGTCATTTATGAAGATGTTGAAGAGCACGGGGTCAAGGACGGAGCCCTGCAGAACCCCTCCAGTGACAGGTCTCCAGTCTGATGTCACCCCATTCACTGTAACCCTTTGTGCCTGACCCGTGAACCAGTTGCTCACCCATCACATCATGTGTTTATCCTGCTGTGGGCTGCACATTCTGTCCAGAGGACACTGCGAGAGACAGTATCAAAAGCTGAAATCCAAAAGGATTACATCAACTGGCTTCCCTTGATCAGCTAGGTGGGTTACCTTGTCATAAGAGGAAATTAGATTTAGCAAGGAGGGCTTCCTCTCATGAAGGCTGGCTGTGACCGATGACTTTGTTGTTCTTCAGGTGTTTTTTCAACAACTCCCAGAATCATTGTCTCCATAATTCTACCAGTAACTGAAGTGAGGCTGACAGGTCTGTAGTCTCCAAGGGATGCACTTAGAAAAGGCAGTGAGATATGTGAGTATCAAACTCATGTTTTCACTCACTGCATGGAGCAAGTGCAGTCTGTCCAGCAGACTGTCAATGCAACTTTGGGAAACTGATTACTGTCCATGCACATCTAGTGCCATAGGACTGAAGCTATAGGGATAGCTATGTGAAATGAACATAGCAGGATGAAGTGGCCCATGGCCCAGGGTCTGGAACAGAGGGCGGTGAGTTTCTGGAGCAGCCCAGCAAATCCCAAGCAAAAAGACTGCTCTTGTGTAGTAGAAGGATGATTCTGTAGTAGTGTGTCCTGCATTGTGTCTGTGCATCCATCTCCCTTGTGGTGTGACAAGGAGACATTTTTGTACCTGTTCCAGGCAGAGAAGGAGACACAGAAGACCTACCTGGGCACACCAATCTCACCATCATGAAGACACCTGAGTGTCATATCCCAGAGAGTCCTGTCTTGCCATATCTGTTTATGACCAATCGACGCTGACAGGTTTCGTCCATCCATCCAAGCCATGGTCTGTCACAGCCTATCCCAGAGTGTATCGCAGCTCTCAGCAGCCCTAGATGGATGCTGGTGTCAGCTACTGGAGATGTTGCATGGTTGAACTAGAAATGGTACTTGGCAGGAAACTGCACTCAGGACCAACTGAGTGGTTGGGAGGAGAGAAGTTGTGGCACTCAGTTTCAAGCCTGAGCAATAATTACAAAATGAGGCCCTCAAGAGGTGAAGTGAGGCCATGAGGAGACTGGAAAAACCAGGTGTATAATGATTATAGTTAATAATCAAACTTAGCTGCACACACATTAATTCCTTCTTTTGCTTTAAAGGCTGTGTTTCTTCACAGCTCTGACTCTTGCTGTCCAGCCAGAGAGACTTTGAGACCCACATCTTCCCAGTCTCCCCTTGGGAGACATCATTCTGCAGGGATCAGCAGGGGAGGCCATTTCTCATAGCCCCTTTCCCTATTCCCCATTACATTAAGCTCCTTTTGTTCATTTTTTAAGACCTGCTGACATCACATTTTACCTCCTGCCAGCCTACAGCAAGGTTGTAATTATGAACTTGTTCTTCAAGGTCAGGAACCCAGTGCCCTTCCTCCCCTTCAGCAGAGCCAGCAGGTGCAATGTGAAATTACTGTTTTAATTCCTATTCTCACACTGAGATGGGTTCCATATTTATATAATTTCCCTCCAGAATAACGTGCTTGTTCTGCCTGCTCCTCTGAGCAAAGATTTGCACAGACAGGAGGGAAGGGTTGAAGCTCTGTTTAATGTGACTTCCATGGAGGTAGTCCTAATGAGAGGTCTTCAGTTGTGCAAGAGCAGGGAAGAGACAACTCGTAAGAGAAACATCCTTCTTTAAAGATATCAACTCTCTGAAGAAATCTTCCTTAATGGTTTAATTTTAATATCTGTGTTTACCAAATCTTGATTTCAGTTAGAGAATCCAGAGATATTTTCTAATGACTTCTCTAGCTTTAAAAAGAAAAGTTCAGGGATAGCTATGCTATTAACTGTGACTTACACATGTTTGTATAGCAACAGAAACCTTCTATGGAAGAAATTAAATTTCTGCCTGAAGGAGAGTGTTTGTATAGATGACTTATTCAAATGTGCATATAAATTGTTTTGACATGTTTTGCAGGAAGGAACAGAGGTACATCAGTATTGAAGTAGCTCTGGGTACCATAAATCTATCCACATGTAAGTGAATTACCTTGTGTGTCTGGGACCAAAAAAAAGGCTGAAAAAAAAGAGCCTTAAATGATGGAACAGATTTACACTGAATTTGATCTCGCCACATTCAGTAGTGCTGAATTCACCATGCTGCACAAAAGAAACTCCCAGCTCTTACAGGAAGGGTATCAAGAACATTGTGTATCAGTAGGAGTAACTTTTCTAGCAAGGCCATGCCTTCCTCTATCAAGGCCATGCCTTCCTCTTTCCAGGCCATTCCACAGTGCGGAGCAAGGAGGACTATTCCCATTTAGGCCAAACAAAATGTAAATCTCCTAAAAGCTGCTCTGCTTTGCACTGAAATAGTTTCTGTGTCAAAGTTGGTGTAGTTGACATCTTCCATCCACCACCACAACAGCTGTGGGAACCTCCAGTGTGTTGCAGGGGTTATCCCCTGTGGTTCAGGGGAGCACCCAATGGATGCCTAGAGGCTGGAAACCCTCAGCTCATGACTGTGCATTCTCACTGTGCTCAAGTACACTTCTGCTACTATTTCTGGTTACCAGTGTCTATGCCTACCTTGCTGCCTAAAGG
Source organism: Dicrurus megarhynchus (assembly GCA_013399195.1). NCBI lineage: Eukaryota > Metazoa > Chordata > Aves > Passeriformes > Dicruridae > Dicrurus > Dicrurus megarhynchus. The sequence goes on from VXAD01001403.1 coordinate 55,592, forward strand.
CTACTCTGATATTTTAACCTAATTTTTTCTATTTCATTTGCTCTGCCTCCACAGACCTGGGATCTGGCACAGCTGGATGAGGATCTGCCTTGTTCATTGAGACCCAAGGTTCATCTCGTCTCAGACTCCATCTTTAATTATGGCTGATACCAGGTTTTCAGGAGAGGCAATAGGAACATTTTACCTATGGGATCTGTGTGTGAGACAGGAGATCCTGCTCATTGGCAGTCAGGCTTGGAAGGCATGGCTTAAAAACATATTTGTCAGCAGTAGTTGTAGCCACTCTGGATAGTCTAATGTCCATATGCCACCAAATCTCACTTTGAACTGTATTTCTTGATTCTACATTTTCTCTCTGTCACTGACACTGAAGTGTGCAAACACTGGCCTTGCTATTTTCTCCACTTCTCCATTCCTGCGTTTACCAGGACTGGTAGGAGGGTGTTTCAGAACATATCCAAAGTCAGCAAGTGCATATGCATGTGTGTGTAAGAAATTCAGCTCCAATTTAAAAAGAAACAAATGCCATTCCCATCATTGTGGACTGTCAATGACTCATCACACTGCTCAGAGCAAAAGAAATGGAAGAACAGTCCTTGTTCTGTTCTGCTGCCGAGTCTGTACCTTTGCCCATGGGGAGAGGCCTAATTAACTACTGACACCAGCCCTTAGTTGAGGCAAACCACTGTGAACCCTTTGCTGGACGTGGAAAGACCCATCCAGACACCTTGTTGCTTGTTTGTATTTGCACAAACAGGAGGAGGGCTTGTGCTCTTTGCCTTCCCAGCCTTGCTTCCAAGTGGGGAGGAGAGAGGGAAAAGGAAGACAGAGGAAGCATAAGAAGCAATTACATGTGTTCAGCTGAAGCATATAATTTATTCATCTTCCGATTCACTGCTATGGGCCTGTTGTGCAGTTTCTTCCCCCTTTCCATTAATTGAGGGCTAAAACCAGAACTGCTGTTTCAACGAGCAAATCACTGACTTGCTTACATGTGACAAGTGCCTGCCTTTCACTGCTACTCATTTTTTCCTGCCAGAGCTCCTGCTGCAGCATGTACCCTTGGGACATCTTGTTGGTGCTGCACCTGCTCAAGTGCCTGAGGACCATGCTGCACCTATTATTATTTCATAACTTGCAGTGAAAATTGTGAATTATCCCTCTGCAAGTGTATGCATGGCATACCACAGAGAAAATCAAACTGCTGAAAGAGTGCCTGCTGCAAATGGCATTGTGAGCCTGGGTATTCCCACCCAAGGTGAAGGAAAGGTACCATCCTTTGCAGCCACAGTTTGGGACAAGGCCAGACATTTTGGCTTGATCTGTGTATTTCAAGGCACTCTAAGCCTCAGGTTCTGCTGGTAAAGTTAATTAATTCAAGTTTTGACTGGCCTGCCGGCCCCAACAGTGGCAGGAGTTGTTGTTAGGGTCTCCCACAGTGAGGTCCTTCCCACTTTGCTCCTTCTCTCTTGTACAAAGCCAAAACAGTTGTGTCTTTGTGTATCATAGCCAAGAAAAATAACTACTAACCTGGTGTGGTTCAGAACTCAAAGTGACTGTTCTGCAAGATCTCCCATGGCTGCACCTTCATCCTCACTGGGCTGCTCTCAGCTGCCCCAATGCTCCTTCCTCAAAGAAGGATGAGCACACAGGGAAAACACAGTCATCACTTTAATCACAGTGCATTTAGATAGCACGGTAAATGTCTTAAGACTGGAAAGATGGAACATTTTGGTACAGAGAGAGTGAGTGTGAGAAATGGTTTCATGGGCTGCCAAGTGCTGAATCACAGCTGTGGATGTATCCACTAAAAGCTACTGGAGATGTCCCACAGCCTGGGAGTGCCCAATGCATGTGCACACACACATGTACATGCAGACACTCTCAGATGCACACAGACAAGCCTGGACACAGCCCATCCATGTCTGCTTGATCTGCCTTTCAGAGCTGGCAGCATGGGAAGAGAGAAGGGATGGCTGTGCCTTTACAGCAAAGTCCAGAGAACAGAGTTTCTCTGTAGGAGCATCAGAGAACATCATCTCCCAAAGAAAGTAATTTCCTCATTGCGCAATGAGGAAATTAGAAGGAATTTAGAACGAATTTAGAAGGAATTTAGAAAAAAGACTGTTCTGCACTCTGCAATCTTCTCAGTGCACTCACCAGGTGTTTTCATTAGGGGAACTGGTCCCTGTGTGCTTGTCCAAACATAATTTCTCCCTCAGTCATGTAGCGTGCAATGAAACAAACATCAGACACTCTTCAGCCCCAAGGAGGTGGCATTTCAGTGCTCTTTCACTGTCTGGCTTTGTTTGCCAGGGGCCATGGAAAGGTAAGCTGCTAGAGTAACAATAATGTTAGTAGGTATTAACTTTCCGTGGCAGGAATTTTCAAATGAACCACAATCTGAGGCAGTTAGCCATTGACTATTAGAAGTGAAGCCACAAGAAAACACGAGGGTGAGAAAATGCTAGAAATGGCTTAGCAAGGTGTCAGTGGTGCAAAGTCATAGCGATGCCTCTCCCCTGAGTACCAGTGGAGAAAACAAACAGGACAGGTGCTGGTCACGTTGCCTGATGTATGACCAGAAGGTGCTCAGTGACTTTGCTGATGTCTGAGGCAGAGGAGGCTATGCAGGCTAGGGTCCTGCTTAGTGCAGTCACAAGACTGGATTTAATGTCTTCCTTCTTTTTTTTTTTTTAATTAGGGACTTTACTGTATTTAAAACAATCACCATAGATAAGTGAAAAGTCAATAAGTGAGCTCAGACTGCACTCTGCTTTGCAATAGCTGAGCTGTGGATAATTATAAGATTACCCTGGGGGGCTGCTCCTTTACTCAGATGGATTTGAAAGCCAAAGCTTTGTGACATGGTGTGATGACTTTTTTAGAGACACAGTCAACCCTATCTTGCTATCACCCCTGTAGTTTGGTCATATGAGGGTTGTTAGCTGGAAGAAGGGAGCACAGCAAGAACACTGTCAAGTATTACTTGCAGCTAAGCTTCTGCTAGATCAGGTTTTTGAAGTATCTTTTGTAAAGATGGCTATAAATAAAATAACTTATTCATACTGAAAGAACACATGTCAAGATAATTAAAATCTCCAAAGAGGGAGCCTGAGATCATGATAAAAGGGAAGAAAAATCAAGAATTATCCGAGAACAACGTCTCAAACATCTCAATCAAAAAAATTTGATGAAAGAGAATTTCATCAATTTCATCAGTCGCCGTCAGCTGCTATTAACAGTAAAACACCTCCCTCTTCTTCTGTCCTCCAGAAAAGTTCATTCCATTCTGCTCCCAGGCGCTTTCTGCTGAGATCGGTCCCTTGCCCGGTGCTGATGGCAGCGGTGTCCTGCCGTGGCGGTGCCCGTCCCGAGCTGAGCCGCGCACCAGAGCCGCGGCCCCGCTCCCCCCGCGCCGCTGGCACCGCGCAGGGCGCGACCGCAGCCGGGCACCGCTCACGGCTTCCTGGCAGCACGGCGGGCTCCGAGGTCGGCGCATTTCCTCAGCTGGAAGCGAGGTGAAGCCCAGCTGTCCCGCCCTGGGCCGTGCCGGGGCGGGCTGGGGGCCGCGGTCCCGGCCGGGTCCCCGCCGGCAGCACGGCTCCACGGGAGGGCACTCGCGTTCCACGCAAACCCAGCCGCGGGAGCATTTGTCTTTCTCTTTAAAAGGCAGTTTAGCTGTGACAGGTAATTTGGCACATTTCTCGCTGAGATGTGCCAAGTGATTTGGCAGATACTTCGCATACGTCGGAAAATAGGAGCACCTGCTGCTGGCCTACGGAGAGGCTGGGGATGAGGGGGATTTCATTAGTTGCTAATTACAGGCCCTGTAACGAAACTCTCATATTGGGTGTGCCAGCCGGGCCCTGCAAAGAGAGACCCATCTGCCCAAAGATGTACAGAGGCACTCACTTAAAACAGAAATTTCCTCCCAGGCGCCGGCATCTTTTCAGCCGTCTTGGGCAATTCCATCACCTTGTAATGATAAGGAGTGTGACTGATCTGGTTTGTCAATCACACCACATGACCACATTTGCACAACTGGCAGATGCAGACAGATCTGGTGTTCTGGGGGTAGAGGAACTCCACCTCCTGCTCCGGGAACATAATTTTCCTTTTTATGGACTCCTAAGGGGTCTGCTGAAGTTTAAGCTGGAGACAGAGAAGAATCACTAATAAAAACTTTATTAAAATACGTGTCGAGAGAATACAAAGGAATTCATGACAGTACTTAGTTGTGAGCATACCAGACTTCTGTAATCAAACCAATTGATTGCCCAGAATTCGTTTTAGGCAAGATTTTCAGACTAGGAAAAGAACTAGAGAGCTTTCAGAGACTGAAATAAGTAATAATAACATGAAACATGAAATATGTAAAATACTAATGAAAATTATGCATTGAAATGTTTTTTTACATGCCTCTTTTCCTGATCAAGTAATTTTTGGTTTGAAAAATTAATTAAAAATAGGACTTAATGCAGACAACAGTCTAGCCTATGTGTGAATAAGCATTTTGGCAACTGTAATCACATTAATTGGCAGAAAACTGTACTGATGTCAGTCCAAACGCAGTGCAGAATATGAATGCAATAGCAGTTGACAAAGTAAGGCAGGTTTTGCTCCTTTCTTCCTGTCTGCAAATCTACAGGACAGACAGATGGCTAAAGTTGGATTATGGTTTTAACTAACTGAACTTTAGCGTTTGTCGCTCTGAGTCATAGTTTTAGTCCTGTATTAGGATCCTATTAACTTCACAAATGGTTTGGAGGAACATTTGATTTTCTCATAATTGCTATCAGTGCCACCTCCAGTAAAGTCTAATGTCTGTCTTTAATTATAAATATTTATTTAAAACCAAACCAAAGCTAAGAATCAGCTGTACAGAACAACGGGGAAAAGGCGAGCAGGAAGACAAGACCCAGCAGTCTGTGCAGGGTCCTGACCCCCCGGGAGGAAGCTGGGGTGTTATTTATGCTCATAGTTCAAACAGGATCGCTGTCAGTAGCATTCCTCGTGCTTTCATGCCACATCTGTTCTTTATAAATTGCGTGCTGACCCAAAATGTCTTCTGAGAACGTCTACAGAAGAAATGTAGAAAAATTAAGAATTTCATCAGAGCAAGCAAGCATGTAAGATCAAATGAAGCATCTTTGCTTGTTTAGAACATTTTCCCATCCACTGGCAATGATGAAGTCCTGTTCCAGCAAAGCCTCAGGCTCATATTTGCCTCTCGGCCCAGCACAGCAAGCACCTTGAATATTGATGACAGAAGGGCTACACTGGACATCTCTGTCTGCTCTGAGTGTCTCTTGGGGTGCCAGACCTGGCCCCAGGGGTGCCCGGACATCCCTAGGCATTGGGCATCTTTTGGGGATTGGCTGGATGAGGGATGGGATGGGCAGGCATGGTAAGGTTTGGCAGTGCACTGCTGGCCCTGACAGTGCCTGTTTATTTTCCTCTGGTTGTTCCACCTCTCTGTTCTCCCTTTTATCCAGATAGCACTGAAAATCTGCACCTATAAATTTTTTAAATTGTGTAGCGGCAAGCCAGGTGCAATTTCAGACTGTAACAATTTTAAACAGTAAATGTTACTTATGAAAAACTCTGTAGCTCTTTTTAATAGTTAAAAAAGTTAAAAATTAGGGATTTAATGCTGGCTATGTGGAAAGACACATTTCTTTCATTAATTTTACAAGATCTAGAGTTTATGTAGTCTCAGGCCAGGCAAATGCCTTGAGCCAGCCACAGAAGAGATTAAGGGTGGCCCTGGGCACAGGAGTTAGATCTCCAGTCTGTCCAGACAAACTCTTGGTGCAAAAATGATTCTTGGAGGAGTTCATCAAAAGAGGTTCATTTTTAGTTCAATAACAGGCTGCTAAGAAGATGCCAACTATGTATACCCAGTCATACTTAGGATCACCGGTTAACTTAATGCAGCAAATTAAAAGAAGTAGTCTGCAGGCAGAAAAAAATTCCCCTTGCTCTAGTTTATTCACATAACAGTGGGGGTTTTGAGGAGACAGAACTAATTTCCAAAGCCCAGAGCAACAAAACTTGAATTTCTTGTCCAGTTTTGTCTTGGATGCAAGCTGGCACTTACTCTTCATGCTCTGCTTCTTCCTTAGGTTAGGCAAGGTAGGCATCCTGTACTCATAGTAGACAGCAAATGGCAAGAAAAGACAGAAGTGTGTCTTCCTGGTAGAGATAGAGTATGTATTCAGTTACTAGTACAATCTGTTGCTCTTTGAATATACTCTGTTTATTTTGTTTAGTTTTTATTTCAGGTTTTCATAATGAGCAAACATTTATAAATTTGTGAGGAATTTGAATGGCAGAGCTTTAATTTTTTCAAATATTAATTTTTAAATAATTGTTTTCACTCCACTTGGGAAACGGTGAATTAATGAAAATCAGATCTTTTTAATTACAGCATCTGAACAGGACTTGACATTTTGACCTTGAGACAGTCACAAGGACTGGGTCACCTGCACCATTTTACTCATTCCCTTTGCATTCTCTCTCAAGCAGAATTATACATCTTCTTACTATTTTTCTTCTTGGTAAAATTTCTAGACTGAAAACAAAATAGCAAGAGAATACTGCCTGCTGAAGTTGCATAACTATTTTAATTTTTTTTCTCAGGATAAATTGTGAAAAGTGGCATTGAATTAATCCATTATTGAGAACATCTTAAAGCTATAATGAGGACAAAGTGGTACAAAATGTATTCATTCTCAACAAATTCTTCATGACTGTAACCAGAATAGCAAATGGCAAAATGTATTACTTTTTACAATAAAAATGTAATAATGACAGAAGACGTTGTAACTTGAATTGATTGTTGCGGCAAACTTATAAATCACAAGGTCTTATTTGAATAACAGACTGCATTTTTGTAGAAAGTAAGTGTGATACAAAAGCTACTGTAGAGGTACTAGAGAGATACTGATCTGGTCATGTTGTTGTAGTGTAGTAGTTGCCTTTTTAGAGACAGGGTGTTAACAGATGTTAAAAAATTATGAATCTGGTCCATTGTTTAGTAATTTTAACACTTTACAATCTTGTTAAAGCTGAAACAGTAATAAGTCTGAAGGGGAAAGAAAGTTTGTAATGATGAATGCTAATAAAGAAAACACCCAGCCTGGGGAATTGGTCCAGGGAAATGCTCAGTTTGTCCATGAGTTCAGGAACTGTTTTCCTAGCTCTCCTGTGGAAGAAATGGTTGTGATCACTAACACCTTCCTTCCACTCTCATGGCATCCCAGTCAGAGCAGCTCCTGGCAACAGCCTTCAAGTTATTTCACCTCTGCTTTAGCACAGCACAGCTCCAGGCGCAGCTCTGCCTGATGGTGCAGCACCGTGTCAGACAGCTCTGCTTGTCCCTGTGCGCCCTGAGGCACCTGTGCAGGGAGTGCAGCATCACAGAAGGATGCTGCTGGGAGCTGCCTGGCTTCCTCATGGGACAGCCACTAAGGAGACCTCTCACTGTGTATAGGGACTTAACCCATAATCATGTCACCCTGATGCCTGTGTGCATGCATGCTACTTCCAGCCTCAGAGATGGCTTGCAATCATGACCATGACCCAACAGTATGTGCCAAAGAATCTCTGCCTGGAGCAGCAATTCACAGATCTTAGTTTCTGTTGTCAGTCATATTTTATTGCAGGACTGAGGAAAACATCACTGTGATGAGGAAGCAGCCACATGGAGACAGAAGCAACTGACACTTGCCTGTTGATGTTGAGAGGGAGGTCCTAGAATCATAATGAATATAGGGACAAATCCCCAACTGATCTATTTCCATGACAATTTATTATCCAGCACAGTCTTAAACTGCCCAGTGGGAAGGCGTTTAACAGCAATTAGTCCACGAAGAGAAAAGGACTTAAAATTGTTGTCAGTGTCTTGTTCTAAGAGTTTGGAAGATAAGAAGCACTTCTCACCCCAAACCACACAAGTGCAATTCATATATGTGCATATGTACATTCACATGCATGTATATATGTGGTTTATAACTAGAACTGGATGGTGATAACCACTTTACGGCAAAGGTTATGATTATCTTACAATTGCTGAGTGGAAAGACAATCTGACAGTAAAAACCAAGTTATTCCTGCTTTTAATGCTGTTTTGAGTAAAATCCTTAATGTTCAGCCACTTCAAATGAAGCAGGGAGCTTAGCTGTTAAAGATGGCTTAATGATGAAAGAGAGTTGGAAACTGGCTTACAGTTACCCCTGCAGGGCTCCCATAGTGCCAGTCTGGTAACAATCATTTTTCAGAGAGCTGGCCACCTCTAGCATTTGGCTGTGCTGCAGGAATGCCAGTTGTAATTAAACAAGTTAAAAATACTTTTCACAGCTTGTTCAGGGTGACAAATACTTCCTGTTCTGCAAACCTGTGAAAACTAAAGCAGCTCTTCTCCCAGAAATGTTGTTCCAAAGTACCGGTTTCATTTTAATGAGTTGGAAGAATTTTGCACAATTTTCTTCAAATCTTTTCCATGCATTTCCACCAAAAAGGTTGCCGTTGTTATCCAAGTTCTGTAGCAGGGACTCACTCTGCTGAGTCACTGCAGCCTGCTGACAGACCCCACTCCTGCTCTCAACTTGGCATCCAACTGAGCCAGTTGGTCCACAAAAACATCTTTTCCTAATTAGCCATCTCTACTGACAGGTAGAGGACAGCTCTCTTGTGAAAATGGTGCTAGACAAAGAAGGGCCAAATAATGGGAAGAAAACAGTAAAGTAATGGTAAAAAGGTTGGAAGCTCACCCATCACAGGCCAGGCTGTGAGTAAAGCCGAATTTCCGTAGTATGCACTTTGTCAGAGGAAGTACAAGCAGCCATACCCAAAACAAAGGTGTTCAGCAGCAGGGTGGGCACACGTGCAGTGAAGGAACCCTCACTCTACCTGCAGTCACAAATGAGAAGGACACGTGGGTGCTGTGAAGCTGGGACTTGCAATGGGCCACATCAGACTGCTGGCAAGGTGCCCTCAAGACATTTACCTGATCTGCTCTGCCAGCATGACCAGGCAGAGAAAATCAGATTTGACTGACCATGCAACTCTAACCTTGCTGCTTCATGTGTAAATTGATTTCATGACTCTCAAAACAGCTTTCTGAGGACAGTGTTTATTGTGTACCTCTTACACACACTTTTATGGCAGTGATGTGTAAATAGCTGGGAGACAGGCATAACATTCCTGATAGACCTGTTGGACTCATGCATTGTATGACAGCATCATGACCATAAAGGCTGCTCTGTTTCTGTTCCACTACACATATGTGAATTGTTGTTTTGTCCTCATTCCCTCTTCATTCACCACCCTCCAGTAAATTTTCTCAGTCAATGAAGTTCTTGTGTTCTCTGTACTGTGAGTTAATGAGATAGATTCAGTGATGTGACAGCCTGTGATAGCATCAAACTGGCCATGATGGCTGGTACTGGCCTCTCCCATCTAGTGCTCTGAGGTTAGGGAAAAAATTCAGCATGCTTTATTACAGCCCATTAAGAAATTTAATTTTTTATTTGGTTTAGGTTTTGTATTTTAGTTTGGTTTTGTGTGTGTGAGAGAGAAAGAATTGATATAAAGGCTGTAAACTGTGAACATGGGTTCACTTCAGAAATGAGGTTTCATACTTGGTAACTTGAGGAGTTCCTCCTCACCACTGCCCTCAGAAGTCACAGAGAACATTAACTGATGCCATGCAGCATTACATTTGAGGAGACTCATTAAAGCTAACAGGAAGTTGCTGGTGATGTATACAGGTGAATACTGATGTAATCTACTCACTCAGTGATTCTACAATCCCCTGCTGATGTTCCCAGTGACTGCAGATTAAACTGTAAAGCAAGGTCTCAGGCCCTTCACACCTAGGGTGCAGAACTGTGCTTGTCAGCATGTTTACAAAGTTCTCTTGGCTTTCTGAGACAGTTCGGTGCATCACAATCGGTTTTTAATCACCTGTGATACTTCATTTACAGTACCAGTGTAGCTGTGAGAGAATTAATTTTCTGTCCATGATCATTGTTAGTGTAATGAGTGCCTTGCTTTTAGTTGCCAGATCAAATTACTTAGTGCATTATTTCATGTGTCACCCCATGACAGAGAAGTTCAGAAAGGTATGCCTGGCTTCTCCAAAAAAAGGGTGACTCAAAGATAATTTGCAAAACAAAATTTCCTTCTGTCCTGAAACTGTAAAGAAGCAGAGGGCCCAATAAAGATAGTAAGTATGTGAATGCAAAATGGGTGAAAAGGAATTGATTGTTCCTATTTCACTTCCAGAATGACTGGCCATCTTGGCTCTGATAAATCAAGTGACACTGTCTTTATTAATAAACACTGGTGTTAACATTAAAAGGGAAAATGCTGGAAAGTAATTAGGAGTTGGCAGTAAGCCATCATGCAGGACAGAGAACAAAGGACAGGATCTGCTGTCTTCTCACTCTGGTCTCTCTGTTTCATGCCAGTCTGGGCTCACTCCCCACAATCAGCAGAACCAGGCAAGCACAAAGGTGAGCTTTAAACTGCCCCCAAGCAAAGCCTCCCAAAAAAATCCTTGCTGCTGCTGCCATCTCCCATGCAGGCTGAAAAGATCTGCCCTGCCACTTGCATCTGAGTATGAGGCAGCCTCACTGCTGGCTTCAGAGCCTCTGCGGGAGGCAGAAGTCACAGGGTGAGACAGGAAAATGAGACTGCAAAAGAAAAAGGAGTGTTGCACAGGCAGAGCAGGACTGGATGCTGGTTTTGTCATGGGACCCCTGGATATCTGTATGTGTTGCTCCTGAGCTAGAGAACAGGACTACAGGGATTCACATACAAGAAAAAGGCAAGAAGCTGCCAGACAGCTGTCCTGTCACGTGGGAACTGCAAAGGGGGTAGGAAGAGATGGGAGGAAAGAAGTACATAGTGCCCACATCTGTTTTCAGGCTATGAATTGGGATATAGAATACAAGCAGCTGAAAGATCAACAGGGTGCTTTTGGAACTATGAGCTTCAATTTGAATGTGCTTAAAAATTGGTGTTGGCCTACACAGTTTTTTGCAACAGCAGCTCCACTGGTTACAGGAACCAGTGCACAGAGACAAGGACAAGTCAAAAAGGCCTGTTCTTGCTGCCAGACCTCTGCACCCCACTCTCAGAGAGCTGAGTGCTGCAGCTGCATTAGCCAACACTGCCAGCTCATCTTGTTTAGCCCCGCGTCCATGCACGACTGTGCCTGTGGTGAAGGAGCAATGTTCTCAGGACATCCTGACGTAGAGATGACTCTCATGGAGCTGAAATCAGGATGCAAGTAGGTTTGTCTCTCTTTACACCTTTGCACCCCTGCCAGGTTTCTGGCCTGACCTCCCCATGCTGGCCAGACACAACAGCCTGAGACCACAGCAAGGAACAGTAGAAGGCATATTAATTCTCTCCTCCAGTCAATTCCTCCCCTCCGTGTCAGGCCTGGGTGGCTGGGTGGCATTTACAGTATTTACAGATGCTGTATGCCCCATGAAGAAGCTTGCTGGGTTGGTTAACCCAGGCAGCTCACAACATGCTGCTGTCAAGGTCCCAAAGCCTTTGTGGCCAAAAGCTGGCAGGACATGCAGCATGACACTGGTCCTGCAATGACAGCCTCTGTCCTTGATCACTGAAAACTGCAGACTTCCATCATATGGAGAATCATCCTGACCCTGCTCTTATATTGTTGAGATGAAGTGGAAACCCTGCCTTAAGAGGCTCTGGTCCTTCAAGACAGCCCCTGAGATAAATACCTTATACCTAAGCAGTTAATTAATTTTAGAATGACCTATTAAAGAGTATATAATGTTTTCACATTACAGCTAAATATCATCTCCTGTAAAAACAAAGGTGTTTCAGCAAATAAAAACCTTGCAAAAATAGCACTTGGAAAAGTATATTTTTAAACCTCCAATCATGTTTATTTTTGAAGCCCTGAAATTTAATTCATGTGTTGAATAAATACCCTTCAAATATCTTAGTTACCATTCACATCACAAAGGGTAATATGTTCTCTTCTGTTCTGTTCTTTCTCTTCTTAGCAACATCAAAAATAACCAAGTCCATCCCTTCAGATGCTGCTGGTGGTGTATTTCCCTGCAGGACAATGGGAGGTGAAAAGAGAAGAGGAGAAATGTATGTCACATCACGGTTCCTGAGAAGCTTGTGTCATGCTGTCTGTTTCAACGTTGCAACACATTGAGTTCAAAGCAAAAATGGTTTCATAACAAAGGGACATTGGTGATGAATTGTTGCCATAATGTGTTACCATAAGGCTTGCCAGAATTGGTGAGCTGTCAGTGGCAGTCATCCTATAAAATACATCCCAATCCTAGTGCATATAGGAACTGTCTGTGAGTGGTTAAATGGTAGCTATATGAATACATAAAAATGCTGCTGCTGATGTAGAGCATTTGGGTAGCAGTAAATAAAGCAATCCTTTAAATCCTTCTGCTTCCTAGGTAAATAGTGGAGCTATTTGCATAGGCATAAGCAACATTAAAAATGTCTGTGGTACCATGAAGAAATGCAGCTTCACAACAGGAAAGTTTGCAAGAAAGGATAAAAAAAGGAGCTGTGAAACAGGGGCAGCAGGAAGGAGCTGCAGACCACTTATCCAACTCTCCAATGAGTCCAGTGAAGTCAGTAGTGGCTGTTGTTCATAACCCCCACAGCTCAAGTTCCTGTCTCTTGGCCACCTCTCTGGAACATGAAAGCTGAGTTGCATATGGGGATGCCAGAGGTGCAGGAAGCACCTCTACTCTCTGCAGCCATGGGGCTTTGTGGAAGGCACCACTGGTGATGCAGTTGGGGCAGTGAAGGAGTTTGTGTGAAATCCATGCAGGAGATGAGGGAATATCCATGGGACTGATTTGTGTCAGGTGGCCTCCTGCACACAACTGCAATGTTTGCAATAGCCAAGCTGGCTATTCTAAAGCTGGTTCAGGCCTGTCTATAGACACTGGAGAACAGAAATAGCCTGCAGGCAGTTCTACTTCCAGATATTTATGCGTCAGTGTTTTCCAGCTCATCATATAGCAGAGTGAATAGGAGGTTTGCTGGCTTGGCTAAAGATCCTCTAGGTCACTATCCCCCATTTTGGTCATATGCATTACAACTCAGCTCTGTTTCATTTTGTAAACCAAAGAGACCAACTTTAACATGAAGACCAAACAGAGGTACAAGCCAATAGTAGTTATATATAAAAGAGGTAATTTCTGTCCTTTGAATGAACCTGGAGAGCAGCTCAGTACCACTAATGTTTAGGGGCAAATAGTGTTTGTCTTCTTCTTGAGGCATTAGTCCTTCTCACAGAAGACCACCCTCACTACCACATTGCACCCTCTCCATGGCACTCTCAGCAGAAAATTCAGTACAGGGATGCAGAACCCAACTCTGACTCACAAAGAGTAAAACTGTGCAGAAGGTAAGAGCTGAATAGCAATAGAAAGGGAACGGGGAAATAGAGGGTTGTGTTTGGTAAAGATGGGCACTGTCCAGGTGAGGATGGTGAGGTTGTGCTGCCATTCTTCAGCCTCCAGTATGGGTAACAGATTGAAATGTGGCCTCTTGAAGCCCAGCCTTGAGAAGGGTCTAGCTTCTGTGAAGCTGTTCAGTATGTTCATCAGTGGCCTGCATGGTGACACAGAAACCCCCTCTTGCAGCAAATCTGCAGGTGACACTAAATGAGGAAGATTAGCCTAGGCAGGGAACAGCAGCACTTCAGTCTAGAATCACCTTGAAGGTAAGACACCTCGGGGTGTCAATCCAGACACCAGAGGTTCGAGTCACCAGTAGCCCCATGAGGCTTAGCCATGAGAAGCAGAGGGTTTGTCCACCGGGCGGGACAGTCAGAAGCACAGCACAGCTGGGCAGTGCCAGGCTATGTCACCACCCTGCTGAAGTAGACCAAAGGACTTGCAGTGGACTGCAGGTAGAGGCACTTGCTGTGAGCAAGGTCAGATGGCCACTGAAGTGCATCAGATGGAGTAAGGCTTTTGATCAAGGGATGCTTTCATTCCCCTCTACTCAGTGCTACTGCTCTCCCAGAACAGAGCGTGGCTAAGGAGGGATTTGGAAATGAGGTCTAGGAGAATACTGCCAGGATAGACATGACTGCCAAGGAGAGGCTTGAGGAGCTGATGTTCAATCACAAGAGAAGGGGCCAAAGGAGTGATCACCTACAACCACTCAAAGGGGATGTAGAAACACGACAGAGACAAACTCTTCCTGAAAGATGATACAGAAAACAACAATGGCTGCAAGCTGTGCCTTGAGAAGATCAGAGTAGACATCAGGAAAATTTCTTTCCTCGATGTGGAGTTCAGCACAGAAGCAGGCTATTCAGGGAGGCTGGAAATCCTCCCTGAAGGTTTTCAGCACTGGAAGGAGCCAGAGACAATGGGTGGGTAAAATGCTGTATAAAGCAGTTCTACTGACAAAAAAAAACATGTAAGAGTAAGTTCCCGTGTTACTTCTTAAAATTCAGCTATGGACAATAGCTGTACTCAAAATGACTCTGCACAGCTCTGGGATTTCACAGCAGGGAGGCTGTACTCTAAAAGAAGCATGTACGTGGTGAGGAGTGCCCTGGTGAGCAAGGTGGGGGTCTGTCACAAGTCCTTCCACTGTGCAGAAGTGAATTGCCTACCTACCTGAGTGCCTCTTTTCTCCTGCTCAAAGGGAAGGATAAGAAGGTGACTGAGGTAAGGAGGAAAGGGCATCTTTAATGTGATTAGGGCTTGACTCTGCTGTAACCCTTTAAATGAGGCACTGAGCATATGGTTCCCTCCTTCCATTGAAAAACAAGAAAGACTTGCTGATCATTCAGCAGTGCTCCATATTTCTGCCACTTTGCTGCAACCTGGGCAAAGGTTTGATTGCTGTGGAGCACAAGGTGGAACAAACCAACCTTTTCTTGCTTCTCCTTGTGCCCTGCAGTGATCAAGTCTCTGCCAAGGATGTAGAAAAGAAGCTGGGTGTGCTGGGACCCACACTGAATCCACAGCAAATCATGTCCCAGGTGTGTTTCCATCCCCTCCGAGGATCCTCTCCCAAGGTCCAAGAAAAACCACTGAGAGGTGTCCCAGCAACCAAGGGAGGGCACTGCCTACACCTCATTTCTGAAACCTCTTCATGTATCCCGCTGCAGAGTTTAAGGTGTAAAGAGTAAGCCTTGAGCACCAGCTTGTGTAATTTTGGTGTTTTTGCTGTGCAGATGCGCCATCCTACTGAACCAAAGAACTGAAGCAAGAACTGCGCCCTACCTGGGCCATGAACATGGAGCTCAGTTTCCATTTGACAAATCCATTCGCTGGGTTTTAAAAATTTTCCTAACTGGGGGAGAAAATCACCCATTACAGTGTGTTCTCCACATCCCCAGGCCCACATATAATTTCCAGCAGCTCTCCTCAGCATTCCACATTATAAAATCAATCTCTATTTAAGTAAGAGAGTGATATTTATTTCTTAATTTTTAATAATGTATTTTGTGATTTGTTACAGCCCTCAGTGTTGTATTATTTATTTACTGTGCCTATAAGGTGCCCTGCTACACAGTAATAGAGGAGTTACAGAAATTAGAGACCTAAGCAAAACCAAGTTCAATAATTTTGCTACATCTAGGACTAGATCCAAAATTAACAAAGGAGCAAAACTGCAATGCAGGAACAATACCATAATGTTTTTGCTCCCAAGTTTTAACGGACCCAGTGGAAGCTACAATACTCAGAAAGATCAATCATCACTGCAAGAAAAATTAGAACTGGATCTTAACATATGTCCCAAGGTGTTTCAGTAATACGTAGTTTGCTGTGGAGTTCTTAAACGTTAATAATAAATTTGCACACAGGCTCAAATGAGACAAGTATCAAGGTTTTCTTTTTGTCCCTTTCTTATATTCTCCCTGCAAAGGTGGTTCCCTTTCAAAATATACTAACAAGTCTTCATCTCAGGGAAAAAGAAGACCAATTTACCTCAAAAATGCCTGCATTCAGTAGGTGATATCTCAGCACCATTCATTTGGTAGCAAAGCTCCCACCAACTTCAGGAGGCTGAAGTTTATCTTAAGCAGCTGAGTTAACTTATCACTGAAACCTGAAAGCATGAAAAGCAGGGGTTCTGAGCCTTGCCTGCACTTTGTGCTAACCCTTGGGGAATTCACGGTTCTACCTGTTGAGGCACGGCAGCTACAGCATGCCTACTTCCCCAGAGTTTGGCTGCAAGGAACCCCAGGGGCAGCCTAGGGACACAGCCCCTGCTTTTCATGGGAACAGTGTCAGTGTTCGCACTCTTGAGTGGCAGGGGGTGGAAGAAAGCCAGATGTAGAGTGTATTTAGTCACAATGACCGTACAAATCCCCATCCTTCATGGTGCATGGAGCATGCCTCTGATACAGAGAGGAGGTGGAGCTGCCAGGAATCAGCAGTGTAATGATTTTTCCCATCGGGAAACCTTTAATGAACTAAACAGAACTGGTTCTGGTGGAGCTGGTTCAAATTTCTCATGCTTTGATCACTCAGTTTACAAACTTCAATACTTCTGACATCTTTCTGCAAAACTCCATGTCTCATTCAGTTCCCTCAAGAGTGCATCGAAGACATTTTTGGCTGATGGGTCTTCTTTCCATGATACTTCTTCCCCAGCTCCACAAGCACTCCTGTCCTGCAGAAACACACACTTTTCCAGGGCTGTTTTCCTGTTGCTCTGAGGCCTATCAGTGCCTCTGAGTGGTGTCCCAGCTGCCAGGCCAGTCTTTGATGAATGTCATACCATGGCACAGTGTCCTTCACCCCACTGCCAGGTATCTGCCTGCTGGACTGCTCTAAGTCTTCATAGTTGACAATATGACAATTTATATCCTGACTATCGGGATATTTGGGGTGTTGGCTGAGCCAGAAGCAGAGGTGATCATGTTGAACCTTCCCCTGCTTGCCACAGCCTTTGGGGTGTTGTGCTTCCTCAGACACTAGAATGAGAGTAGGACAAATTACTTGGTTTCATTTCTGCTTTCTGTAGCTGATGGAATGGGAAGGGTCTAGGCAGGAATTACAAATCCAGCAGTTAGAGACTCAGCAATCTCAAAGCCTAATTGGAATAGTTCCAGATGGAAAAATGCCATTTTCTTGCCCCCAGGACTGGCTGTCTGAATCATACCTAAGAGGAAATTCCAAGAAAGCAATCTTTGGATCATGGGTTTCTGTGGATGGTACATCTTTGACGCACTATGCAATTGTCACTAGCCTTGGCACCGGGGTCTGGTTTTGCCTCACACAGAATAAAAACTCTCCAGTTTTAATTGAGAAATGCATACAGACAAGACAAAGCAATCCGAGTGAGATTCTTAATTTGGTAACTCACTGACTGACCTCAGTCAGCCAAGGTGGGTTAGAGCCAGCCACAGCTGGCTCCAAAAGCTTTTCAGCTCATTGGAGTCCGAGCTGAGTCTTTGAGGGGGAGAACTTGAGGCTGGCTCCCTTCAGAGGCAACCCTGACTATGTCTACACTAGCCAAGCTCAGTGTGAGCAAGGTGAAATGAATGCCCCACTGAGGCAGAGCAACAATGCTATTGACGCTCTGACGCATGAATTTGAGAGCCTGTTTTGTGGTGAGGGCTTAGCAGCAGACCCAGAGGGTGGTGAGTGCTCTGGCAGCCCTGACCCTGTTGGAGCTCGTGCTGCCTCCCCAGCCAGGGTGGCTTGTTTTCTGACACTGTGGTCCTCTCATCAAATGCTGCCACTGAATGAGGGCTGTAGCACACATAACCAGACACGGCTGCTTCCTTCTTGCAGGGGGTATGCCGGTGCTTCCTCTGCTGACCTGCCTTGCACCATGACACGAGGCTGGATCCAAGAGACAATTCATTCCTCTCTGTATTGTGTCTTTTGTGATGCTGCACTGGGAGGTCTTCTGAGCCTGGCCATGACCTGCCTGGCCAACCCCTGCCCCTATATGCAGATTTCCACACACTTCCCCAGAAGAGAGGGATGTGGAGGGAGGGATCCAGAGTCTATCTCCCTGCACAGGTCTTCTAGCAGCCCTTTTAGGATCTTCTACTCTCTGATTTGGCCAACCCCACATAGGGCCCACTGACACTGTCCACTTCTGCCATCTCTTGTAGCAGCAAATTCCTATGCCCACTTTGTAGAGAAATGCTTTCTTTCATCTGCTTTAAACCGATCTCAGTCTAGTGCTCCTTCTTTCTAGTTTTATGGGATTTGAGATTTAGTGAATCACAATATTGAATTCACCTTATTGCTGCCTACATGGTTTTGTAAAGGACATTGCTTCTTTCCATGGCTGCAAAGTAAACATCCTGAAATAATATTGGAGATTTCCATGACCTTTGCTGCTTAGGAGAGCTGGAAGTCAGAGAATTTGCTGCTCATTTAAGAGAGAAGCACATGTTTTAGACCCGGCTTTTAGTGACAAGTGGTGTTTTCACATGATTAGTTCCTGAGTTTCTCACAGGTCCTTTCCAAAATTAACAGCTCTGCCTGAGGGAAAGGAATTGGCTACTTCCCTGTCTTACATGCTCATGAAAATACTGCCAGGAACACACCTGCAATTTTAGTTCAAATGCCTTTGAAAAATCATGGGCCAGTTTTGAAAACTACCCATGATTTCTTTAAGCTACGTAAATACTTTTCTTCTAGTAATGTCTTGCTGTGTTTTTGAATTAATCATTCAGACATTATTCTCATTAGTGCTCCCCTGTCAGTTAGCCCTGAAAACTGTGTGGCACAACTTGCTGAAAAGTACAGAACATTTTGATGACAATCTTCAGAAAGTCTGGCCATAGATACAATGGCCTCACTAACTAGTCCATACTAGCCCACTCTAAAGCAGAGTAGGAATCTTTAGCAATCTGCCCCAGAAATCTGCATACCAGTTTCTCCCTCTGGAAACAAAACCAAATGAAACAGGCTGACCGCAAAGGGACTGCCTGCATATTAATTGGCCCAAATTTGTAAGGTGCCTTGAGATAAAAGGTGTTATAAGGACTCTGGGAATAGAGCCAAAACATGTCTTCCTGATGTAGCCCTGAGTAATTGTGTGCAGGTCTACCACAGGAATGATCTTTCTGTTCTCCTAAATCTGCTGGTTGCCTGTGTTGCTCTATTTCATCTCAGTTGTTAGAAAACAACTAGCTCAAGGCCTTGAATCAGCAGTAAATTAACTTTTTTAAACAAAAAAACATAGCACACCCAGTAGATCAACTGACCTTTAGCCCTGAACATAAAACTGAGAAGTACGTTACTGTTTGTTTTGTGACGTACCAGGCAGCACTCTGCTCCTTTGCATCCTCATGTGGTGCTCCTGGTGTTACTCTCGGCTACACTATCACAATGCCGCAGTGATTCAGACTCTGAATTACATGTGGGTTTCTTCTCCTGGAGCATGTTAATAGGTTAAGCTCACAGTTGCTAATTTTATAGTATTTCAAAATATGGTTATATATTTATGCATTATTTATTGCACAAATCTAGCATGATACATTATTTACAGCAGTACTAACAGTATTTATTATTTATTATGTTCCTATATTAATATATATTATTTCAGGCAAGACTTTTTGCAGTGTTGTTTGTTGACTTCAGTTTCTGGAGTTAGTATTCTGCAGAGTAGACAGTACTGTCCTGCAGGCTGAGACTGCTGAAATCTAATTACCTTGGCTAGGAAATGCCATTCACTTTTGCCTGAGCAATGTTTTATAACTTGGGGATGGATTGTGGTTAGCTCTGTCTGGGTATAAACAACCATGAAGAGGGACGCAGGGTATCTGCTCTCCTCCTCTATGTGGTGTGCTAGTGCAGAGTCCCATAGTCACACGTTTCTTTTCCTCTGCCTGTGAGCCTGGGCAGATCCACAGACTGCTGCAGCTGCCACAGACATCCAGTGAGTTGTGGACACAGCTGTCCCCGTTGTTTTTCTCCCTTGGAGGGAAACCAGAATCATGGTAAAGAGAAAATTGCACAAGCCTCAGCTGATCCAGACACTGGCCGGTTAGGAAAGTGATTTCTTGAAATGACATTGCTATTGTAGTAAAACCTCTAGCTCAGAGTTATTAGACCTTCACAAAAAGGCCTTGCTGAAATAAATTATTTTTGCTGGGGAATAGAACTATACAATGAAGACATGTCCAGTCCTCTGTGGCTTAATCTCAGCAACTGACCTCTTGTCTTGGAGGAACAGAGCCTGAACGGTCTGTCTCTGAGAAGAGCTACTCTTGGGCAAATCAGAAATAAGTGTTGAAGATTGTGAAGGGCTGGAAGGCACCTTGTAGCAGAAATAGGAACCCAGCTTGAATACAAGCTTCAAAACAGTGGAGACCACAGCTCCATCCCTCCTCAGGAGTGCTGGCAAGTTTCTCCCTTAAAGCACAGGGTGGAGGCATCTTCTGAAGAGTGTTCAGCTTTGAGGGGTCTTCAAGACCCACCTTCTATTCCCACCCTATCAAATGCACTGCCAGTCCACCTCTACATACCTAGAGCCATGTCCAGTGCTCTGATTTGCTTACATGTTGTTGGGCTTATTCAAAAAGTACCTGTCCTGCAGTAGGTCTCTCTCCTTCCAGCTCCGCCAC
This sequence comes from Dicrurus megarhynchus, assembly GCA_013399195.1. Lineage (NCBI taxonomy): Eukaryota > Metazoa > Chordata > Aves > Passeriformes > Dicruridae > Dicrurus > Dicrurus megarhynchus. The sequence goes on from VXAD01001403.1 coordinate 76,191, forward strand.
ACTGACCTCATTTCTCCAGGCTGGCACACTTTAGTTGCACCTTCTTCCATGACTTGTCATTGCAAGAGGCTATGGAGGTCACTCTGAGACACTTTTCACTTGGCGGTGGCTGTTTGCCATGCAGCCCTTACTGCTATTAGGTGCTAATTCTTAAAGACAGTAGGTTAGGAGCTTCTTAGCCCAACTAATCTTTAATGGGAACACTGTCCCAGGTGGGTTTGAGATATTGTCTGAGGCTTCAAGGATTTTCATGGCCTAAGTTATTTGGTCATTGCTGTGTCGAATCTTTTTGAACCACCCAGCTCCCTTTATGTCTGTGGGGTGTGTTATTTGTGTCCTGATTTTTCCAGTTACTCTGTCTTTTTATCTTTGGTCCCCCATATTCTCTTCAGGTGACTTTCTGAACCAAGGTCTCTTCATTGTGCCAGCTTGACTCCCCTCCTCTGGTCTTCTCAGCTTGCCTCACTATTATCCCTCCTTTGGTTTTTCTGTCTGCACCGAAAACACTAAAACTGTCTCACATCACTTCTGCTGACAAAACTGTTGAGCATACTCGTTGATTTTCACACTTATTCGGACTCATTCCTACTAACAGTGGTGGAAAAACAGCTGTTTATCTCAATTAAATTTTGATTGGCAATTAGCATCTACCTGTCACTATTATTCAGTTTTCTCCAGTGTCCCCTTCAGCTACTTTCTATGCTATTTTTTCACCTGGTTTCCATGAGAACCATCTCAATGTATCTTTATCCTGCCAGCCCTATATTTGGTTCCTGTCAGGAAAGAACAAATAACATACTCTCAGGCAACATTTGAGGCTTCAGCTGTTCCAGCAACACTTAGAATATGGTGAAAGTCACCTCATCAAAATGTATCTAGGACCCTCCATGTACCCATATCCTTCTATACCATAATAAATGGAAGTCTATCCCATAGCACACTGTTGGTGTACACCCAGCTTCAGGTGACAAAAGCTTTACAGATACACCTCAAATCTCCAGCTGTAGCAGTTGAACAAATAGGGTGCTCTGGTATCCTTTTCCTTGAGAAAACAGCTAGCTTCCTTTCAAATCTCAACCAACAGCCTGTGTGATGGGCAGCTGGACTTCAGATGTGATCCCTTCCTTCTGTTTTGCTGACTGGCCTTGTGAGAGTTCCTTTTGGAAGTTCACTGAGCCATTCACTTGCAGTTTCACTGAGAGAATGAGATGGGAGAGATAGGGCTGCTTTCCTCCAATGGGACTTGCAGTTCCCTGGCACAGAGAAACAAAGGACCAAGCTTTGCAGAGGTCCCAGCTGGGATGGCCAGGTGACGGGCCACTTAGGAGTCAGGGCAGGACATAAACCCTCATGAGTGGCACTAAAGCACAACACAGGGATCTCTCAGTGCCCTCAGGGCAAAGCAAGTGCAACAAATTAAGATGATGTAATTTGTGTGAAAGACATTGCCAAATAACGCCGTGCTGTATACAGCCTCTGAGAAAATTATACTAAAGGACTATTTACTTCACAGAGCTGTCCCTCACCACCCAGTAAGAGTATTTTTAAAAACCATTAGCTGGGCTTGGCATATGTGAGAGCTCCTGAACAGTAATAGTTCATTTTTTGCCAATGCATCAAATCTTGTCCACCTACAGCCTCATGACAACACCAGTTATTATGTCTTTAAAACATGGTGGTTCAGATGGTTGAGTATCCCTCTGTATGGAGGTGCTTGTTTCAGTTCAGGCTTAGGGAGATAGTCCTTACACTGTGGGGAGTAACAAACAGCTGGCAGTCAGTATGTAATACTGTTCTATGCGGGTTTGTGAGATCATATCCTAATTTCATTTTATATCTAGCCTGAATGGGAGTGCATGACATGAGGGCCAGTGGTGTTTGCACCAGATAAATTATCTCAGGGTAACCTTGTCAAAGTCCAAAGTCCAAGATACATCCATGAAGACTTTGACATGCTTAGTCAGAGGCTCATGTAATTACTTGTAATTACTTATTCCATGTATGAGAGCAGTATGAAAAAGGAAGAGTCAAACTCCAGTTCTTCAGGAAGACAATGGAGGCAGCATCTTCAGCTGTGCTGCAACAGCCACAGTGAATGCTAGATAAGATAAATGTGAAGGACTCAGTAAGAAAAAACATCAAGTATTGCAATATTCTTAGCAAGTATTTCAGTAAATTCCCAACTCATTCACCATTTTTCACCTCACCTGGATCAAGGGAAAAGGCCTCAGAGATTAACTCTCCAAATGCTTTATGAAAATAAGCAAAAAGATGGCCTGTGCCATTTTCTCTCATCCTCCTTTCCCTCATAAAGCATTTCACTTCCTGCTGGGAAGGAGCAGAGGTGGAAAAATGAAAAAAATAGGCAAAGGTACTGAGAGCAGAGGAGAAGCTGACTGATAGCCAGGGCAGAGAGACATGACGGTTCCCAGGTGCAGAGAGTTAAACAAATCTTCTGCATTTGCAGGGCAGAGGAGGTCTAGAAGTGGATGGGAATTGAGGACGATTTATTGAACCTTAGGCCAGTGTCTCTTTCAGACTGAATCACTGCCTCTTTGAGTCTGACTTGTTTTGACGTGAAGTTTCTTACTGTTTGGTCAGACCAGGTGAAGGAAAGGTAAGTCCTAAAACTTGTCCACTCTCTCTGTTACCTTGCCCAAGAAGAGATACTATTTCTCTCTTGAAAAGTGTTCATATTCCATCTTTAGACTCACTGTGAGCAATGCTGTTGAATTTTTGGTATCTTCTGCTGCCTTATGCTCTAGATGTTTTTTTCAAATGCTGTCAGCTAGTTGACCTGGGTTGAATTCCCTCTGTAATCTGGAGATGAGAAGATCTGTCTCCCACACATAGCCCATTAAACTTCAGATACAAGTATTGGGTGAAGCAGGCTTCTTAAATAACTTGGTGCTGTGGACAAGAAACCATGACTCATAACTCAAACAGAGGGTATGACACTTGTGCAAACTTTGGGGTTTTTATTTCCAGATTGTTATATTGCTGGATTTTCTTTGAAATCTCATTTGTTCTTTTCTCAGTAACTTCCTGACTTACTTTACGAGATGTATTTGTCCCTGACATTAGCGGAGAGATGGAAATGCCCATGCAGAAATGAGGCAGATGTGAGAGGCAAAAATCAGGGTTGTGACAAAGACACTGCCACTTCGTGGAGCTCCCGCCTGACATTAAGAAGATCTTGTCAAATATATTCTGTTCCCAAACAAAGCTTATCGATGTTTATGCTTGCTGTGACTCTGAAGCTAACATAGAGATATAAACTGACATCCTGATACTGACTTTACATCTGTCAGCTGTGTTTGGTCCAGATGGTCAGCAGAGTAGGGACAAACCTCTGCCCTGGGAGGATGTGGCCATCACCTTCAGCAGAACTTATCACAGAGAACTGGTCATCAAAAATACATTAAAAAGCCTGAAAACCTTGTTAAAAATCCTAAAATACCATCATGTTTGTCAAGTAGAGTCAGGTCTGCTTAATCACAACTTGTTTGCCAACATCCAATCAGCTTAATGAAAAATAAGAAAAGTCAAATCTTGTTCACATGTCCTATTAAACTAGTTTCTGCTTTAATCTGTGTGATTCTGAGACAATGCCAATAAAACAAGCATGATTTAATCAGCTCTGACTGTTCTGATCTGACAAGCACCTTCATTTGGAGAATGATTACTTGGCTATCCATAGAATATTCATGGACTCTACAGGATATTCAGCTCTCCCTCTGTACTTGCCAAAGATTTCTGCTGGAATTATAGGTCTTGTTGCCTGACATGTGTAGAAGAATAATATTAGCCATTCCAAATACATTTAGGAATAACAAAGCAAAATTTAATTATGATCTATATTCAAACATGTTTTTCCAAACTTAAGTAGACTGTTTGTTGTTTCTTCAAGAGTGGGGCAGATTCGCTCTCTCCAAGGGATGGCTGCTAAGGAGCCGTATGTGGGACGCGGCTCTAAATATTCCTCTTGTGTAGGCCGCTCACTCGATGATCAAAGGCGTTTGTGGTTAACAAATTTAAATTTTGCACCTCTCTCTGAAACCAAAACACCGCTTGAATGCCAGTGGTGCCAATCAGTATTTTTCTGCTACTCCCTTGCTTGCATGCATTTTATGACCTTACCTATCCTGGGCTGTCTGGGCTGTGTATGGTGTTCAAATACCCTTAAAATCTGCTTACATGAGAAATGCTAGTTGAGGGGAAAGATAATCACTCCAGTTTACAGAAGTATTTGCAAATGTGGAACACCACTTTGCCTGTATTTGGGAACTGGGTGGCAAAATTTGATCACTTTATGTTTGACTGTTATAGTGTAATTATAATCTTATTTATTTTGACTTCTCCTGATTCTTTCTAACCTTTGGGAGATTCATAGAATTCCAGAGTGGTTTGGGTGGGAAGGGATCTTAGAGATCATCGAAATCCAGCTCCCTTACTGTGAGCAGGGATACCTTCCAGTAGACAAGGTTTCTCAAAGATCCATCTAGCATGGCCGTTAATACTTCCAGGGATGGTTTGTCCATGCCTCTGGTCAACCTGTTCCAACCTGTTTTACCTTCACAATAAAAAATCCTTCCTAACATCTACTCTAAATCTGTCTTCTTTTAGTGTAAAGCCTTTCCCCTTGTACTCTCACTATCTGCCCACTTAAAAAGTCACTCTCCCCATTTTTTATAAGCCCCCTTCAAGTAATGGAAGGCTGCAGTGAGGTCTCCCTGGAGGTTTCTCTTCTTCATGTAGAACAACCCCAGCTTTTTCAGTGTGACTTCACAGGAGAGGTGCTCTAGCCCTCTGATCATTTTTGTGGCATCCTCTGGACCCACATGAACAGGTCCGTGTCCTTCCTGTGCTGGGACCCCAGAGCTGGATGCAGCCCTGCAGGTGGGGGCTCAGCAGAGCAGAGCAGAGGGGCAGAATCCCCTCCCTGGCCCTGCTGCCCACACTGCTCTGGATGCAGCCCAGACACGTTTGGCTCTCTGGGCTGTGAGTGCCATGGCTGGGTCATGCCCAGCCTCTCACCCACCAGCACTCCAAAGTCCTTCTCAGTAGGGCTGCTCTCAGTGAGATCATCTCCCAGTCTGTGCTCTTGTCTGGGATTTCCCTGGCCCAGGTGCAGAGCCTTGCTCTTGGCCTTGCTGAACTTTATCAATTTCTCGTGGACTCACTTTCCAAGTTTTTCCAGGTGGCCCTGGATGGCATTCCATATTTCTGTAGTGTCACCTGCACTGCTCAGCTTCCTGTCACCTGCAAACGTACTGAGGGTGCACTCGGTCCCACTGCCTCTGTCACTGATAAAGATACTGAAGAGCCCAAGCCTCAAGACAGCCCTAAGGGACACCACTCATCACTGGCCTCCACCTGAACACAGAGCCATTGACTGCAACTCTCCGGCTGCATCCATGCAGCCAATTCCTTATCCACTGAACAGTCCACCCTTCCAATCCATGTCTCTCCAATTTGGAGATAAGGATGTCTTGTGGGACCATATCGAAGGCCTTACAGAAGTCTAGGTAGATGACATCACTTTGTCTTGGCTGGTTGACCTCACACAGTACTAGCTGCTGCAATGTCTGCTGTGGCATTGATGGTTTTTAGATGGAACTGAGTTGACATTTTGTTGACAGATTTTTATACCATCAAAGCTGGTTGACTCAGTAGCCTCTCTCTAACTTGGTTGCATCAAACCAACAGCACGAGGTATGTGGATGGTGCTGTTGCTGGGACCCACAGCTCAGCTGTGGGCCTGGACTGGGAGAGGAGTGGGCTTTGCTGGGCAGTCCTCACCACAGCTGTGCCTCTGCAGCAGCTCTAGGCAGGAGAAGCCAGGGTACAATCACATCCATTAGAGCTTCAGGTGTGAGAGTGGTTTAGACTTTTTTTAGTTCTTCTTTTTTTTTTTTTTTTTTTTTTTTTTTTTTTTTTTTTGCTGAGAACTGGGTCCTAGCACTAGGCTTACTATTACAAGATCAGACTACTAAAGTGCAAATAAACAAAATATTTATATGCAGAATCTTATTGGGAAAACATATTTTTTCTCAGTCATATCACCACTCCAAAGAACTTGAATTCAGGAAGTTTAGGTTTTGCCCAAAACTTGCTATGTCAGTTCTCTTTTAACCAGGGGATATCATTATAGACAGAAGGGTAAGTGATCGGAAGATTACTGTCTACTGTTTTGAAATATTCAATCTAAATGAAAGAAAGTTTGTTACTTGAATATGGACATATGAGCAAGCAGCCTCCTGTTCTCAAACTGTGTCATACTTGATTTTCTCAACAGTTACAGAAAGTAAATTTACTAGGTCTTGGTTTTCACTGTTTTTCTTCCACTGAAGACAATGGAAAAAACTTCCATTAATTTCATGGAAGCATGCTTTGGCCCCTAGTGACTCTACTTCTCTCTTTTCCCACATTTTCCTTTAAACAACAGACAAATTATACCTCCTGAAAAATAGTGCCCTGGCTAAGGCTGGAGAAAGATTTAAAAATTAATGGAGAGAACTATTACTTTTCTGTACATCATACTTGTACACACCTCTGAAAATTATAGTTCCTATCATTTTAACACATCAAAGTAATTTTTGAAAGGTGTTACTTTCCAATTTCTGTCCTTGTTAATAATTTAACAGTTTAAGATGACATCATAAAAGTAGTTTACTTCCTTGTCTGTTTTGCCACAGTGAAACAGTTCCCAGATTTGTTTGGGTATTTTTTTCCCTAACTTTGAACAATGAAAAAGGGAACAAGTCCTCTGATTATGCAAATTTACCATGGAATCTGTCTTAGGAATTTATAGCTGAAAATACCAAAACACATCACTTAGGGGTTAAGTAACAGAGGAAAAGGAAGGATCAGAGAACATCCCCCAGAAACTCACTCCCTGAATTTCTTTCCTGTTCCTCTGTGTCAGCCTGGAGAGGCTGGAAGATGAAAGAAGAATATGCTGTCTAGTCAATGTTGTCTTAAGCCAACTCTGCATATGCTATTAAAGATCATTTCAAATGAGGTTATTGACTCGAAGAGGAATGTGATGGTAAAAGCCCCTTTTTTCCAGAGTATGTACATATGTCCAAGTAGCCAACTGTGGATGATATTGCACTGTCCCTTGGGGTTGACTGCCAAGCTGCAGCACTAACCAAATCCCTGCTCGGTCACCATAGGGTTTTACATAGCACTTTCTGTGTAAAATTATACTGTTTCTGGAAAAATTGCATGATCTATGCTGCTATCAGCCACTCTAAGGACTTAAAAGAGTGCAGCTGCCTGTCTCAAACACAGTTAAAGCCACAGAAGGACTTTGCCATGAGATAAGCACAGAATGGAGTCATAGCCCATGATTTTAAGGAATATGGACCTTTTTTTCTGCTGCTGAAGCTCTCTCTTTCTATGTCCTCTCTACTTTCTCTCTTTCTTGTATTCCTTGCTTTCCCCTCCACCCATCCTGCACTCCATAACCTTCCATCTGTTCCCAAAGGTGCCATCCACCATTTAATTCAGAAGCCAGTACCTTTGCATTTGTGTGCTGGGTCACAGCCTAAGTCTGACTCGGGTCCTCCCAGAAAGCTGGCCATGGAGTGCTGGAGCATTTCTTCTCTCTGTGCCAGCAGTCCACACACACAAACACACTCCACTAAAGCTCGGGAATTAGGCTCACATTTTCATTGAACTTGCAACTGCTTTCACTGCTGGAAATTGTCCATTTCACTACACACTTTCACTGCTCAGCATGAGGTTGCAAGCTTTCTTGTGTCATGCCACCACTGTTAATGCATCAGTTGAAAATGTGAAAACTAGCATGTTCAACCCAGACAGCCTAAGTGACTCAGGAAAAGCCTGATTCCAACAGACTGGCTACCTGAGGCTGAAGCAGAAATTATGTTTCTTTCCTTTACTCGTTTTCTCCCCATCCTCATTCACCGTTCAGATTGAAAAATCCTCTCTGCCTGTCCTCATACTTCCAACTTTTCTCTGCCAATATGGGTTGACTGCTGGCTCTGCTGAGCATCAGCCAACTGTGCAGGCTGGCTGGTGAGGGCACATCCTTCCTCTGCAGCACCACTGCCCAGGCAATCCACCACTACCTGCTAAGTGGCTTGGGCAGAGCAGCTCTGCAGTAAAAGACCTTCACTGGAGGGTTTGTGGCATACCCGTGGCTGTGGGGAGGCAAGTGCTTGGATGGCAATGCCAAGGTTTAGGATAATGAGTGTTATCACTCCACCTCTGCAGCCCCATGGCATGTAGCACCTGTCCTGCATCACAACCATGTGGTGACCTCCTGTGAGGCACCGAGCAGAAATGCAGCAGCAATCGTGCACTACAGCCTGCAATAAAACACAGTCAGCAATAAAACTACACACAGCTGGGAGAGGCTCTCACTATATGGCAAAAGACAGAAAACATGCAACTATTATGCTACACTTTGGAAACCAAAACAAAAGTAGTTTCTGACAATGACAGTTATTTCATGTCCTGGCTGGTAAAAGAAATCATATTAATAATACATGGAAAGAAATTAGGATACTACTTCAAAAGTCTCTCTTTCATACATTTCATCAGTATAGATGAACATGTAGAACAACAGTCTTCATCCCATGCCAGATAAAGGGAAACTGTTTTGAGAGGTAAGTCAATACTGATACCCAGTCTAGTGTGTACCATGCTTCACCTGAGGGACACATAAAAACTTCTGGGATAAGTACAGAAAATACTTCAAAATTTCTAATAAAACTTTAAAAGCCATTTAAATATTAAGTTAATGGATACCATTTTCCCTTCAGTTGTGAAGGTTTGCATCAATGGCATTGCACAGATGTGGAGACAAATTATTTTGGAGGGGGACGGTAAGTACCTTACAATAGTATGGAAGCAAAATTAGTTAAATCACAGTATCATAGGAAAACAATCTATACCGTAAATAAGTTGGGCCAGTGCCAAAGCTAATGGGAATTTTTTTTATCCACCCAGGAGGTGTCTCACTTAAATGATTGCTTTCCTCTGCCACATCAGAAAAGCTCATGACTTATATCCATTTTGATTCTTAATCTCATGCATATGCTTTAATTGCTGGCTTCATAGTTCCTAAATAATTGCTAATATGAACATATTTCATACAACATTTAAAAATGTTCCAACTTGTACAGACTTTACACAAATCATTTCACACACTGCACAGAGAAAATAGAAGCTTGATGACTATAATACCCCAAGGAAGTCTGTGGCCATAAAAAGTTCCTAAATTTGTTCTTGGATGGGGTAACCCAAAACAATTAAATTGTGAGGGAACACTGTTCCACTGACGGTGAAATGACAAGTATGCTTTAGAAATTTCCGTTACTTGCCAATAAAACTTTGAGATGGCTGTCTAAAAGCTATCTACATGGCCAAAGAAATACAACCCCAAATTTCTCCAGTCTGGTATCTGTAATTTAGCAGTAAAATCACAGAAATTTCTTTCTTGCAATAATACCTTGAGAGTATAGAAACTAAGCATATTGTGGCAGGGTGAATCCAATAATTTGAAAAATAATAGTAAGTTACTTGGACTACAGGAAAAAAACACAATTTCTTAGCAAATACTTAATTTCAGACAAAAAGCTGATTCATCATTTATGTTTAATAATATTTTTGCCACTATGTTTAAAATGTGAGAGAATAGCTCCACATTTTTGTTCTTTAAATTTCCCATGCATGGCTAAAAAAAAAACCAAACTAAAAAATTTAAATTAACACACCCTAAATAGTACTATTTAGAAATAAATATAGATGTAAATATCACTGGAGTATGTAAATATAAATGACTAATCATACAGAATATGCATACACAAACCGTCTGCCTCCAGGTGGACCAGAATCAGAGGTTAACATCACACAATTAAAGCAGTACAGCAGTGATATGGCTCCAAGAAACATGCAAGAAATACAGAAGAAATGAGGGCAAAATCATGTTGTGCTCACCTTTTTGCCTGCTGTGATTTCTGATAAGTTGTGAGAGCCTACAGTGATCATTACAGAATGGAATTTGCAACAACACAGTTGGCAAATGTTTGGAATAACATCTGTACAAAATGCTTCTTGCCCAGGTGTGCAGAGCCACGTCAGAGCAGGAAATGCTGATGAGCTATATGGAGTTCATGGGAACATCTAGAACCTGGAGCAAACTGAGCCAGATCTCTTTTTCTTCTCTTCCCTCTCATCTTCATGTCTGTTGTGTAGGGCTTTGCTTCAGTATTTCTGCATCTTATCCCAGCAATAGCAAAGAAAGATTCAGGAAGGATCTCACTGAAATTAACTTCTATATCACACACACTTTGGTAAGAGTCAAGTTAGACCTAAATGCAAAGAAGCAGGAAAGCACACAGTGATGATTTCTCCTGTTTCTACAAAGCCTGGGGAACTCCATAGTCAGGGTTGAGCTGATCACTCTCAATTCCCACTCCCACTTTGGAGCTGGGAGGAATCTCTCCTGAGTTGGTCTTCTCTCCGTGGACAATTACAGCCTGGTCAAAACTTCAGTGCAAGGACTGTAAAAAGGCATTCAGGGTCTGTTATAAAAAGTATGTTCTACTCTTCATGTGTAGTATGTTCTATTCTTCATGTGTAGAAATGTGAAATGGAAATTACATTAGTTTGGATGAAAGTAGCCACTGATGGACTATACTGAAAATGTGTTTAGGTTCCTGTAAAGGAACCAAAGCTAATGGAGAAAGCCCAAACCCGTTACAGGAGATTACCTTTTCCACATGGACCTTACACCATTATTATGGAAGGGGTACTTGTTCATTTCCAAGACTTTTCTTTCATTCTTGGAACTCCTTCCAAACATCTTTTGTATTCATGCACCAAATATTGGTAAAAAAGAAGCATGGTAGTCTGTGTAGTGTGTTGTAAGAATTTTAAGAAATATTTTTGTTTTACACAATTAACCTGTGTGAATACAGGAACACGGCTCTGGCTATGATCTTTCGGATAAATAAGTATCAGTGTTTTTATGGTTTTGAAAAAGATTAACTCTGGCTCCTCGCTAAATTTTGTACTAGTTAAGAGAAATACTACTCCAGAAGAAAAATCTTCTATATATATAAAGCACAGGCGTAGTTGATCTTTAAAGGGCTGTTCCTGACCGTAAATTAGAATACTTAAATGTGGTGCTGTAGCTCGGTATTCTGAGCAGAATTCTGGGAGTTGAACAGCTCTGAAGCTTCGTCTTTTGGATGTAGCCAGAATGCTTTCATGGTTCTTGATTAGAGTTACCCCAAAAATCCTTAGGCCCCCAGTACAACTGAGCTGCACCTGTTTAAGGGTGGCCACATGTTACTCAGGATAGCACATTTAGAAAAAAAATGTATTTTATTTTTGTAAGTGGTTGTCTACTTAGTCAGCAAACTTGTCAACAATGTGATTTCGAAATCTGATGCAAGAGATGCAGTAGGAACACACATGAGAGGCAGGGAAGACAAGATGGACCACCTCCTTCACTTACTGCATGCATTTAGAACGCCAGAACACTTTTAATGTGTCCTAATCTCCTGCTTTTAGGCTTGCCACATTGGTTTGAAGGAGGAATAGCTTTATTTTATTCAGCTATGGAAAAGGTATGCTGGCTCAGTTCTATTCATGTAAAATTCAAACAAAAACCTTTATTTCCAATTTCCAAAACTGTGAGCATGAGTTTAAAAAAACAAGTGATGCTGGGGAAATGAAATAAAACTATCCCTGGTTTGCATACCCCCAAGGTCGAAGTTCAGAGATCTCCCTATCCCTTAATCTAACTATTTGGGATACAGTGGCTGATCCTCTTGTTGACAGTTCTTAGAGCACCTTAGAGGACTGAACAAATGTGATTCACCATCTGCGTTTTACTATCATCCATCTTTATCCTCTAATTCAGTATCTGTTTGTATGTTAGCAGTGTGACACCAACAGGTAGATAGAGTGTGCTCATTCCACTCATTACTGGCTTTGGATTGAAGCCAGATATGATGGTGATCCATGTTTCAGTGCAATAACGGTTTTGGGGTGACTGAGTTACAGCAGAAGAGAAATGGCAGATCTGGGGCAGATTGTGGGCAGTCAGACTGTGTGGGTAACACAAACATGACTGTTTTAACAAGGCAGACTTGTTCTCTCCAGCTCACCTGCACACTGACATTGGGGGCAAGGTGAAGTGAAGAGCTGGTCTGGTTTGAGAAGCTGACTCAGGAGTTCTGCACTGCCTGGACACTAGATCGTGCCCATCTGTCCCTCTAGGTGACCGTAACTAAGTAGTGATACTGCTAAAAGTCTCTGTGTGAGGCCTGCAAGAGCCCAAGCCCTGGAGTCATGTGCTACCAGCATTCTCATTGGCATTGCTTCTGCTTCAAGCAGCTCTCACTTCACCTCTCTGTAAGAAGCTGATGCTCAATGACAACATCTGGCTAGAAATCTGGGACTCATGAACCTTGCTAATGTTGTTTTATAGAAACCAGTGAGGCAGGTAAACAGTCACTCCAAAACCTCCTCATGGCCTGTGTGTGGGATTTGCTGCTCCCCAACTAATACTGCACTGTTGTGGTGCTTGTGGCTGTAGCCACTATGACCCCAGAGGGAACAACAGCATCCGAGTCCTGGTGATCAGGCACCAACATCTAAGATCACCTCCATGGTGATGGCAAGTCCCCATAATCCTTTGTTTCCCTTATTTGTTTGTTACAAGTTGATTGGTTACTGTCCTCCCCTCCTAGTTTTATGTAGAAGTCTCTAAATACTAATCCCCTTAGTTGACTATGTGTTATTTCTAGAAAGTTCTGTGTTACTCAATGCCCCATTGGTTGTTCCCTGTTACCCCTCCTACAAGTGCTCCCCATTGGTTAACTCCCTGTGGACTCCTCCCTCCTTGTTCTTCCCCACTGGTTATCACCCTTGTCCCCACCCCTATTCCTTGGAGTATAAAAGCTCTGGACCCTCGTGTGTTTCTTGCTCTTCATCCCTGGACTGTCTGGTGCACTGGAATAAGCTCAGACGTATGGAACCCATATGGAGAACCCCTCTCTCCCTCTTTTGCCTCTGCCCACGTGCCTGACACCTGATCTGGGGCTCCCCCCTTAGGGCTGAGGGGTACATCCTTCCTTATTGCAAGTCACCCGCCAGGGGCTGTCTGCAGTGATGTCTGCCTGCGTCCAGGCTTGTCCCAGACAGCATCGCACTGCACCATGAAGCAAGTTGGATTGAGTGATACAAATGCTATAACGAGGTCCAAAATCCATAAAATGACAATCTCATCTCAGTGAGGTAGTGGGCTACATTTTGCATTTTATTTAGTATGCTGCAAGTCCTTAATTCATGGGGAGTCACATGCTACACCTTTTCCTGTGCCTGTTGCAGATAAGGCAAAATGTGAGAAGAAAACTTCCTGTGTAAGGCACCCTGTAACCAAAGGAAAGAAGTATTGGGCTGAAAGCCAGAATTTCTAAGAGTATCTCTTCCAAAGACTGTTGCTAATATTTCCACAAGGCACCATGGTCATTACTGAGCTAGGCTTTTCATTCTTCTGCCAGGGAAGAGAACTCCAGTCTCCAAAGTGGCATATCTAAGTCAGTTTCCTCTGCATGCCAAATTGAAATTCCCGATTATACAATCTGCATCTCTAAATCTAATCACTAGACTGAGAATAACCAAGGTATCCTGACACCCAGCATTACTCTTGGCTCCCCTACAGCTGATTACCTCTAGGATGCAGCATATGTTCTGTGTGTCTCTCAGAACTGCTCTGTGTGCAGCATAAACACCTAGGTGTTCCTCCATGTGGTATCTAGGGTCTTCCTGGAAGCTCTGAGACCATTACTCTCACTGGATTGGGCCTTGGAAATTAAGCGATTGTTATTTTTCTCTAGAGGAACAGTCCCTAACTTGAAGTAAAACTTGGTGATGTCTGCATTGTAGACTAAGAACTCCGTTCAGCCAGGTTGTTACACCAGCATTTTGCACTCAAAGCTCAGAATCCTGGCACATCTGCAGAGCCAGTCAGCACTCACTGGATGCTCACCAACTTCCTCTACACCTTTTGAGGATAAGGGATGCTGAGCCAGGAGCAGTGCCAAGCCCTTCTGCTGACACTGAGGTCACAGAAGTTCATGTCTCACTGTTCTTCATCTGGCACCAATGCCTCCCTAAAGCTGAAGATAAAGTTTTACAGCAGTTGTAACTGTGGTGCAACGTTTCACAAATGCATGAGTTAGCTTCTCCAGTCATTGCATCAGACACAACTATATGGAGCTGCAGAAAGATTAGCAGATCTCTCTTCAGATCAGGAAAAGTAGCAGGCAACTGCTTGTTTGGTCCTGAGCACCATTAATGCACTAACAGAGGGTCCTGAAATTACCTGTCTCCAAATCCTCAGTGACAGAGCAATCCAGTGTAAGTAGAGAGTTTCAGCTGAGACACTCAGACTTGACAATAAATTTCTTTGCTTTCACAGACCTAAAATAAATACAACTTCACAAGGTAGACCTTAATATAACTTTAATGAAGATTTTGTGCATTAATTCCCTTCAGGTACAGTCCTTGTCATTATTATCTTCCATTGGCAAACAAAGAATGTATTAGACGAGAACCTTGCCAGCTGAAGAAAGTATTTGGCTTCTCTTGGTGTTGCCAAGCAGTTTTATTTGTAATTTTCAAGGACATTTGAGCAAAAAAAGAGTAGATCTCCACAAGTTGAATTTAGTTTTATAGTCAGTGTCCTGTTTGCAGTCTAATACCATGCTCATTAGTTTCAGTGTTTGTAATTAAAAATTGCAGGGAATATGCACAGAATATTCCTAGCTTTCATTGATGAGTTCTGAACACTGATCAGTTAAGGGTTCACAGAACTGGCTTTCCTTGTGCTTTGTTTTGCCGAATGTCAGATTTTGTCTCAAAACCTTGTTTAGCTTAGCACACACACACACACTGGTGTTCGTAACAGCTGTCCTGGCATGGAGAAGATATACAGGCAGCACTTCAGAGTCCTGTGTCTCTACCTGAGAGTTCAGTGTTGCTGCAGAGCTAATTTTGTTGTGTCCAGCAAAGATAGGAGAGCTCAGAGGGGGCATGTGAAACCATCATGCTTCTTGGAAACGGCCCTGCTGTGGTAGATTGCATCTGGGATCCCCGTATCCCGGCGTTTAACCAGATGACTGCAGAAGTGATGAAAGAAGCCTCCAAGTGCTTGACTCATGGAAGACCTGCGTAAGATGCCCTGCTGATGAACTGGCTGAGCACCTCTCATGAACAACAAGCGAAGAAACCAAAGGTGACCAGACACTGGACGTGGGAGAAAGAAGCTTGTTTTTCATGTTTAATCAATTACTTCCCTGCGTCACTCCATTGGCAGTAAGGTGTGCGAGAGAAATCCTGTCAGGGTCCTCAGACTGACCGCTGAGGCAAAGAGTTCACATGTGAAAAGCTTCAGCAGCTGGGACAACTATTAATCTCCACACTCACAGGCAAGCTGCTCAGAGGACAGGAAGCTTGTCTGGTCTTGACACGAAGCACATGCTGCCTCACTGGGGGTTCAGCATGGAGACCCAGGACATGCACCCACCCACATGCATATACATATCAAACACAGTTAATGGCAGATAACAACAAAGCTTAATGAGCTTTCCACATCTTCTCTGGAAAGTGTTTGCATTTTTTAAAGGAAATTCCCATTTCTTTAACGAAAAATTTCCAAAGCTTTCTTGTGTCAAGCTCTAGGTTTGCATGTAAGCACAAGGTAATGATATCTGCCAGCTGTGTAGTTGCAATATCTACAGAGGAACACTGAAGATCTATGTTAGTTTGGGACTCACAAAAAGTAATTCATTATGCATAATGGTGATGTTGCAGTGCATGCCAAATGGTTAAATCTAATGTAGCATACAGTTTCATTAAGGCACAACAAAATTAATCTATCCCTTCCCACCAGGAGGTTTAAACAAAAGCAATGGGGAAGGAGATGCATGGAAAAAACAGCAATTCATTAATGAAAGGAAGACATGTAAAATAATTAGGCTTTTAACAATGTATTAGAGGACTAAATTAACCCTTTCATTTTCTGTCCAATATGCACAAATCAGAACCCTAGCATTCGGTCTTACTTAAATGAAACTTTAGGTGTTTTCCAATTTTCTTCCACGGAGGAGATGAACAAACAGATCAAAATGAAGCCGCTAGTTCCTTTGAATGACTTTGTTCTATTTTTTGCAGAAACCGCCCATGGTGACTATTTACGTTCAAAGCCTGGCTCTGGATCTCCAGTGGGAAATTGCAAATGAGTAAGTTCACTTAAAAGAATAAGAGAGAAAGAGTTGCCACTAAACTGGTGTACAATAATTTGTGTAATTAATAATACTGAAACTAAGGGACCAACGTAAGGTAATGGAGATAGCGAGCTTTCTCTTGCTTTATTAGTTATGATTGTTAGAAGGCACAATTTTCTTTCCTATATAAGTCCTGTTTCCCCCGTAACACAGGTGTATTTTTTAAATCACTCTGTGCCTTAACAGATGCTGCTTACTTTATGATGTAAAGACAAATGTTTGAAAATACACTACATTTACTCAGGATAAAAAATAACGCAGATGCACAGACCTTTCAATAAACCAATTAATCAAGAAATTTCCTGGCCTTTTGTACTTTAATTTTTAATTTAGCTGAACACAACAGGAGCTTTCCCTCTATTTTCTGTTAAGACCTCTCAGCTCTATTGTGGAGGAAAGAAGCCCTAAGCACCCAGCAGTGCTTAGGCGATGACCTGAATTTAGGGCACAGGGGAGTTTTTGGGGAAGCTCTAGAGTGACTGCAACCCTGAGGAGCACAGGACTCCCACCCCTAAGACTCATTCCAACTCCACTTTTGTGGACCTGGAGTCTAGTCTGCCCATAGCATTGCCTGGCTGTGAGCAATGAAGCATGGATGTCACATGCTAGCCTTTTGTCCCACTGAGTACCCAAAGCTGAAGCACTGGCATGTTTTGAAACTCATGTGAGAATCCATGGGACCTATCAAGTGTATAATGCAACATCGAAAGCCTCAATGGATACGCTGAGAACCTGAGAGTTCCTATTTCGAAATGACTCTGCCAGCATCTAGAATGGGAGACAAGGTTGGCAGACAGCAGTAGCACAACAAGAGGTAGTCTTGTAGGCAACATGAATCTATGACCTCAAGGGAAATGTAACACACCAAACTTGGCAGCAAGTCTGACCGCTTGTGCCCCTCTGGATGGCTCGATGAAAGCCTGGGCAACCAAGTGGCCCTCCTGAAGGACTGCTGCCAGCCACAGTCTCTGCCAGGTAGCCGGTGTTGCGCAAGCCACTCCCAGACTAGGATAGCCTGCCTCGAGGGGTGCAAGTGTATTTGCAGCCAAGCACTGGAGGAATAGAGACAAAGAGAGAGGAAGATTTCTTAAAGATCCAACAGGGTTTATTGTCAGATCAGGGGGAAGGGAAATCTTCAGGAGTACACAGTCCAGGTTCAAGATTTTAAGGGAACGGAAAAAGGGGCGGGGGAAGTCCCTGAAACCAATTGAACACAAGCAAGCGGGTGGTACCAACAACACGGTACCAATGACATGCAAGCAACAGGGAGGGTCCTTTTCCATTAACCAACCGTGACCCATAAGTAGCCGAACCTTCTAGAACAGGGGGAGGGTCTCACTTTGTCCCTCCGCCCAGGGGTCCACCCCAGGGGTGGCTCCTATTCTGCATCTCCGCCCAAGGAGCCGCCCTCTGATTCGGACTCAGCCATTGGATGGCTAGGGCTTGATTGATGGGGACTGGCCACATCTCAGCCGGCTTAATGGGCGGGGACACCACCACACAAGTCCATATCCCAAAATGGAATCAGGATCCGGAAGGCCTCAGGCAAGCAGCTGCAACAGCAGAGCAGGTGACTGTACCAGTATCCCTCCACAGCAGAGCCAATGCAGTAGCACGGGGCATACCTGAATTCAGGTAGACAGGGCTGGTAAGTACCCGAAACGAGGCACTGCCAATGAGGTCTTCTATTAAGTATTACTGTTAGTGGGTAGCTGAAGAAGGAAGGTGTGGAGAGCTATTTAAGCAGCTTTGGTCTGAGCCAGCTGGAGCTCATAATCTTGTTCAGGAGCCCCTTATGCTTTGTTCTGATCATGCCTATTTCCAGTGCTCAACCTGTTGCTTCGATTTCTGCACAGGGAAATGGCACAAAGACGGGAAAAAGCAATGGACTTGGTCCAGACTGGCATAAGCTGAAATCTTCTCTTTGAATTGGTTGTTCCACTACAGGATTTCCGTTCTGTTTCGTACAACCACAACCATTTTAGGGTGCTGATTCTCCTCAATCTGGTGTCCGTGTGCCTTCACTGATTTCAAAAGAAACATGTAACTTTAAGTGCCTAGATTCTGATGTCTGATGTAAGAGGCAAGGACATACTGATTTTGTTACAGCAATGTTATCTTGGAAGGCCGTGACACGCCTTCTCTGAGGGCAGTACAACAGGTATTGCCATTATTTAATGCATCTCACTTAGTGAAATTGGTGCACCTCTCTCTCTGTCCTGTCCATTCTCTTATCAAGCTGCCTGAATGAGGAATACCCATACGGCTGATGAATGGTTTTGGCGATATTGCTTCAGAGTTAGTTGACACGTGTTAAAATGAATGGACTCCAACGTAATTCCTTAGGTACTCTATTTGTTCAGTGTAATTGATTAAGCAAGTATTTTAAAGATAAATGTGAAAACAATATTTTTATTTTATATTTATTGAGTGACGGTGGCATGTCACCAAACTGGATCTGTGTCCTCTGCATAACTAATTAATCTAATGGGCACTCCAAAGCCGGTGACTGGAAAATTCAAGAATGTGGAGCTAAGTATTCTAGGTCATAGACAGCAGCCAGAAGTCCTCTTTGTCTGGAAAACTATCTATTGGACCATTCTTCATTTTTAAGGTACACCTCATCTTAACCTCTTAATTGCAAAGATTTGCTGAGATGTCCATGATATATCATAGGTAACAGTGACACTTTGGTAAAGATACCGTATTTTAGAAGTAAATAATAGTCTTACAGAGATGACCTAAGGGCTCTTGAGGTAACAGAAGCCTACAGGGGAACACTGGTGAAAAATCTCAGAGTTAAAGAGCATTCATCTAAAAAGGTGACATAGGTGACAGTGCAGCTGAAGTGCCTCTACACCAATGGATGCAGTGTAGGAACAAACAGGAGGAGCTGGAAGCCACTGTGCTGCTAAAAGGCTATGAACTTGTAACTAAAAGGCTATGAGCTTGAAAGCTGGTGGGATGAATCCTGTGACTGGAGTGTAGCTATTGATGGCTACAGGCTGTTCAGAAGGGACAAGCAAGGCCCTCTGTGGGTTGCCCTCTACATAAAGAAATGAATGGACTGTGGAGGGCTGTCTCTGAAGAACAGCCACAAACAGGTTGAGAATTTTTGGGTGAGAATCAGAGAATGAGGTAACAAAGGGAACCTTTTGGATTGTGCCTGTTATAGGCCCCATGATTAAGGGGAGCCTATTGACAGCAAAATCTATTTGCTGCAGCTATGGGAGGCATCGTGCTCACAAATCCTTGTTCTTCTGGGGGACTTCAACCCCCAACATCTCTGGTGAGCTGTAGGCAGTCCAGGGAAGTGCTGGAATGCATAGAGGACAACTTCTTAAGCCAGGAAATGGACAGCCCTGACAGAGGGCATCTGTTACTGGAGCTGATGGTCACCAGTGCAAGTGAGCTCATAGGTGACATCAAGGTGGGAGGCAGCCAGGGCTGCAGTGAACATCACTGGTGCAGTGTCTACATGAGTGGGCAAGGGAAGAGCTATGGATGATGTTTATCAAGATTTTTTTAATGTCTTTGACATGGTGCCCCCAACAGCCTTAACTCCAAATTGAATGGATACAGATTTCATGGGTGGATTATTTGGTGGATAAGGAATTGGATGGATGGACAGAGCCAGAGAGTTGTGAAAAATAGTTCAGCATTTAAGTGAAGATTAGTGACAAGTAGTTCTCTCAGAAATCTATACTGGGACCAGAACTCTTTGATATTTTCATCAGTGACACAGACAGTGAGGTCGAGTGCACCCTCAGCAAATTTGCAGATGACCGCAAGCTGAGTCATGCTGTTGGTGCACCTGAAGGATGGGATGCCATCCAGAGGGATGTGGACAAGCTGGAGAAGTGGCCCATGGGAATCTCATGAGTTTTAAAAGGCCAAATACGAGGTCCTCGACCTGATAGGGGCAACCCCAGTGTCAATATAGCTGGGGGGTGAAGGGATTGAAAGCAGCCCTGCCAAGAAGGACTTGGGGGTGCTGGTGGATGAAAAGCTGGACATGACCCAGCAGCATACACTCACAGCCCAGAGAGCCAACTATATCCTGGGCTGCATCCAAAGACTGAGTATGTTGAGGGAGGGGATTCTGCCCCTGTGCTCTGCTCTGCTCTGGTGAGATCCCACCTGGAGTCTTGCATCCAGCTCTGTGGTCCTCAGCACAGGAAGGAGCAAGTCCAGAGGAGGCCAAAATGATCAGGGGGCTTGAACACCTCTCCTGTGTAGAAGAACTGAGAGAGCTGGGGGCTGAAATACTACTCCTGTGTAGAAGGACTGAGAGAGTCGGGGCTGTTTAGCCTGACGAGAGAAGATTCCAGGAAGACCTTATTGGCCCAGTACTTAAAGAGGCCTTATAAGAAAGATGGGTACAGATTTTTAGCAGGGTCAGTTGCAACAGGACAAGAAGTGATGGTTTTAAACTAAAAGAGGGAAGATTCAGACTAGATATAAGGAACAAATTTTTTACACTGAGGGTGGTGAAACATTGGAACAGGCTGCCCAGGTACATGCCCCATTCCTCATTCTGGGTCATATTGGAAGGGACTCTGAACCACCCCAAGTACTTGAAGATATCCTGTAATAGAAGATGTCCATTTCAGGGGGGCTGGACTTGACATCCTTTAAAGATCCCTTTCAAACTAAAGTGTTCTGTGATTCTATGATTTTAAGGTTTCACACAACTGTGGGTGTTCACTTCCTCCTCTACAGTCATGACCCTGTGTTTTTCTGCTGCTTTTGCTGCTTCATGTCTCATAACCTGGCACTAGTGTCAGTTCATCTTAGCTCTGCGTAGCAACTGTTCCATTCTCCTCTCGGTGCTGGTCCTGGTATGGCAGTGGTTTGATTGTTGAGTTCATCAGGAGTAGGACTGCAAGCATTACCAATCACAGCTCTGTCCTCCCTCGTTCATGCATCGACAAAGTCCTGATCCCTGGTGCTGGTGAGCTCCAGAGTACCGCCAGCTTGTCACTAAACTTCAATGTTTGGCCGTGTCTCTAAAGAAAAAAGAAAAGTGAAATATGTAAAACAGCATTTCTGTGGAGACTTCTGAATTCCCGCTCTGTGGAGACTTCTGAATTCCCACTCTCACGTATCATTAGCAGAGAAAAGAAAAAACAACTCACACTGGCTGTCAAATTCACTTGAGTCTTCAAGGTCAGGACTTAAGGAAGACTGTTTTATTTGTACATTGAGCAAATCTTGTCTAGGACCCAGTGGAACGAGATAAATTTGGCAGCCAGCTATGGTATTCTCAGAGTGCCACTTTGTAAGAAATCCTTGTGAGATTGGCTCCCCAGCCAAATAAAGGTGTTGCTCTGACAGCTGAGCAAACACCAACAAGCTGAGAAGGTCTTGTTGACCTCCTTCCCCATGACTGGCCTTTCCTGGAGCCAAAACAGAGAGATTGTAGTTTACAGCACTCTATGCACTGTCCTGAAAGATGTTTTGTCATGCTGACCTTGTGCTGGAGTATCCACCAGGGAAATGTGGTGTGCCCTTTTCACTTCAAGGCTAGGACACAAGTGGGAAACTGGTGGAGAGCATCCAATCTGATATGTCTGAGAGTCTTTGGAGGCCACTGTAGACTCTCTGCTTGCTCTGTAAACCAAAGAAGCGAGAGGCTGAGACTGTGTTCCTACATCTGCTTAAAATTATAAATCACCAGCTGGCAGATGATTACAGTGTACAGCCTTTCTTCCATCAAACTAATGGAACTTTTGAAATTAATTAATAGTACCCTGAAAAATTCCCAAAGCCTTGTTTTATTTTTAAAGTACTGCAATTTTCAATGAGATGGGAGATATAGGCCTAAGTACTGCCATCAGTTATGCACACATATCCCTACTGCACACAGATGATTTCGCTGCTAAATGATGCCCAAGTATGACGTGCAAGGATCTGCATGTTCCCTCTTTGTAAGATGGAAAAAATTCTGCAAAAATGGACATTTTTTATCTCTTCTTATAAAAGATTATTGTGAGTCACTTGATTCCACTTTAAACTGTTTTATATTTATTGTTTTATATAGTTATTCCAGGCATCTGCATCCTTAACAGTTACTTAAAAGCTGCACTTGCCAAAACCTGTCAATTATTGCTTCAGTCACAACTTGCACAATCACTGAGACAGCAGAGAGAAAGAAATTTTAAACTCATTTGGGTGTCAGAATTTCACAGTAGAAACCTGTCTCTGTGGATATCAGTGTCACCTTTTCAAGGAGTACTGTGTGAGTTGGTTTGAAAGAAACTGCTCCTGAGTGAGCAGCTCATTGGACAAGAGAGGCTAATGGTAGGTGTCAGGGGAGTCTGGCTGGTGGCAGGGGGAGGACATTGCAGAAAAATAGGGCTGGCACTAAGGAAAATGAGATAGGAAAATATATCTCAAGTGAGTGTCTTGGCATGTGGGTAGCTAGATCAGTAAACTCATAAAAGAGCCTAGTGTTACTTTTCTTGCAGCTTATGGTATAAAGATATCTATGTTGTTGGCCAACACCAAGAAAAACCCACAAGAAGTAAAGTTCCTGGTCTTTGAACACTTTGAGAAGTGGTGGATCTGGCAAAACCATTGTTCCAGACAGCAACATGCAGCCAGAACTGAGGGGTGAAGGCTGATATGCACACAAAAGGTGCATGGGACCTCTCTGGTCCAGCGATAAAACCCAGGAGCAGGGCACTGCCGCACCATCAGCTGCTCAGCTCAAGTGGGAGGGTAAACCCTCATGGAAATGGTACAAATCCCAGAAAGCTGACATCAGTGATGAGATGCTAATGGTATAAATGAGACAGTAAAGGGATCTATAGGTGATGACTCTTTTCTACATAGGTATTTTTGACTTGTTCAAGTAACCTTTAGTCCTGAAATTATAGGAAATTTTTTCAGACCATCATGGTTAATTCCTCTCTGCACTCCTCTGTCATTTCAACCTCATGCTCTTTTTGGACTGCAGTATCAATTCAGAAAATAAACACTAATTAAAAAAAAAAAAAGAGAGAGAGTCTGGTTATACCCATGTTTCTTAAAACTATTGAGTCTTCAAAGTAAAGCACAGGGACAGTCTGCCTCAGGTTAGATCTAGAGCTAATAGGAAATTGAGAATTGGTTGGGCACAGCAAGGAGGTCTCACAACTCCAGGACTGGAGGCAAAGCATCTCTTCTGCAGGCTGCAAAGTCTCCCAGCCAGCAGCAGCCCTGCTTGGGTTGCCTGTTGGACACACTTCCCCTCTTTACTCCCATCCTGAAAACATCATACAGACCAAAACCCCCAACCCTCTCTATTTGCTTTGTTTTCTAGCTGGAGAGTGCATCTGAAAGCTACCACTAATAGTCTGTCTTTTGGTATAGGTAAAGGACTGTGCTGAGCCAGAAGAACAGTTAAGTAAAAGGAATGTATGCACAGCCTTAGGAAATACACATAGATCCCATTACACAGATGTATGTCTCTATGCTTACTAAGATGGTTACACATTTAAAAGTGTAAACAACACACAAACTTTTAAAACAGCTATTTTAGGAGGGAAAAAGCCTTTTCAGAAGGACCTCAAACTAGCAACCAGGACCCAAGCAGTATACATGAAGAAACTGGGAACCAGGTACTGTTTGGGTAGTAGCATGAAGTAGTAGAACTCAACCAGGTAGAGAATGATTCTTTATCTTCAAGGATAGAGTGCTGTGGATGGAGCCAGGGAAGTGCTATTTTTACCACTATGAATAAATAAAATTCACAGACCTAATAGTTGTAAAGCTATGTTTGCTTTTACTTTACATTTTAGCACATCTTTTATTGCTTTCCCATTTTTACTGGCTGAAATGCTCCCACAAAGAGAAGAAAATGTTGATCAGAGCAAGACAGGTAGTGTTAATATTTTTCTCCAGTGCAATGTAAAGAATATGTCAATCTTCTCGGCACAATTTCCTACATGGTCAACATCTGGCTATTTTTTCAAGTTAGAAAAGAAGCCAGAAGCAGATCAACATCTAGCTCCGTGGCTGGTGCCGTAAGGAAGGTTTTGGCTTTTATGACAGTGGATTGTGCATTAATGATTGTAGCCTGATAGGGAAGGATGGGATCATTCTGTCTAAAAAGGACAAGAGAATTTTTGGCAGCAGGCTGGTCAGTTTGGTGAGACAGGCTCTAAAATGGAGGACTCAGGGGATGAGGTCCAAAGTGGCAATGCTTGTGCCATTGCTTCCTGCTGGGCAGTAGGTCATATCAGCCAGTTCGGTGACAGATACTCCTTGACTGCTTCTCAAGATGAGGATCGTGGGGCTAACCACATCAAGGGTGTTCATGGTTATGATGAATCCTCTTAAACCCTTTCTAGGGAAGCTGGGTGCTTGATTACCTCTCTGAAGTGCCTGTACACAAATGCACACAGCACACGGAATAAACATCGAGAACTAGAAATCTATATGTGGTCGCAGGGCCATGATCTCATTGCAGTTATGAGACGTAGTGGCATAGCTCACATGATTAGAAAGCTGTCATGGAAGGCTAGGTACTTTTTAAAAAGGACAGGTCAGTGAGTGTGGTTGTGGAGTTGCTCTTGGTGTGAGAGAGCAACTGAAATGTGTAAAGCTCTGCTCAGTGATGGATGAATGAGTTGAGAGCTTATGGGTAGGAATTAAGGGACAGGCTGATACAAGTGACACTGTTGTGAGTGTTTACTACAGGTCACCTGATCAGGAGGAAGTTGATGGAGCTTTCTGTGGACAGCTGGAAGTAACCTCACAATCACAGGCCCTGGTTCTCGTGGGGAACTTCAACCACCCTGATATTTGTTGGCGAGACAACACGACTCACCACACACAGTCCAAGAAGTTCCTGCAGACCACTGAAGATTACTTTTTGTTGTAAATGGTGGAGGAACCAACAAAGGTGTGTTGCTGGACCTTGTAGTAACAAACCAGCAGGAACTGGTTGAAGACATGAATGTTGGGAGCAGACCTGATTGCAGTGACCGTGGGATGGTAGAACTTGGGAACTTGAATGGAGGAAGAAAAGCCATAAGCAGGACTAGAACCCTGAACTGCCAGAGAACTAACTCCAACCTCTTCAAAGACCTGCATAGAGGAATTCCATCATTTAGGACTCTAGAAGATAAGGGAGTCCAAGACAGTTGGTCAATATTCAAGCATCACTTCCTCCAAGCTCAAGACCGGTGTATTCCCATAAACCAGAAATGGTTCTTGGGCAAGAGGCCTGTATGGATGAGCAGGGAGTTTCTAGTTAATCCCAGCTGGAAGAAGGAAATTTATGGGATGTGGAAAAAGGAACAGATCACATGGGAGGGCCATAGGAACATCGTCAGTATGAAAGGATGTGAAAAGGAAGGCCAAGGCCCGCTTGGAATTGAGTCTGGTGAGGGGTATCAAGGACAAGAAGGGCTTCTAAAAGTACATCATCAGCAAAAGGAATACTAGGGAAAATGTGGTGCCACCGCTGAATCAGAGAGATGTGGTGACGGAAGACACAGAGAAGGCAGAATTGTTGAATGCCTTCTTTGCCTCAGTCGTTACTGCTGAGGTCAGTGCTCAGGAAATCCAGGTCTTGGAGGTACGAGAGGGAGGCGGGAGAAAGGAAGACTTCCCCTCCGTTGTGGAGGGCTGGGTAAAATACCAGCTGAGCAGACCTAACACCCATAAATCCATGGGCCCTGATAGGATACACCCATGTGTGCTGAGGGAGCTGGCAGATGTTGCTAAGCCACTCTCCATCATCTTTGAAAAATCATGGGGAATTGGAGAGGTGCCCAACAACTGGAGGAAAGTTGCTATTCAGGAGGACCTTGATAGGCTGAAAAGCTGAGCAGGGAGAACCCTAATGACGTTCAACAAGGACAAGTGCACGGTCCTGACCCAGGAAGGAATAACCCCAAGTACCAGCACAGGCTGGGGCTGCCCCACTAAAGAGCAGCTCTGCGGAGAAGGACCTGGGAGTCCTGGTGGATCACAAGGTGACAATGAGCCAGCAGTGTGTCCTTGTGGCCAGGAGGCCCAGTGGGATCCTGGGGTGCGTCGGGAAGAGTGTGGCCAGCAGGTCAAGGGAGCTGATCCTCCCCCTCTGTTGGGCTCTGGTGAGGCCACATCTGGAGTGCTGTGTGCAGTTCTGGGCTTCTCAGTACAAGTGAGAAATGGAGCTTCTGGAGAGTGTCCAGCAAAGGGTCATTGTTGCTATCCTATAGCCTAGCAACATACCCCTTGCATGTCACTCACAGAAGTTTCAAGTCCTGTAACAGGCCAGCGTGGTTTGAAATGCCCTCCAGCTGTTTTGTTATCTGTTAGTTTGATTTTGTTCCTCCCCTGAGAGGTCTTTATTGGTTTACTATCAGGTGCCTTCCTTTCATGATTGGTTAATTCTGTTATCTCTACCTCATGATGTAATACCTTAAAACTGACTGCCAGAGAGCAAACCAGGGTCTCTCTGTTCAGCCTTCCTTCAAGCTAGCTGGCCCCTGCCCCCCCGGGGCAGGAGAAAAATAAACTTGGAATGCAGCTAACAGAGTTTCCACTCTTTTCTCCTTACCTTCCGCTACTGGCTTCTTAAACAGCAGAACTACTTGCTTTTGGGATGGCGTTGGGCTGCACTGGCAAACTGAGGCTCGCAAACCTCAGTTACCATCAATCCTTCAGTCGCTGGTTCACGCGGGCATCGGACCTCGTTTGCCTGCGAGCCAGGCTGGGAACAAGCCTGGCCAGCAGCAGCTACAGGTCATAAAGATGATGAGGGGTCTGCAGCATCTCTCTTATGAGGAGAGACTGAGAGAGCTGGGCCTGTTTAGTCTAGAGAAGAGAAGACTCAGATCGGATTTCATGAATGCATATAAATATCTCAGAGGTGGGTGCCAAGAGGATGGTTGCCAGACTCTTTTCAGTGGTGCCCAGACACTGGACGAGGAACAATGGTCATAAACTAAAACACAAGAAGTTCCACCTCACCTTGAGGAAGAACTTCTTTATGGTGAGGGTGGCAGAGCACTGGAACAGGCTGCCCAGGGAGGTTGTGGACTCTCCCTCTCTGGAGACATTCAACACACAGCTGGACATGTTCCTGTGTCATCTGCTCTAGGTGACCCTTCTTTGGCAGTGGGGTTGGACAAGATGATCTCCAGGGGTCCTTTCCAACCCTAATGATTCTCTGATTCTGGAATTCTGGGATTCAGGGATCCAGGATTAAGGGTCATGTCCTCTGACCAGCACTTGGCTAGTACAGATGTCCAATTAGATGTGAGGCATCTTGTAAGAGAAGTCAGCATTGCAGATTTTTCAGGAAAAAAATTAAGAGGACACATGCACAGGAAAAGATAATGTTGAAAACAGTTTGCCTCTCCAATTACTTTTGACAGACTGGCAAGCAGCAAGTACTAAATGGGTAGTAAGCATGCCTTCCCTCCCTCCAAGGAATTTATAACCATCAAAATGGTATTGTAGATACTTTTATTTTACAAATATGGCACTTCAGAAATTAACTTCATTTAAACTCCCTGTTTGGAGTTTGGTTACTGCATATAGAATGATGTGATGGTTACTGCTGCTGAAAGGTATGTAAATAAATGTAGATTTTCTCAAAAACTTTGCTGCTAGCAGAAGTGGGCAGGCCCCCCTCAGGAGAGAGTTTCCACTCCTGTGCTACCATTGCTGTACAGAGACTGATCTTGCAAGAAGTAAGAAATGACCCATGTTTTTTGACACCACTGACATACCCGACAGGCAGCAAGAAAAGATGGACTGACATAGTCATCTTGTTAAAACAGCTTTCCTTTGATTTAGTGGCAGATAATTGCCCACAATTTCAGTGGGTATAGTTCTTTGCTAGAACTCTTCGGAGAGTGGTTTTTAAAAATGGTTTCAAAGACTGCTGTTTCATTTAGCTGGCCCAGTTCAATAACTCTCACAGTTATTGTTCAAATTACTGCAATCTTCTGATAAATTCAATAAGGACTCTTGAGACTGAGAGCTGCAAATGCCAAAGGAGTGCTCCTGGGGTCATTGGGACTTGTAGCCAAAGACAAAACTTCACTAATGCACCTGTCTGTCAGTGCATCACCCGACAGGGCTCTCTACCCCACTCTTCCTCCTGGATTTTTCTGACCGTTCATGGTGGGAGATCTTCAGGACACCAAGCAGAATGAGCTGGTAGGAAGAGAATTTTTCTTATTACAGACTCAGGCCTGTTGACCACCAAAATTCAGGATGAGCAAAAGCAGCTACACCAAGTAATGTCAGTCATAACTCCCTTTCTTTAGTCAAATGTTTAAATGAAGCCTTGGGAAGGACAGAGAGGGTGTAGGCCCACTGACACCCTGAATCGAGGCTCATCCCATGGTAGTGGTCTCTCCCAGCTTCCCAATGGCTGCCCAGAGAGCAGCACCATGATGCAGAGCAGGTCTAGAGTTGCTCTTGCGATACCACTGCAAGTCTGTATAGAAACCTACTCCACAGACTGGGTCTCCGTTCGTCACAGATTTCTTCACATTATTTTGGAAGAGCAAGATAAAATTAAATCATCAGTGTCATTAAAATTGACCATGTTGTTGGATGGAAACAGTTCCAAAGATAGTGTCCAACAGCAATAAATAAATGACACTGCCACCTCATATTCTGGACTATCTTTTCTTTTCTAAAGGGCAGTGCTGCAGGCTGCGGCACAGAGATTTACTCTGGGTAGCACCTTGGTGTTGTTACTGCTGAAACCTTTCTAAGCCCATGGGAATTCCTGTTTGTCGCTAGTGGACATTGCAGCAACAGTCAAGCAGTAGACAGACTGCAAAGGGCTGAGTCAGTCACAAATGATTCAAAATCTGTGGGTTTTTCCATATAACCATAACCACAGCAAACCAAGAATAGAGATAAGAATAGGATCACCTGGGAGTTGAATCCTAGAAATTTAGTAGATACTGTTCTGTGGGGAGCGTGAAGGACAAAGGCATCAGAGAGATGGGTTTGTCTAATGTTAATACAAAATGGCAGCTCCCCAACAGATTTTAAAATTAGGCTGGAAAGGGATCCTTGCTTTTGCCCCTTGTTCCATCACCATGACCTTTTTTCTCTGTCCTAGGTTACAATGTAAGATGTGCCCAAAGGTATGTAATCTATCACCATCTTCACAAGCTGTTAAAGCAGGTGGGGCAATGTTCATTGTCTCCTACCATGACTCATCCTTGATAACTCCCTCCGGGAGCTATCTCTGTTTAATGGGCAATCAAGGACTCTGCCCCATGACTCATAGGTAACTCTCTCCGGACTATCTCCTGTTAATGGGCCCATCAATGCCTTACCTCATGACTCACCATCCNTCTCCTTTTCTTTTTATTTGGACATTCCTTCTCCAGGCTCTACAAAGAGATCCAGAAGTGATCCCCACTGCTTTCCTTGCAGTACATCCTAACCAGATCTGCAACCCGGAACTTTAGACCTGAGGCCATCCCTACAGGATGTTAATGTCATTCTCAGGATCACACTTTTTTGTAAGATCTCCTTTTCAGTTAAGAAGGGAGCTCTGGAACAGCACCTGTTACATTCCCATGTCCTGTCATACAAGCAGTATGGTGCACATACAGCAGCACTTCTACCACCATTCTCCTGCTCTCCTGAGCTCATTTTGGTACATACTGCACACACTGAGCAAAGTTGTTCTCAAATTCACTGATGGCCTGCAGCCTTTCCAAGTGAAAGGGGACATGTGCAATTCTTTGTGAAAACCAGGGAAATCCTCAGCTGCATGTGGTTTATATGAAATCTGCCGTCCTTAACATTTTGGTTCAACTTGTAGCTTTTCCACTTTTATAAATCTGCAATGTGAAATGAAGCGCAGCCCTGTGAGAACACACCAGACAAACTCCAACCAGAGGTAGGTAGTACAAAACTTGCTACACTAGAAAAATACACGTTCCTTGCCAGTGGTGCAGCATTGCAAAGGGCTTTATAGAGGACAGATCTGAATCGAATCTTCCCAAAAGTACAGAAGTGTGAGATCCAAAGGCTTGTTTCTTTAAAAGAATTAAACCCACATACAAGTTAGGTATTTAGCCTTAGATTACCTCTCCATTCCGCTGGGCTGCTGATTTAGCAGGCTCTTTCACTACTAACATATGTCATCATGAACTGTCTTCTGTTTCTACCCAGGTAGTTACTGTATTACATTTACTCTCTAAGAGCATAATTACTATCAGGGTTGCCTTATATATGTACGTGGAAATGCATAGTTCAAAACACATCTAAGAAGCAGAAAGGAGAAGACAAGAGAAGAATTGTGTCATTCATCCAAACAAAAGCTGGTTAAAGTGACCTATCTCAATTTCTAGAAGTCTGAACCTAATACATGAGAAGTTGCAATAGAAAACTGAAAAAGCAGATAAAGGATTTTGGCATCTATAGAGCCAGGAATACAAAATGATGTTTATGCTTGACAGTGCATCTGGCATTTACAGACAGATGCCTTCCACAAGAAGTATATCTATGGAGCTGTGATGGGAGCTTTTAATCAGGATTTTTAATGCTTCAGGTATGTGTATAGTCATCAGTGCCAGCTCGGCTCTGGCCTCAACAGCAACAGGACACTTCAGTCATGCTAGAGAGGAAGCAAAGAAAACCAAATTCACGTGCAAATGCTTCAGACACAAAACATTGCTTCATCACTGGCAAACAGGCAGACCCTCTTCCCAAACTTCTTGTGTTTGACATCCTGGCTTGATAAAGGAGCAAAAAACTGTTAAGTGATACCTGCAAGGCACAATTTAGAAAACTTTTTTTTCTCTAATTTTATTATATTTCGAATGGTATTCTCAAATTCCCCTGTCTTGCTTGAAGAAGGAAAGAATATGTTTTGTGATTGCCAATACTTACACAAAACACTCTGAGTTCATTTCTACAGAGAATATATCTTAAAATCATTCAATCACAAATTACTTTTATGACTGCAGCATTTGCCTGCCATGTTTGCAAGCAGAATATCTGAAAGCTAGAAACACGTTTAAAATTATGTCTGTTTTTCACTCTCAAATGGTAGATGTGTGCTCTGTCACCATCATGCATAAGCAGTTGATTGACAACCAAAATGGAGGAAAATGAGTATATGCTGTAAGCACGCTTGTTTCTGGGCTTTGAGCTTAGATGTCTAACTTCTAGAAAATTAGGTGATGCCTGTCTGGTTTTTGAGAAAGTCTCTGCTATGCAAATACGGAATATTGATTTAAAAAAGAGGCTGTTACAAGCTTTATCTGGCTTCCATTAAAATTATTCAAGATGTTCACTTCAGTTGGAGCTCTGTGGAATTATTTCCAAATGACATAGCCCATACTTTCAGAAGTAACTATATTACTTTTGTTTTTACAAGTGTTTGTTTTAATGTCTTGCTAATCTCATGTGAAGATTCTGAAGATTTATGAGTTGCCATTGTTGTTTTTGTCTGTGCTCACCAAAGGCCACAGCCTCTAGAGCTCACTTGTCTTAACATTTTTGCAGCGTGCACTTCTGAAATCCTGTTTGCTAAGACTACTGCAGCATAACAAAAGCCCTGAAATAGCATCAGGAGACATTGCTCTTGCCTAACCTCGGAGAATCACGTGCTCTAATTCTGGTAAAGGAAAACTAATCATATTGAGCATATGAGAGAAAGAGCCGCGTGCAGTTGGAAATGACATGATCATTTGCGTTGGAGATAAAAATGAAGGGCCATTAATTTTATAGCATTAAATGAAGAGAAGTATTAGACCTGTACAATTAACTTCAATGAATACATTTCAAAGACATTTTCACAAATGTATGTAGGAAGTGTATATCTATATATACTGTTGAGAGAAAATAATTATATTTAATTTAATCTCACAGATTGTATCTGCAAGTATAAATATACATACATAGTTTGACAGATTTCTTGTTCTTTAAAATTTGTTTAATTGCTCTGGCCCACGAATGGATGTAATTTCAAAATGGCAATATAAAGATTTCATTGCAATTGTTGATCTCTAGTCATCTATGGTCCCCTGAATATAAGTTCTGATTTAAAACCAGTGTGAATTCTACAGTACTGGTCATACTGTCCAGCTCTATATCACCTTATCAGCTACTTTAAATGTACTTAACAGTTTTATGTTAAAATTATAGCCTGGGTTTTAAGTTTCAGTGTTTGGGAGGGTTTATTGTTATTTTGTATTTCTTTTTTGCAGGGAAAAATTAATGTCAATTGCGATTAGCCACTACCAGCAACTAGTTGGTGGGGAGGTGCTCCAGAGAAATCAAGTGAGGTAAACAAACACAAAAAAAAAAGATGAAAGAGTCTCCACATTAAAAAATAATTAAAGGAATGTGATGCTTTACCAGCTCTAACAGTGGGAAGGAATGACAAAAATCCTTGGTGTGGGTGTCAGAGGTGCCACTGTGGTTTCTTCTGGCATGTTTTGTACACTCAAGGGAGTACCTTGCAGAGGCACTTTGTGTGCATCCACAGCCTGACCTTCCTCCACCATAGCAAACCTTCCTCTCCCTATCTCCTGTACAAAGACAGTGATCTTGACCCTGTCTCTGCTGATCTGCATGCTGCAGTCATCCCTCTTTTTATTTAAAGCAAACATCCAGTTATTTCTTGTCATTCTGTTCCTGGTGGAAGAAACTCCCCTTAAATATCCATTTTTCTCCTTGGAGTCTTGCCTCCCTCCTCTCCTTTGCCCTGACTTGTACTTGCTGAAGGTCACGCTGAGAATGTCTGTGAAGACCCGTGTCAGCTGGTCAGTTGCGAAGGTACAGGAGAGGGCCTTCCTTGTGCTGCTGACCTTGGCTCTGTGCATGCCCAACTCCTGTGAGACAGCTGAGGCTACAGTGTCCCACAGTCCCCTGCTCTCTCTAGTCCAGATCCAGGCTGAGCCTGCCCTCAGTAGTGGTTCCTTCCTATTTCCTCACCTGCCTGTCATGCACCATCGGTTCCTGGTTTTATGCTAGGCTCCTGGAGCCGCAAATGGTCCCCAGTGCACTGGCACAAGGTGGCCTCAGGTGGGGGAGAGGATGGATCTATCAATCTTCTTCTTATTTTATTTTGAGGAAAACAATATCCAGAAATATCTCAATTCGTAACCAAAAGACAATAATATTAAACAAAAGTAATGCAGATCAAATGTGTACTACCAAATGTATCTACCAGCCACAACACAAAAAGTGATAGCACAGGACTAGGAATGTACAATATTGCAGAGCTTTTATACAAACTACTTATATGCCAGAAATGTATTAAAACAAAAGAAGAAAAAAAAAAAGGAAAACACTATAAAAAAATAGGGAGATGAGCAACCTGAAAGGACAGATTTGGGTACAGTTAACTAGCTTAAAATTAGTCATCAGTATTTCTGTATTTGGATGTAAAACAAGAGGCTCCAAAGAGCCTGACCTCATAGGAACAGGGGGCAGAAAAAGGATAGAGAAAGAATTCTTTTAACATGGTCTCAATAACTCAATGTAACACAGTCACACCTGATCTGAATAAAGCCCCCTCCTACAGCCCTGTCTCCCTGTGACTGTGCTGTGTCCCACAGCTTCCATGGGAAGCAACTGCTAGAGGCTTTACTTTGCTCCTGTGTGTTTCTGATGAGCACTTGGGGAAAAAAACAAAAGGAATTGCAATTTTTTCTGCTTCTCCATAATATTCCAGACCACAAAGATTTCTCAGTTCCACAGAGGTCTTTTTGTTGTGCACTCAGAAGTAAGTAACTATATATATTTTTTTTCTCTTCC
This sequence comes from Dicrurus megarhynchus, assembly GCA_013399195.1. NCBI lineage: Eukaryota > Metazoa > Chordata > Aves > Passeriformes > Dicruridae > Dicrurus > Dicrurus megarhynchus. The sequence goes on from VXAD01001403.1 coordinate 110,261, forward strand.
CAAAATTTTACATAGATTGCTGGCCAGAGCGAGGTGAGAATTTTGAGAGGGTAGTAAAGCTGTGAGTGTAGAGTTTCCAAAGCCCAGAGATCCTTTGCTTTCTGGGAGATATTTTTATCAGGAATACCTTATTGGTAGGGTGACATTTAGGATTTTTTTCACAGCAGAGGTGTCAGCTACATCTCTGTGGAAATGTTTTATATCACCTGACCGTTTTTTTTTGAGATATGCTAGATTTGTGTCCAGACCATATGGCTCTTTCCGTGTTAAGCCAAAACACATGGCAAGAGACATTTCTAGTGCTAACAGCAACGTTGCAAGTTGTTGGCGTGTACAGTACCATACTAAAGCCCAGTCAACAGTCTCCACCAAGACAAATGAAACTGACTCTACCTATTCTACTCAATCAGCCTTCCTAACTCCTTTAAGCATTAATTCAGATGACTTTTGGACTGAATCAAAATGAAGAAATCCTTCCAAGTGACTTTTTATTATATCTTTTCCCTATTACATCTCAGAGATACCGCAAAGCATATATTCCTAGTCAGGCTTCATAGGAAGGAATGTTTCTCCTCACAGGTCCTCCTCACATGCCAGTGCATTGAGACTGCACAAGGAGTTGCTGATGGCTGTGAAAGTGCTGGTGCACCCCCTTGCATTTCTAAGTTCTGTTACAAATAGGTAACTGTGAAGAGAACATTTCTCAGTAGATGTGGAGGTAGAGGCAGGCAGGTGCTTTGGTTTGACCCCTAAGTCTGATTCACCACTAAAGCTGGGCAAGGTAGCAACGCTAATGTGGACTAGTGGAGCAAGTCAGTGGCATGTTTTCACACGAGCTTGGTGTGTTTTGGAGCTGCTTCTGTGCAGGACTCAAGTCCTGGCTGGGCTGCCTTTTGTACCTTGTGTTGGTGTGGACTGTCAGGGTCCTTAACCTCTTGCACCTTACACCCAGAAAGGCAAAGCTACAGCTGTGAAATTAGAGCAGGGGCTTAAAGGTGTGGACAGAAGGTTTGTTAAGACACTTTCCAGCATCTGAGAGTGGGATGATCTGTCAGTGTAGAAACAGCCAGTTATTTATGTCCATCCAGGGAAAGGACTGCTACAGGATATATTGGTGCCTGGCAGCAATATCGATTCGCGTCTCTTTGAATTCCTCCCTGGGCATTCAGCCACACCAGAAATTGGAAGCAATGTCTCCCCAGGTGTGCACGTACAGTCCCTGGTGGGACCAGTGGTGACACCCCTACTCCTCATGCACTTACAGCTTTCTAATGAGGCCCTGTTTCTCTGGCTGTTGAGTGTCTGGAGACTTTGGACAGTTGATTAATGTTTGAAAAATGCTTGTAAATCTTTGAAACTAATTATCAAGTTGGTGGGATGAATGAGTTTTTCACAGGTGGGCATTTAGTGTGTATTTGTGTGTGTGTTCTTGTCTGGAGACTCCTTGAAGCAAATTGTGCTGACATAGCCTTGGATGCATAGTTTTAAAATGTACGTCATGTTTTCTCTCTATGTTCCCTATATGAGAGAATATTTTTCAAGTGAGGGGTTCATTTGCATGCAGAAGACTGTGTGCAAAATCTGGATCAAAGTCTAGACATAGTATAATTCCTAGTGTTTCTCAAGAATTTTCTGTCCAATGGTTTCTGATTTTTTTGGTAAACCACTCATTCCATGCATATGGAAAAATGTATGTCTAAAAGAGCGATGGTCTGAAGGTTTTGGTCTATCAGTTATGTAATGATTTATTTACCCAGAATTGGAACAATAAAAACTGAAATACACTGATACATATGTTCATTATTACAACACCCTACACACATGCATTTTACTGAGGTAGAAAGGCAAAAGGAGCACCTAAAGACATCTCCCTAATTGTAGTTGTCTTCATCCATCAAGCCTTTTCACACCATCTCTTGGGATGAGTAACTTGCAACTTTGGTACATATTTTACAGCATTTAGTAATAATTATAAATTCTACCGTAGCTCATGCATGTTTTCCTTAGATTGGGAAATTCTAATAGTTTATCCCTTGAAAAGGAAGCCAACACTCTACTTTTTGTTGATGTAAGCTTTCTTTTATGATTTTATTCTATGAGACATATATTTAATCAAGTAATTTCTATTTGTTTGTTTTTCCAATTAAACTATATATAAGTTTCACTTTCCCAGGATTGCACTCCTATTTCTGAGTGGGAAGAAACAGGTCCTTACAAAAATATCATCCCTTTGATCAGTTGTGAGACCAGAGCTAGTCTATGCTTTTGGACAGAGATGTGGTATTACCAGGGCCTTCTGAATACCCTGGCTGACACTGGTCCTTGGTGCTGGTTTTAACACCCAAAGAGATATTTTATACCTTTGTTGGAAGTATCAGATCTGCCAGGAAACTCAGCTTTTATCTCTGTAGTATTTAGATATCCATTATTTGCTCAGCATCAAGAGCCTGACCAAGCCCACCCACTGCCAGTCTAAGTCCTAGGACATCAAGTCTGTGCAACACAATTACCTCAGTCCTGTCTCAACCAGGTGCAATCGGAGCCTTTCAAGATTGAAGTCTCCCTATTTACCCCTTCCAATGAAAAATGTAATCAATAACAGCTAACAATTATTCTGAGACAATGTTTCAAATTCTTATAACCCATGTATTAGCTGAAATAACTAACTTCTGCCTAATGAAAAGTCTCTGTTCATGTTCAAGCCCTTCTGTTTTCAGCTGCTTCGAGCAAGACGGATTGAAGCTTGTGTGGCACCTTTCCTTGACAAAACACTTTATTCCTTACCCCATCACTATGTGATTTGTGAGATAGGGAGAACAGCTCAGCTACTGTTGGTACTTTGTGGCCGTTTTAGGAGACAGGCTCACACAACAGGAACTTTTTCTTTGTATTCTGTTTTTCAGGGCTTGTTTTAGGGTTTTGTTCAGATTTTTGTTTACTAGAATGGCAGTGTGGGAAAACTTTTCCTTTCTGCATGATGTTCTGTAATAGAAGCAGTAAATAGTCATGGTAAACAAAACTAAGTTTACTATTTTGGTGGCATTTTCCACCAAACCACATGAAAGATAACAGGACTGTCTTGTCTAAACAAGGCTTCCATGCTTGAAAGTCATGCTCAACAAACATATGCAGCCTTTTTCAGACAACACAATGTCAAGGTTTCTATATCTGGTAATAATAGCTGTGATATGCATGATCCCATTTGTAGTTGTATTGCCTTTTGTGTTGGAAACCATCATCTGTGACCTGTCTACATTACTTGGTGTCATATATGACATATATAAAACTAACTTTTGCGTCTCTTGTCCATCCAGGCTCTAACCCAAGTACCTAAAGTTGCCTAGTTAAGTTGAATTATTATGGTTAAAGCTGTTGTGTTGTTTAATGTTGGTTAAAAGTTGACGGTCACTCCACACTGCCATAAGCTGACCCCGAGCATCCCCTTGGAGTGACCGGTTCCTCTCCCAGGCCACTCCACACTGCCCTGAGCTGACCCCGAGCACCCCTTTGGAGTGGCCATTCTCCCCATTTATAAGATGTTTTGTATTTTTAAAGAGTTGCAGATGGTTCACGCAGTTTTAAAGGTTTATAAATGTTGGAAGGTGTATGTTCTTATATGTATGTGATGTTCTAAGTGAGGAAAAGTCATATATAAATTGTTTAATATATGTTTTATTTAATGATTTAAGTTGTCAAGATTAAACTCTAAGNGGACCCCCGCTCTGGGCGGTCGTGCGGCCGCCTTGGGAGTCAATTCCCGCGCCCGGACTTTGTTTTCTTTTAAATTCTTACTTTTGTGGATTTTCGGTTTTCTGGCTTTTTGTTGACAATAAACTCGAATTTGCTTTTCACCAACAAAAAGCGATTTGTCCTTCTTCTTTAGGACACTTGGCTTTATCCTAGAGTATAAAGATATCTACAGTGATTCCACTTTTCGTGTCGTACCACGAGCCTGGTCTCATTTCATAGAATCATAGAATGATAGATTGGTTTGGGTTGGAAGGCACCTCAAAAATCCCCTAGTTCCAAGCCCCTGCCATGGGCATGGACACCTTTCACTAGACCAGGTTGCTCAGGGCCCCATTCAACCTGGCCTTGAACACTGCCAGGGATGGGGCATCCAAGACTTCTCTGGGGAACCTGTTCCAGTGCCTCAGCACCCACACAGTAAAGAATTTCTTCCTAATATCTAATCTGTGTCCTCTTTAAAATTAATTTCCTTTTTATTTCCAGCTGTGTCAATGACAATCAGAATCCGTTTTTGATATATTTTATGAGCTCATTGATAAATATATGAAATCTCCTGGATTTCATTTTACTGCTATTGTCAAGTGCTCTACCAAGTGCTTTTGCAATAGCCAGATCTCTCCCAGTATTACATTCAAGAAGCAAATCATAAACCTTAACAGAAAATGAAATCCCTTTAGTCTTGAATAACGTTCATTTTGGTCATCATGATGAGTGTTACACAATCACTCTGCACTGACATTGACCTCTCAGAAATAAAGTTCTGAAGGCTTTTACATGTAAGGACTAAGCATCCTGGCCTATATAAGAGTACTGATTTCCAGTTTTTACTGATACCTATGGCATATACATTAAAACACTGCAAATAAGACCTGCCAGATGTGTGGGCACAGCACCAGTATGATCTTTGGAGGCACCTGTGAGTAAGACAGACTTCTGCTCAGAGTGGGACCTCAATAGTTATTCCAATACTTAAGGTTTGCCTTCATGTGTCTTTGATATCCTTGACCAAAAATTCCTTTTTAAGAAAAGACTACTCTGGAAGTTTTCTGTTGTATTAGTCACCTCTTCTGTCTGTGCTTCCCTTGCCATGCTCATATCACAGTCTCTAGCACTGTGGGCACATACTCCTATCCTGTTGTTACTGAATGGCCATTGGAGAACAGCTTGTCAGGGTGGGCAGCATAGCCCTGAGGTGGGTTACTGAAAGTTACTTGTGAATCCTCAACCTTGCAGGTTTTCCAGACTGAAATAGAAAAAGCCATGTCAGACTGATGTGGTGCTGGTCACAGTGCTTCTTTGAGCAGAAGGCTGGACTAGTTGTCACCTCCTGACCAGCATTCTTTTATGTCCAGCACAAGTTAATTGTTCATTCACCCTGAGCTCTAATTCTGGTGAATGCTTTGCAGAGGGTTTCCTGTGAGCTAATGGTGCTGCTTTCATTGTCTCTAAGTTGAGCACTATGCAAATCCTTGGAAGTTTTTTGAAGTTATCCTTTGGAATTATTCCTTTTTTAAATGCTGAACACTGTCTGGACTTGTGTATTTTGCCATAGTGTATTCATATCAGTTCTAGTTTTTATCAATTCCAACTTTGATCCATGTGACTCTTCCTGGCACTTGACTATTTTCATGCTGTTTCAGATCCCCCAGTGCACACACTTTACAGCAGCCAACTACATTTGCCTGGCAAATTCTGACTGTCTTGTCAAAAGTTATTTCTGGGTCCTCTGTTTGTTCCCCAGATTGTCTGGCACAAGGACCTCATGCCCAATCAGGGGCACAGTTATCCACTCCAGCCTGACAGCGATTGATCCCTTGGGGTTCAATCATTCAGAAGACTTCTGTTTTCTCCTTTTCTTCATCTTGCCTCTATCTAAAAATGTGTAAACCATATGCTGAAAAGTCTTAAGAAAGCAAATTCACTTATGCAGGGTTCAGGATTTCTCAAATTTATGTATGATACCTTCATAGTTTGCCCTCTCTGCATGAGTTAAGTGAAACCTACTGAGAACATCAAGTGTCTGAGGATCGCTCATTGCCAGAAATAAAGCTGCTTTCTGTTAATTTACTGTCTTGGTGGTGGTTACAGCTTGCAGAGACAGAGGAAAGTCCTGGTTAAACCACCTCCGGTTGTTCTTGCCAAATTCAGCAATTTTATAATGCAGTTTTTAACTGATCCCTTCTGACACTCAGGAATTTTTCTGAGTTTTGCTTTATAGGTAGTGGCAGATATTGTTCAGTAGCTGGCCAGAATCAAGGTTTCTACAAAATTCTGCTTCATTTGGCCCAGTGAATGATGCAGGAGATGGTCCCACTGGTGCATTTCAGAGCCCCCCAGAGGTACTGCGTCCCACTGAAAATACCCTTGCAAGTCAGATGGTTGCTGACCTTGCCCTTTTGCCAACACTGCAATGGCTGTCTCTAAGTTAAGGAGTTGTTAATAAGCTGACAACTGACAGCCAAGCTTCTGCAGCACAAAGGAAGCCTCCAGGGAGGAGACTTGTGCATCCATCCTCTATGCTTCAGAAGGTTCCCTTATGAAACCTGGTTCCAGCTACCTTTGCCTTGCCCTTATGCTTAGTTACCCACCTGAGTACTGAGTGTCTCCCTTATTATGGCTGCAGAAATACTGTGTAAGGTCATGTTTTATGTTTGGGGTAATTTAAACCTTTTTCTTTTTTTCATGCAGGTATTGGTATTTTTCCCTCTTTTTTTCCTTTCATTTATATGTTATGTTGTCAAATTAGGGCTGAAAATAATGTCATGGCCTTTTTTTGCTTCTCTGATAGAACAATCTCTTCATAATAAAGTTTTACTTACTTTATTCATCCTTAGTTCAATCAAGTATTTTTTTAAATCCTTTTGGCCCTGGAATTTACTTTTCATGTCTGATCTGGATGCATCTCAATTCCTAGATTTTTCCTTACTCAAATCACCATCATTGCTTTTTGCTGGCCAAAGAACAGCAAGATGTATCTTCTGATTTGTTACTCCCCAGCTGAATGCCAGGAGTGTCCCTATAGCTGGCATACAGTGCATGTTACTAAGACAGTGTACACTAATGGAAACATTAGTGTATGCTGTCCTGAGGCCTGTGATGACAGCTGGACTTTATAAAAACTGCATTATTGCTCAGTAAAATGTGTCACCAAGAAAAGGAAATGGGCCCACAAGCAGTGAGACTGCAAAGGCCATAGTTCCTCTGCTCTTTTTTGTTTACATAAGACAAGGATTAATTTTGCCTTTAGATCCAGGCCAATCTGCTACATTGCTGAGCAAACACACTTTTATTATTTGGTCATCCATTTTTCTTTCAAAGACATTTTTTAAAGAATTGAAAGAATAAAGAATCAAACTGTTGAGATTCTATCAAACTATAAAACACATGGACATGATTCATTACTGGTGTCATGTAAATTACCTATGGAATTACATCAGAGATCATCTCAGGTCCTTATGTCGTTATGGTGATTACATACTAGTTTTACCAGAACCAAAATTAAGTTGGAAGCCTAAACTATGATTTTATAAAACATAACTGATTTACATGTTTTTATTAGATATGTCCTCTAGCTTGTAGTATACTATAGAGTAGTCCTTTATAGGTAAACAAGATCTTCTGCCTAGACCTGGGTATGTACTGTGTTAACATTCTTTGATAAGATTTGGTTATTTAGTTATTTTTCTTAAAAATTATCAACATATTTGTGGCTGTACCTGAGGTTCTTTATTATAGTAGGAAAAGGTCCTGTATAAATCAGTGAATGAAATAACTATTTCAGACTTTATTTTATTTTATTTTTTTAAGGCATACTTTAACTAGCAATGTGCTAACAAACACATATGGAAAGGCATATTAGGATAGTACTTTACCCTGACTATTTTAAGGAGTACCAGGAGTACTAGAACCGCCAAAATGGCGTATGTGTAATATTAGACATACTGTTTATGTATATATAATTAAAATTATTTATTTAAAGAAATTGCAGAAATCACTTTATGATAACAATGGTAATTTTACTTGACGGTGGTTTAAAACTGAATAATGCCCCCAAGTAATTCAATTTTAAATATAAAATAGCTAACCATTGAAAAAAATTTCCCAAATAATTTTCTTTTTCAGTTTGTAAGGATTAAATAAAAAAGTCTGTATTCTTTATCGCTCATTTCTATCATGAAACCAACTACATGCAAGCAGTGCTGATTGCAATATAAAGAATTATACTCCTGGGCCCTACTTGTATTCATTCTCATTCTACACTTTAAAAAGCCATTCATCAATTACTCTGCACTGGCACCAGAGCTTAGCATGTGCATGCTATTTTTTGCTTATATTGCAGTGCAGCCTTCTGGGGACGAGGGGAGACACTGCGAGTGCGCAGAGCATGTGTGACTCCCTGCCCCACACACACAGATCTGTGTGCACATTCACAGCACATCATACGTAATTGCAGAGCAGCCCTTCACAGGGGGTGGATATAATAGCCTTCATTCTCTGCTCCCCAGAACGTCTTGTAATGTTTGGAGCCTTAAACCAAACCCATCTTGTAAACAGCTACGTGAGTGTCAGCACCAGGAGTTTTTTGATATGCAGCATAAGTGAAATGCTGTATAATATAAAATGATGGCGCTGTTAATCCTATAGCACTGGTGATTCCCAGCCCCCTCTGCTATTGATACCAACACCATTGTCTCTGGCTTTAAACTTCATCAGTATGCAAACAGAGTGTCACTATGATGGGTGGTAACTTGGTTGGATGCACTTTTTACATTTCTGGCAAATGAGTATAATTATTTTCAGAGCTGCGGGCAACTCATGCATGTTTTATCCTCCATCTGGACCTGCGTGGTACACAATAGTGATAAAAGATGATTTCTCCCCTTGGATGTTCATAGGCCATCATCGACACCGTCCTGATGAAATGGTCATGTATCCCCTAGCACTTCTATATCTGCCACAGCTTGACAACAAAATTATTTCCCTATAGTACTAAAACACTTCAAATATTCAAGTCCTCTGTGCATATATTTGTGTTTTGAAGCATTCAGTGTTAACGTAATGTTGGTAAACCAACAAATTAACTATGCAGAAATCTGAGCATGGCCTTATGAGGTCTGCAAAGCAATAGAAAAGAAAGCAAAAGCTTTTTTCTCTATATAATAATAATAATAATAATAATAATAATAATAATAATAATAATAATAATAATCATCATCTTATCAAGTATCAGAGGCAGCTTTTGCTCTCCCATTGTCAGTCCTTTTCAGTCCTGGGCTTACTTACTGCACACTGAAGCTGAGATGCTTTGAATTGAACTATTGTCATGATTGCAGCTCACGACAAACTGTACTGTTGTTGCTCAAGCAAAAAGGGGAAATATGGTCTTCCATCACTGACCATTCAAAAGGGAAAAAGATGAAGGCAGAAAGGCTAGAATAGAATTTACTAAAATAAATATCCATCTCCATGATAGAAAATAAGTCCACCCAAGCAAGAGAATCAGTATCTGCAAAGCTCAGATTGCTCACAAGAGAAGAAGAGAGATATCAGCTTCCTTTGTTTCTTTGTTATAAAATAATTTTAATGATTAAAATCCATCACTATGATTGCCCTCTTTAGCAAGTGCTGGCTGTCCTTACAGGCTCACTGCTGATCCTTCAAGAGCCAGACACCGGGATTGGCATCACCTGTACCAAATGAAGGACACCCGTCACCTTTACTAGAGGAGCCTGATTCCCTCCAAAATAAAGTAAGGGCTTATTTTGACAGACCCTGGAAGGGTACTTGGTGTCTTCTGATGCTTCATCCATGTGGCACGGCCCTGTCCAAGGAGCAGCCTGGCAGGGTGCAGGCAAGCTGTGGTCCACAGGGACTGCACCCCTCATGGTGTGACCCTGCCAGACTGTGCTGCCTGTGCCACCACCCTGCACAGGGCTGATGGCATCAGCGCTCTTCATCATGGCTTTGCCAGGGTCACCATAGCAACAGTGTAATAGATTTGCCCTTATTCAATCTGAGAGGCCACATTGAAGTGCCATGCAAAATTTGCTGGAGTCTGAATTCCGTTCAAGTCATGGCTCATGTGTCAGGAAACAAGTCAATGTGTCAGGAAACAAGGCAGTGGTAAACACAGGAACAGGAAGAAACCTTTACTCTCCCATGCCATGTGCTCCTGGTGACATTCAAATGTCAAGACCCCTCCATTCCCCATTTCTGTCTCATTTTCTGGTTATTAATTTGCTCTTTAGATGGAGACAGCAGTGGGAGCAGGCAGCCGTGGTGGGCAGAGAACAGCTTGGCAGCCTGGAGGCGACCACACTCCATTTCTGTGAAGCCACTGTACTCCTGAGGGAAGCAACCCCATCCTGGGACATAGAGCACACCCAGAGGGGCCGGGGCTGCCTCAGCAGTGCCATACAGGGAAGAGCAGCTTCTAAGTGACAGCATCCCCTCTGCAAAGTTTGTCCTGGTTGTTAGCTAAAGCAAAACTGGTTTGCTGACAGATTGCTTGACTTGTGGTAACAAGAATGAAACCTCTCACAATCCTGACATCTGCAAGCCCTGGCCAGGCATGGGACTTCTCTATATCACTAGTACGGCTGTGCTCCCTGACACACCTGTTATATTTCTTTTATTTCAAGGTCTTATGCTTACTTTGTCTTAGTTTAAGAAAATTAACTCTATCCCAGACGAAACAAGCACATGCTTCTACAGCTTTACTCATTATTTTTTTACCCCACGGTTGCTCCAGAGTTGGGGAAGCCATCTATATGTTGGAGGAGTCCAGCCAATCCTGACTTGGATCTCTGGAGAGAAAGAGGCGTTCTGGGAAAAGTGTGGATGCTGTTACATCTTAGACCCAAACATATACTCCAGAAACTTGCCAGTCCTAGTCCAGAGGGCACATTTCTTTCCATACAGGGACCCAAGGCACCTTCTGCATCCACCCATGCACTCATGGGATGCACTCCAACAGAAACCCGCCTAGGAGGAAGCCTGAAGGCTAACATGGTAGCAGAGCATCCCATGCTGGAACATCTGTAAACCAACAGGTGCCCCAAACACAGACTCACAGCCCTTCTTAGCTGACTTCCATGGAGACTGCACTGCTTGAAGTAGGTAAACTGCAACACAGGCTCTGCACTGACATGGCAGAGCTGGCCAGGGAAAACCAGCACCTTCCCTGTACTTCTTTCCTAACTAGTTGTTTTTTTCTCATTTTGCTCAGCTCCTGGAATGCGTGGCTGTTCTGGGAGCACCACTACTTGGAGAGTGAAACCCTCTGGAGAAGGATGGTGTTAGGCTCACGGGCTATGGCTGTTCTGCTGGCTGCCACACTTTTGCTGCACACCCCTCTGAAGGAGCACATTGGTCACACTGCCACAGCCCACCCTGACCCTCCTCACACCTCTCTGGCAGTGACCAGTGTCCCTAGGGCAGCAGACTGCTCCTCACTGATGGCTTCCCAGCAGGGCTTGCATGGAGCATGGAGAGACAGCAGGAGCTCCTGCAATGCTATTCATTTCAAATGCGTTTTTATTTCTTTGGCTGGTAGGTTGGTTCCTTTTCTGTTTTATCTGTCACTTGTCTTCCCTAGCTTGTATGCTGAAATTGGCACTTCATTTTCACTTCAGTCCCAGCCTAATATTAATGAAGGCAGCAATGTAAGGATGTGAAAAAATCGAATGCTTATGCTCCATGAATCCACTGGTGATGGATTAAGTTTTTCCTTATATACTATGGAAACAATTCTTGCAAGTCTAAAGATACATAATATTATCTAAAGCACCCTATCCAGACATGCAAGCTAAGTTGCCTCTGCTGTACTCTGAGCAAACAGGATTGGGCTAATGGTGTTTTGTGTAAATGAGGCACATGTTAGATAGAGTGCATTCAGGTTCTGTTTATCTAGTTACGATTTTTCTTTGCAAGAGCCTTTCAGTCTCCAGTTTCCTTGTACAAATGTCCCTTGCATCAGGTATCTGGGAGATGGGAGAAGGTCTAAAGAAGTTCAAGATTCTACAGCTGAATTGAATATTGAGGAAAACAGATACCAAGGTCAGGCTAAGAGAAAAGAAACTGATTCCAAGGGCAGCAGCACAATTGAAAAGGCCTAGTCTTCAGCAAAACATTTTCCTTATCATTGTTCAGCTAAATCAGTTGTAATAGAAGGTAACAACGGAGGGAAAATGTTATGGAAACTGAACATAGCAAATTTTACTGGTGATTTATTATATATGTATTTTGATTGCTTCTATCCCACTGTTCAGCTTCTCTGCACAAAACTGCATTGTTGCAGACCCTGGTAATGGATTCCTTCCAGCAGACCCCTGCCAGTTCAGGTCATTGATCCAGACATATATGCTGGCTCAGAAGCAAGAGGCTGCACCTACATCCTGCCACGAACATTTTCAGGAATAAGCTATTTCATACTTTAGTGTTATTACCATTTTGAATATGTGTGTAATGCAGTACTGTATATCAAACAAACACCTACACAATACTGCAGATGTGACCCATTCTAGTAGGGAGGAATGGGAGAATAGCAGCACAGAATTAACAGTTTTTTTGTTGTGGCTTCCCACTAATGATTACAATATTTTCAAGGCACTGCCACAGAGGGCTACATGGAATTTATATGTTTTTATATTAAGATATATTTCATATTGCATTAAAAATAATCAGCTTCACTTAAATCACACAGATATCTACCATATGCTAAACAAAGGTTCTGCAGAACTGCATGTAGTAGAAGAAATTACTTTTTTTTTTTTCTCTTCACAAAAAGAGGCTTTGAAGTTTTTCTAATCCAGAAGAAAAAACTGAAATATTGAAGCAATGAGTTTAGACATCTATAGGCCAGAAAAGAGCCTAAATTTGCACAAGGCATACCGAGTAATTTGCAAAATAACTGATTTCAGTTAAACAAACATGGGAACACTTTCAACTAGATAAAAAGATACTCATGAAGCAGAAGGCAGTTTCTTTTGGAAACAGATAGAGCTGTCCAGACATCAGATCAAAGATGAATCTAAAAACAGTGTCACCAAATGGGACAAGGAGACTCCTAAGTTTCTGTTGGTCTTATTTTGCCATAGCTTCTTTACACATGACTTTGGTCAGTTTAGTTGCACAAAACCACTGTGGTTTTGGTGGTCCTTTCAAGTCATGAAAAAGATTTTTTTAGAAAACAGAGAGAGTGTGCTTAACAGGGGTGGAATCCCAAAGCTCATCCCAAAAAGCCGGAGGATGAGGTTTCAGGGATGCAGACCTGAGCCAGCAGGAGTGAGAAGCCTTGCCTCCCACCAGGCATGGGCTGGACTGGGGCATGGCCTCTTCTCTACCCCAGTCACCCAGAGATGCACTCCACCAAGGGCTGCTGCTTGGACACTGTTCCCTCCCACTTCTGCAGGGAAAATGTCCTTGGCAAAACCCCAAGGCCTCAGGAGCCCCTCCTGACATGATGTGAGAGATCTACACTCGTGATGATGGGCTCACCTACAGGAACTGGGGATGGGATAGAGCCCTCTCCATGGAGTGTTTAAATCAGTTAAGCTGGTTTCAGAGAGCATCTATCGATCTTTATTCTTACCCATTCAGAAAACACTTACTAGGTTCAAATGAAAAAAACCTAACTTTATTATACAATTTAAAGTCTGTTTGCAGAACCCTTTGGAAGTTGTCATTCTGTCAAGGGCATTCACTAAACTGATTTAACAGTTACACATGTGTATAAACTAGATTGTTGTCATCCTCTCCAGAATGACACAAAGTCCAAAGACTTTCAGTACTACATAAAAAAATAAAAATTCTGTCTTGAACACTCTTAATTGACATTTTTCTTTCTATTTGAACCCCATTACAGAAACACTATACCTGAATGCAAGATCATTTATGATTGAAGAGCACTGCTGAAAACTATTTACCACTGAATTTTCCTGCACTCTACCTCAGCTCCTAATTTTGTTCAAAGTTCTGCTAAGCCATGGTCTAAAGCCATGTACATTCTTTGCACAGGCTCACGCTTACACACACCTCAACACCAGTGCTCACTCAGGGGACAGAACTTAGTACCTTATCTACCTTTGGGTGCTCCTTCCAGAGCAAAACATGAACAGGAGTGCTGTTGGTCTATTCCACACTTCATGACATGAGAGCTTTTCCAGCCCTCTAAGCCTTTCTTGTGTTTGAAGGTGTCCCTGAATTGTTACCACTTCTGTCACACCTGTGGGATGGAGAGGTGAGGACTGAACACAGCCCTTCAGGTGAGAACATACTCTTACTCATGTAATTGCATTGTGGTCTCTTGGAGCTGTTCCTGGTGGATCCTTACGCCCTGGTAGGGTTGCTGGCAGTCACTGCTGCTGAGCTAAGGTCTCTGTCCACAGTGGTGACTCCCAGCAACTTTTACATACTTTGGAAAATTATACTCCGGGTGTTTTTCCTGAACATCTGCACATAATTACAGATAACCTCCACACTGCTCTATTTGTAAGCACAACAAGCTGTCTTAGGTGGAGAATCAGTAAATTCACTGTAGATGTGCCCTGTAGACATGCCATTGGCATCTGAGAAATAATGTATGTGCAGGGCAGACTGTTCCCTCTTACAGCTCACACAGCAACACTGAACCTCACCTGCCAAAACTGTGTCCCATGCTCATCCTGTTTGTCTCAGCCTGGGAATTTTTTTCTAAATCTTTTCACTGTTTGATTAACGTTAATGTGAGAGTTCTTGCCCAACTCAGTTGCCCTGCTTCTTCCTTGATTTAAACAAATTCATTAGGGAATGCTAGTTCTAGAGAGTAACTTGGTTCATCTTTTCTATTATTAAATGAAAAAAGCAATATCCTAAATAAAATGCTAATTGTTTGAAAGTCTTGGTTTTTTGTTTGTTCTTTGTTTGTTTTTTAATTCTTGTCCAGAACCAAAATTTCAATTTCATGTACAACAAAAAGTTCTGGGGAAAAAAAGGTTTTAGGACAATTCGGATACTTTTCGTCTGTAGTTATCATGAGTTTGTCCAAATATTCTTGCTTTAGAATTTTCACTTTAATAGGAAATTGAAACTATAAGTAGAATAGCAGCCTTAAAGGTTCATGTCATGGAATTAAATGGTAGTTACAACGAAATGTTGTCTTCATAGGAAATGTTCAGAATTTATTTCAGTGTAACAAGAATTACTGGAAAAATTTATTATTCCATTATTCTGTTATAATTATTCTTGAGAATAATTATAATAAAATAATTTACTAATAGCAACAACTAGTTATCATATATCATTAATAAATATTATTCTAGATATTATTATACAGTGTGTGATTTATATTATAATTAATACATAACATACAACCATAAAATATTAATATTTACTAGAATGATAAAATATGATGTAATGATAGTTTATTATTCCATTATTCTATTATAATTATTCTAGATAATAAGTTGCCCAACTTGAAATTATTCTGGTTTTTGATTACTGTTAGAGAAACCATAAAATGTAAAAAATTAAGAGATGTACATTCCAACCAAATATGGACAGTTTTCACCTATGTAGTTTTTATTTATGTGAGACGTCACAAGAACAATTTCCAGTCTTTCTTCCATGTTAGTGGTGAGCAATCCCTTCAGACATAACTAAACAGCTTCCCAGTCATATACATTTATATGCTCATGCACATTTATCATCAGTTAATATCTACCATTTCATTGGTGTTCTAAACCACATACATGAAAAAATAGATTTTTAGAATGCTATTTTATCATCAAGGTTTGATGTTAGGGTGATTTTTTTCTTGTAAATTTATTTTCTTCATGTTCTTACATGGTGTTGTCAGTCATAGTTTACAGTATAAGGTAAAAGAAA
Source organism: Dicrurus megarhynchus (assembly GCA_013399195.1). Taxonomy (NCBI): domain Eukaryota; kingdom Metazoa; phylum Chordata; class Aves; order Passeriformes; family Dicruridae; genus Dicrurus; species Dicrurus megarhynchus. The sequence continues at coordinate 125,876 of VXAD01001403.1, forward strand.
AATATCTCAAGTTCAGAAATTTGAGAGTGGGAAGAGAAAGATTAGTGAGGAACATAAACCTTTTTTTCATTTTCAGTGATGCATTTGACTAATAAGCCCCAAGACAATTAGGATCCAATGTTCTGGGGTGTTTTTGTAGGGCCTGCTGAAGCTGCCAGAAAGAATCCTATTCCCTCAGCTCCATCACTGCTTCTCGTAGGAATGGGGAGGCACCAGCCAGAGAAGCTGCCCTCCTCCTCTGTTCCCACCTTTCCTGTACTTCGCCGGTCTATGCAGGCAGCTGGGAGGAAACTTATTCTCTTTGATTACCCTGGGGAAACACAGAAGACAGTCAGCCCTCTGTACTTTAGTATGAATGTGGACACAAGCTCCTTTTCACAGCGCAGTAAGAGAACAGCTCTTCCTTCTCTCCCTTTTGCCCCACTCCACCTTTCTGTCCTCCCAAAACTGCAACAGACAAAAGTCTCCCTCTTTGTTCCTTCCTTAACCACTTGCTCCTGCAACTGTCTAATAAACTGATTAGTGTGGTGTTCTTTAGAAGATGTACTGCACTGCTCTCCCACGCAAGAGTGATTTTATTATATGGAGGGAAATATTAATTTTCTTGCTTTTTGTGTTTAATGGTGACAAGGATTATGATCTTATATTTTCATGGTGTTTCTCTACCCAAAGGACCTCAGCTTTCTCTATAAACCCACCCCAACACTTCAACTCTGTGCAGGGCTGGGTTTCTCTCCTATTAAATTGTGGTCACTTTGCAGTGAATCCAGCAATGATGCAAAGCATTACAAGTCATTCCTCTAGGACAGAAAGCGTAGCCTGCCTAATTCAGCTGGAAACAGCAGCTGGGAGGCAGGAGATGGGGAAGGTGGCCATGAAGAAGAGCATTTTCTGCTGCCAAAAGGACCCAGGTTCACTTTCACATGAAGCAGTACAACTCTGCAAATAAATTTGGTGTGAGTTATCTCTGGAAAGGGACAGGACATTTGCCTCCACAGCTTAACGACTCGCCTCTGGGCCTCCCACCATGGGCACTGAGGTACATCACTAGTAACAACCAGATTCACTTTGAGCTTCGGGAAGGGAGGGAGCAACAATGATCAAACAAATTGTTCACTGCCAAATATTTGCTCAGCTTTGATTTGGAAAGAAGAGCAGTTGTTTAGTGTGAGTTGACACCCAAAACTGAAGAGGCTTCCCCTTAATATTCAGGGAAGAAGTGAGTTTTTCTTCATGGAAAATCGCAGCTTTCTAGATGCCTGGTGGAGCTAGTGCCAGCCCAGCTGTCACTGCCTTGCCTGAACATCAGTTGAGGGAGCACAAGGAGATAAGGATGATAACTGAATTTGGCAGAATCCCCACTCCCAGCCAGAGCACCTTTGGGGAGGGGTTTGTAGTCTTGGGGATCCTTCAATAAACATGCAAACCATTGGACTCTGGGGGAAAATAAGGTGGTTAAGGGCTGGAAGGAAATGACCACAGTAGAAAACTTACTTTAGATGTTAATTTTCTTTGATTGTGGCTCTAGACTTTTTTAGAGAGAAGTATGGGTGTACTGTAGCTACACCAGGTGCTGGGCCTGTTCTGTAAGTGAGGCACATCCAAGCTGGCTACTGGGAAAGTTGAGATGGGACAGCAGAAAGTTAAGTGCAGAATGCCAAACTGGTCGGGACAGCAGGTCAAATATCCGGACAGTTGGCAGGCACTGTGCTTTGTGATGACGAGGTCAGGCTGCTGTCAGACCCACAGCTGGGCATAACAATGCAGCGTTGCACTGTAGGTGACACATAACGGCAAGTAGGTGCTGACACAGTCATACAGGGAATAGGGATGTGATAAAAGGGAGGGAGGGACTTGGAAATGGGTGTAACACCCAGGGAAGTGCTATTCTGGAGTTGAAGATAACACTATACAGCCCTACAAATAGCCTGTCTTCCTAGAGAACTGTGCAGCTGGGCTGGTGAGGATTGGTGCAGCCACAGAAAGCAACAAAAAAAGCTAAATGCACAATGTCTTGCAGCATCCTGGAATCTGGACACCACACAATTCCCATGTCCTGCACTATATTTAACACCAGTGTCCTTCTACACTCACAGGACGGAACCAGTAAGGCTTTGCATCCTCTGCAAAGCAGCCCAGCTGCCCTGCATAAGCTATAAGTAGCAAGATAAAAACCAGTGAAATCATTCAAACCCCACCCACAGCTGCCGAGCTGACTGCAGATACATCCTCTCCCACACACAGGGCGTGCAGAATGTGGCTGTGCAACACAGAGTCCTGGGTCCCTGGTGTCTCTGCCACCACCCGCCCTCCACCTCCCCAGGGACCAGATGAAGATCCCAGCTGGGGAGCAGCGGGGAGAGATGCCCAGACCATTTGCAACGAAAGCACAATTGCTGTGGAAAATACAATACTGATCTGGTTCTGTAGTGATTGAAGTGAGGAAACCCTCCCTCTGTCTGGGTGGGAAGAATGAGGTGACTCCACAGAGGAGGGGAAAAATCACTCTTGGCACTTCAGAAGTGGTCCCCTGAAGAGGCCATGCAGTTGTATGTTGTGCCAGTCTTGTGCTAGTCAAGATTCTTGAAAAGGCCTGCCTAGAAAAAGACAACATCTTTAAATATTGCCCTTCACCTGCTGAAGGCTGAGCACATGAAGGCCTCCTACGTGTGTTCAGCTGTGAGAGACTGAAAACTGGTACCTTGGCTAGGAAGTGTTAGGCAACCTCAGCTGTGCTGATGTTTCAGCTCTCAGGGTGTTATTAGAGTGAGGCACAGCCTCTGCTGTAAACATTTCCTAGATCACATTTTTTTCTCAGTAAGCTCTGAAATCTGGCTGTTGTTTGCAAGATCCAGAGCTGAAAGGCAAGGCAGCATGTTGCTTCATTGATAGATTTATGTTTGGAGCTTCAACTTCTTCTGTCAGATAAAGCAAGTAGTGTATATGACAGCAGGTCCTGTCATGCAGCAAAGAAATCTAAAGTCCAGGACGAAAAAGGCACATAGTCCCTATGTTATTTTTTCCCCCTTCAAAGGTCTATATTGATTTAGTCAAGCTCTCCCAAGACAGAAAATTGTGACAAGGACAGAGGTGCGCTCGGATACACGTGTATTTTACAGGAACATATACACCTAGGTTTTTTCTATTTTTATGGTCTTTTCCCCCACTCCCTCTCTCTCCCCAGGTAGTCTGACATTTAACAGGTTTCAGTGTTGCTGTTTGTTTGGCACTGGTAAGTAGCAATTGGGGTTGCTTGATGAGATAGGTCACTCCAAAACTGACACAGCTGATTGAACTGTGAAACTGGCAGGCAGGAAAATAGCTCTTACCTAACTCAAACAGAGTAGGCATTCATATTTTAAAATTTGTTGAGCAGTGATATTGAGAAGAAATTTTTTATTACATAAGATTTCCACAGGTTTTGCAAATGACTAGGAACCTTGACAGCTGGCTATCTTGCATCTTATACACTTAACATTAAAAATCCAGTGTGAAAATGTGCCCTGACATTAATGACCACTGTATGCTCAGCAGTTTATTTTATCATTCGTAATGCAATAAAGGAGGATCAGATATACACTGGCATAACCTCTGCCACAACTGATAATGTAAAACATCCCTTGTATCGTTTGCCTTTCCTTTTGGCAGTATACAAAAGACACAGAAATGAACAATTCATGCCTAAACAAAGAGGACCTTCTAAGTGGTGCATGTCAGATGTTTACTCTAGGTCATTATTAGGGGGCTGAGTGGATTTGCTCATAAACACAGGTTACTTTGTGGGTAGGGAAATGTGAGAGATGAAATGTTTTCAGGCATAAGACATGTCTTTTAAAGGGACAATGTTGCTTTTTCTAGCATGCACAGTAAGTTTCAGATAATGCTTTTTTTATGGGATATGAAATGCTCTCTCCTGAGCAGTGTAAACCATAATGTGCTGTAGAAACAATGCTTTTCCTCTCCACGTTGTGCAAATACCCTTTTTGCATTACACAGTGACTCTGAGCTTGCCTGGGATTGAAATGAGATCAGAAGAGCACCTATGGAGTTTGGATATGCAAACCTCTGATGTGCTGAAGAAAGATCTACTTGAGACAACTGGGAGGTGTTCCTTTGGTAGCTTTCACTTGAATCTAAGTTTGAAATATGGAATCTTTCAAGAACATGATGTTTGTCAAGAATTTTGTCTTACCCTTTTTAACCATTCTTATTCATTGCTGAGTTTACACCCAGTCCAACCAGAGACAGCAGAAGAAAAAGCACCTGAACAAACAGAGCCTTGGGGATTCAGTAATGGGTACAGAATGTGCAGGCTGTAGTCATTCTTTTGATTTGTGCTCAGATATGCTTTGTATTTGCCTGTCAAAGAATGCATGCTTTCCCTCTGGATTGCAAATAATCTGAATCTGGATAAAATCATTACAAAATGCCCTTCAAAACACCGAGTCTGCCTTTGAAATGAATGTGTGATGGAAAAGCTCAACATGAGCATTAAAAACTTAACCTAAGTGCAGAGGAGCCAGAGCATAGCAGACATCCTGCTGTGGATCTTCTTTACTCCCTTTCCTGACTTGTCAACCCTTCCTTTCCAGTGAGTCACCACCATCTACGAGCATGAAGACGCAGTATCTATCTAAGCAAACAAAGCCAACACAACCAACATAACCCCTGCAGAGAGGAAACCTTCTTCCTGGAAGTGCCTGCTGTCTGCTCCCAGGGGTCACAGCACACTGTCCTTCCTGCACTTCAGCACTTCACAGGTATTCCTGAGAGGCTTTTCTATTCTCCGTGTGGCTCCTGCCACTTTTTGCATGAATGCTAAGTAAGGCACATCGTGCAGTCACGTTCCTGTAAGTATACAAGCAGACTGAAATGAGCTGATTAACATGGTTGCTCTGCAAATATTCATTACTCCTTGACAGGTATTCTCAGTTAGTGATCTTAGAGGGAATGCAATCATTCCAGTTAAAGGCACAGGAGATTAAAAACAGGAATGGCAGAGGTGGGTGCAATGCCCCTGAGTGTTGCAGCTTGGCTCCAGCTCCAGATTGCATGAACAAACCTTTGACAGCAGCTTCTGAGTAGGACTTGGAAGTGTCACATAACTAGCACTAACCACTCCTTTTCATGTCAAATATGTGCATTATGTCTATAAACCAACATTACAACACCGCTTGCTGTGATCATGCCTGAGGGAAGAGAGGGACTAAGCACCATGCTTGAAATAGTCACCTCAGCCTCAAGGTACTGCAGGACACCCTTCCTCTTTCAGCTTACCAGTGCAAAGAGCAGTGCCCAAGCATGGACTACGCTGGTAGTGAGTGGCACAGCTAGTTCCTGGGCATGGCGTAATGGGCCTTCATCCTAAGAGCACCCCAGCCTCTAAAGACGGCTGCAAAGGATCATCTCAAGTATCCCCTTCGCAACTGCTGTTGACACGAAGTCCCACGATGAGGAAAGCTGGAGGTGTAACTGAGCACGTGGGAGGGAAGAGAAAGGTCAATGAGACAGCCCAACTGAAAAAATAAGATGAATGTGCAATACGTTGCACATGGGGTTTTGTTTGTAGAGCACCCTACCAGCAGCCATGGAAAAAGTACAAATTTTGAGTCCGTCTCTTGCTCTGAGGTTTTTGTCTCGAGGGCTCCCAAGGAACCCAATTAATACAATTTCAAGGGTTAGAAAATATCTTGTCCTGGCAAAACTGATCATATGTTTAAAAAGTATGATTTATTTGCAGGCCTGTTTCTATTGTTTTTGTGATTAGGTAGTTACTCAGTTTGGAATAACAGCTTTCTTCCTGTGTTCATTCTCCAGTAAAGTCACCGTCTTGTGGCTATAATAGTCTACTAAACATTACAGTCATGTCCCAAATTCAGCTCTAGTCTTTCACAACAGGATTTAAACAACAGAGGATAGTGTTACATAAACCTCTAAATATTTTCTGCCAAACCCTCTTGTACCTTTTGATTTCCATGGCTGTTGATAACACCTCCAGCCTTCCCTGGCCTGGGACTTCTTGTCTACTCTCCCTGACTCCTGCATAAGGCTGTCCAGTTTCTTTCTCTATTAATCTCTTGCTGTCCCTCAAGAGTTCACCCTTCAGTTAATTTATTCCTATGCTTGTAGTCATTCCTATCTTACCGAGAGATGTGCTTGTCTTTGGGTCAGATTATAGTTATATCACTCATGCAACTTGGACAAAGACCTAAATGCATCAGCTGGATGCCCTATTTCTTCCTCTGGTCCATTCTCATTCACAGTGACTTCCATTGTCCATCCTGTGGAAATCTCATTTGGGCCTTCCAAATATGATCTTCACCTTCCTCAAAATAAATCTATCATTGCAGCAGAAATAAACATAAAGTAGTCTTGCTTTGGCTCAGCCACAGGTCTCTGAAGCAGCCTGGCAGAGGTCAGTGGGAGTGGCAGTGTCTTGAAGGAACAGACAGCACAGGACACAGTTCTGGCAGAGCTGTGCCACAGTGGGGATTCATGGTGTGCCAGATAAAATCTTCAGGATCTGGTGTCTCATCCAGTTCTCATTAACATGCACTGTGAGTCCTGTCACTAGCTCAGAGAGAAACTGGGCTAAGTCTTACACCCTTTCAAAGTTATTTAAAATCTTGTTGCCATCAACATCATTTGCCATGCTTCTAAATGTCAGGATTTAAAGTTGTTTTCCTCAGATGTTAGTCACTAGCTTTCCATGATATATTCCATTTCATACCAATTCTAATTGTGCTGTTCTATAAGGATTTATATCCTACAGGATCCATTGTCGTATTCCCTTCTAATGGAATAGAGCACAAAATTCAACAAGATTTTAAAATTCTCTCTGCTAAAAATAAGAATGAAATTTCTCCCACATACTCCCACTCTAATGTTTCTCTAAAATCTATTTATCTTAGTCACGACCTTACAAGCATGAATAGAATATAGCAAATATTTCACAGTGTAAGAATGTGTTTAAATTTTGGAAGAAAGTTGATACATCTGAAAAGGTATAATTTCCACACAGCATTCCGGTTTTACACAATGATAAAATAATAAAGATGCCAGAGAAGGTATTACTTTGTATTTTACACTTTGCTTGAAATGACTTCTCTCTGCTAATTTTGATTGAGTACTGCAAATTACTAAGTGTTCCCAGCCCCTCAGAGGACGCTGAACGTCATCAGTCCTTACTTATCAACATTTAGTAATTTACAGGACTAAGCCCTTTAAAAAATAAGTAATTTCCAACTGACAAAATGGTTCACTTAGGGTGATTTTCTGCTCATATTCAAGCCAAGTTTTTCATTATCTTTAAGAATAACAGGACAGTGCATTCAGGAAATGGTAATAAATTGGTGAGAAACAGAGAAAAGGAGTGTTCGTAACTGTGTTTTGCCATTTTATGAAAAATCTGAGTAACAATAAATAGAAAGGACAAAGAAGTATCCAAAACAAATAGGTTGGTTTAACATTGTCTGACTCTACGAGAATTGATGGGAGTTTTCTAGAACATTCTTTACTTTTTCTTGAGGGATGAACACTAAACAATAAAAAGGCTTAGATGGTGATATCATTAAGTTTTCACTCAAAACAAAAGTTGAATTGCCCAAGGAAAAGAAAAAGACTGTCAACAGAAAGATAGAAACATTGGACCATCCCTGTGTATGTTTTGGGATAGATCCAAGAACAATACGTTCTGGAGAAAAAGATTATGTGCTCGAGATGTTCGCTCCTGGTCAGGCATTCCCTAAACTCTAGAAATGTGCAATCTGAGATACCAAGAATATGTCACAGGAATCTTCAGTATTTATGGATGCCATTTAGCAAACATGAGCTCAGAGGCGATAAACTTGCTCCATAATGTTGTTCCATTTACTGCGTGTGGCAAAACAGAACTGACTTTTTTCCACACTAAATGGCAGTGTTTATTACACCATATACAAGTGCTGAACCAAGAAATGATGCCTACTTTGTTTACATTTCTGGTATTAGTCTAGAAGGTGAACCAAGTTACTGTGCTTCAATATGAGAAACCTATTTTTAAATGCATTTCTTTTTGTCTCTTTGAAGGGCTTTCTCTACAGGGAGCCATATAGAAGGTAACTAATTCACACTCCATTTAGGGGAGCAATATACCACCAGCACATTAAAATCCTTTTCGTTGACATGGGTTAGAGAAACAAATGCAAGTTACATGTCTCTCACTCACCCAAAGTCTGCAGCATCATGACTCTGCTGAGTCCATGACTCTAAAACATCTGTCTTGAGAAAAGGTGTTTGTTGTACATAAGCTGTGAAATAGTATCTTGAGAGCGTTTAGAAAGACCCCTTCCAGAACTAGGGATGGCCCTCTAGACTGAAAAACTTCCACTCTGAAATTTGGTTCTGCAAGACCACTCTCTCCTGAACAACACCTCAAAGTTTAGTTTTCATTCAGCCATCCATCATGTAGCGACTCTCATCCTCATATCAATTTTTTTTCTCAGAAAAAAAACCCAAAACAAAGCAACTTGTATAATCAAATAAATTTTGGTCCCATATATTAAGTCACGCCTCAAGAAGTGCAGTGAATGTTTCACCCAATAAAAGTTTTACCTCTTGTCTAGGTATGGCTTTCAATCTAATCTACTTTTTTAAGGAAAGTTCAGTTCAGCATATTGTGTCTGGTTTTTCACAGATTATGTAGATAGGCTAGACCTGGCTTTAAAAAAACTGCCAAGGCTGATTTCAGTAAGGCTAAGGTAGGAAGGAATATAATTAGGCTTAAAATGGAAATTCTGCCATTTTTTTTTTCTTTATGAAGTAACTTCTGTCACTGTTTGACATCTTCCTTCTCTCTCGAAGCACCAGCCAGCAGCCCATAGGGAGAGCTCAGGATGTGCAGGCATGCATCCCCCTTCTGGCACGACCTTCCTTATAGCTCAGTCTTTCTGAGTCTCTCTTTTTATGAAAAAGCACATGTTGAAGAGCACGGGGTCAAGGACGGAGCCCTGCAGAACCCCTCCAGTGACAGGTCTCCAGTCTGATGTCACCCCATTCACTGTAACCCTTTGTGCCTGACCCGTGAGCCAGTTGCTCACCCATCACATCATGTGTTTATCCTGCTGTGGGCTGCACATTCTGTCCAGAAGGAGTTGATGAAGCCTTCCAAAGAATAGTACCTTGCATTTTACATTGGTATTCTAGTTTTTCAAAGTATCTTCCCCAGATGTCAGGATAACACCCAATTTTAGCTTTACTTTCCAAGTTATCTGTTCTAATGACGTTCTTTCAGAAAATCAATTAAACATACTTCATTTTCCCCCCTGTAGTTTGTTATTGAAAATATTGAAGAGAACTGGATCAAGGACTGACTGCTGCAGAACCTCATCACCTACAATTTGTTTTAGTAGTACCTCCTGGCTGTTTCTTGTCACCCAGATAATATTGCCCCCATTTTAAGGGCTGCCTCACCCAGGTCATTCTTACTTAGTCATGCTACAAAAAAGCCATATGAACTGCCATGAAAATCTCCCCAATAAAAATATTGAATTATTACTGTTTCTCTGCCTGAAAACTCTTTATCAAGCAGTCTAAGACTAGCAGACATTGTTTACTCTTGACAAATCTATGCTTCCTTCTATGCACCAATACCTAAAAACCTAATTAATTTTTTTGACAGTTTCCAATAACTAAGAACAACCTGGGAGCTTCATAGCTCTGAACTTTTTATTTTAGCCCAGTTCATAGAGATAGATACCTTTCTCTTGCCTGCTCTCTGACTTGGATTTTTCTGGCTCTCTCATATTTTCCAGAGCAAGCTGTTTAAGGATACTACCAATAGCACTGAGACTACAGCCAATAGCCCTCTTATTTCTCTGTGAATGAGGGTCACTGAGCCCAGGAAGTGTGAAAACATCTGATTTGCCTGAAAAAACCAAATCTTATTTACCTTCAAACTCATTGTTCATGAGCATTGCCTCATGTCAATTTTTCATAGGGTGAAACCTGTTGGAGTTATATTGGCTGAGGAGAATAATGTCCTGTGGCAGTCAGTATCAGTTTGCTTGGGTGATTGACAAATTGTGTTACACAGGAGATCTCTAATGCTAGTACTATCTGTAGTTTGATTATAAACAATAGATACCATGCTATGCCCGTGAAAAGTGCTGTTTGATTACTTTTACATGAAGGCAGTACAAATATCTCTCTTAATTCAAAGTATCAAAATATGAGCCGAGAAGCTGGCAGATAAATTATTAGAATAGAGTCTTTGTACTGATAAACTTTTGAACTTTCATTGAACTTGTATATTAAAAATAGGCAGTTTTTCCAAGAAGAAAACTCACTAGACAACCTACAATTTTTCTTTCATATATTCAAGAAAGATGTTCAATCTGGTAAGAAAATAATAGTAATTTATGTCTTTGATAAGGATTGCAGCTCTATAGTCAGAAAGAAGCAGCCATCATTATCATCACCTGCTCTCTGAGTCACAGTCCTGTTAAAGCGGTAGATACCACCTTAACTGGATGAAACCTCAATGTTTTGGGTTAGGTGACCAAGAAGCTTCCATCTCCCTGTGAAATGAAAACATCACTATCAGCCCCTTGCTGAATCACTCCTGCCTGAAGACTTGGCACAGAATTATTACATCCTCCTTCCCCCTCCTCTTCCTCCTCATATTCCTTAAAATGAGACTGTCATTCCACTCCTGTACACATAAACAGGCTCTAGATACAGCTGTCCTAATAGTTACCCACCTTCCTCAGGCTGGGAAAGTCTGTGATCCAGCATCCTGCTCTAAACAAACTGTTATAAACTACAGGTTTGTATATAATTTGTGATACAGGTGATTTTTTTACTACCAACCCTGCTGTGAAGGAAGACTGAATCCACTAAAAAGTATCGTCTGTCAGTGCACAGGGCACAGACTGTAAGATTTCCTGATGGTGTTTGTTTTATCCGACTTAAAGCACAACACAAGGAAATGAGTCAAGGAAGAGGATATATGTGAAGGAATGATTTGCAGAAAAGTCACCTCATCTGGCCATTTGGGGTATGAAGTCATGGCTTTTTGGCTCTCATGGTGCAATTCCAATCCCTTAAAATCCTGTAAGCTATGAGATCTACAGTTGGGCAGCAATGTTCAGCTGAAGGTGTTACATGTAGAGGATATAAGCATGGAGTACTGGTTCATCCTGTGAAAACCAGCAGAGATTCCGGAACAACAGACTTCCAGAGTTCTGTTTTCCCCATTTCCCCTGGGTCCGGCTCACTTACCCACCTCAGTGAGGTTAGAGGGAATTGGGGGACTATGAATAGCAGTGACTGCTAATCACAGCCCTTTATTGGTCGCATTGGCCCTTTTAGGGAAAGGAGGGGGTGAATGGTCCCAGAGTGGCCACAGCAGGACTTTTTTATCTCCACTGTAGCACCACAACCGAGCTCTGTTTCTGCAGCTGCCCTGCTCCATTCCCTCTGATCTATTGCTTCTCATGCTTTGAACATGAGAATCCTACTCTTAATGCTCTGGTGCTCTGAAGCAGACTTCCATGCATCTCTCTCTTCAGGAATATATCCTTTTTCATCCTCGTCTTTCTGGTCCAGTTAGTCAGTAATTCCCACCTGTGACCTCAAACTGAACTTTTTCAAAATGAAAATCTCCCACTAGCTTAAACAGCATTTGAATCAGTTCTATGTTAACGATTTTTAGGGTGCTGAGGGTTGCCCTACTTAAAGAAGTCTTCTGCAACTTAAAGAAGTCCTCTACAACAAGCTTCTTTCTTCTGTAATTAGAAATGAAATTTCATAGTAATTTTCATTCCCATTTTTAATTAGCTTCTAGAAAGAAGTGTTGCATAAGTTTCTGTGAGGTCAGAGGTGTGGGATGACATCAATCTGGCAAAACACTGTTCCATGCAAGTGGATTAGCCATTCTAAGGACGCTTAGCACAGAGAGAGAAAGCAGCACTGCCACCATGGCAGCACACGTATCCTGAAACAGATGTGTGGTTGATGAACTTAAAACTTTTGAGATGAAACTCATCTCTGATGAAGGTGCTCCCAGGGTGATGGTCTTCCATAGACCCTTATCCTTGTCTCCCAAAATTATTTCTCTGAGTTCCGATCTGTCTCTTACCTGTCTTACCTGTGCGCTGCAGAAAGGGTTCACAGCTCTGCTGCTTCTGTGAGTTTCTTGAAAGGGCTCATGTCAGGGATCAGTCTGGGCTCACCACAGCCCACATCTAAGCAATCACTCTGACCCACCAAAAGTGGGTCAATGCCTGCAAACCACATGCAGGTAATGGCCCCTGAACAGTGCTGAACACCAGCTGCCCTGTGCTGGCTCCACAGTGAGAACTTTGCCGTGCATAGGATCCCTTCCCAGCACCCAGAAACACTCCCAGGCACAGCTTCCTTTACCCTGCAGTGATGACTTTCCTCTTTTTCAAAGCTTCATGCTCAGTTACTGACAACTGCTCCACTCTGGATCTTCCCAAAAATGACATCTTTAATAGTTTACTGTTAAACCTGATCACTGCTGGTCAGAGAGAAATTTGCAAGCTGTACTGTATATTCCCAAAAAAATAGTTTCCCCAGTGTTAGCTCTGTGGGTAGGAGACAGGCTGACAGTCCCTTTTCTGTTGCTCTTCTTGCCAGCTGAGTTGCTCTGACAGTCTCGTGGCAAAGTTAAAGGCTAAAAACACTCACACAAACTGAAGCTTTCCTGCTATGCATAGAGACTGGCACAGATAGTATCTTCCTTCTTCATTCAGTCATGAGTTTAAACTTTACTGTCTAGCAACATTTGTCCAAAATGCTCCTGTAGGACAGTTTTTCATTGGAAAACAAGAAGCAGTTGGAATCCAAGCCTTCAGCAAGGCTGTGAGTGGGTGTGTCATGTGAAAGACAATGCAAGGGAAAATTCAAACCCAGAGGGAATTCTCTCCTCTCTCAAAACTGCAACAATTTCTGTCTTATCTAAGTAAAATTCAATAGAATGAAGTTGAAATAAAATGTTCTTTCAATTTCTCTTACATTTTACTTTTGAAGCCAAATCAAACAAAAATATTAGACATGCCATCTTTTTTTCCTGGCTGCAGTTCTGTTACAGTGTTCCTGCCACCCGGGCAGTGGAGAATGAAAGTCTGACTACTCCTTGCATAACAGCTGATGTGCAGAGATGCTCAGGAACAGCACTGGGCACTAGTGTAGAGAATTTTTTATAATTTTATCTGTAAAGAGTTTGAAGTGAGGCAAGTTTGCTAGGCTTGATTTTCAAATCGAAAACATGTTAGTATAAAAGAGTTATTCACATATGACATCTGCCTCACTACCAAAGACAGGCTGTGGCCATCCTCTTCTATTCCCCTCATTTTATTAGAGAATCCCTTTCTCCATTCTCCTTCTTCCAACACTTTTCCCCAAGGAAATTTGGATTAAGACCTTTCTTTCTGCCTTCTTCAAAGTATCCCAAAACTCCAGACCCAAAAGTCTCTTCCCTTTAACAATATTGAGTACTCTAATTGCAATATGTACTATACATGCAAATTTTTAGTGATTAGGTTGAAATTAGTTTCTCCTTGAAGGTAAGCAGCAGTGTCCCTTGAAGAAAAAACCAATTTTTTTGTAGCAGATCGATAGCACATGGGAAAGCACTGTTAAATTGAGTACTTACCTTATTGTGTATGCTGGCAAACTTAAGTACAGAAGCTTCTAGACAAAGGTATACTGGAGAGAGTGATAATAATGTCGTAAAACCCTCATCTGAGACTGTGACAGCAACTTGTTTTAATCAGATTGTGTGAAAAATCAATTTAAATCCTAAAAAAACATGGAACTTAAACCATTTGGTTCTCACCCAAACTGTGTAGTCATCAGTGGGTTTAGATCATAGCAGAGACTATCTCAAGCTCTTAGAAGTCAGCAAAAGAGATGTGAGAGTAAAGAAGATACTAAAAGAAAAAAAAAATTTTTCCCCTCAGAAGATAGTTCTAGTTCACTTTTGCAAATCCATATGCTGAGGCAAAAAATACAGGAATTTTTGTGCTACCCTACATGAGATCAGTGCAGCCTGGAGCCACAGGATGCTAACTGAGGCACCAACAACTCACTTGGCTTCCTTACATAACACCAGACCAAAGCGGGTGAATCAGACACCAAGTCAGGAGGCTCTTCTATTCTCGGCTCTGTTCGTAACTGTTCTCATGGCTTTTGGCAGATTCTTCATCTGAAGTGAAGGGTGGCTAGGACCAATGTTTTTAAACAGAGGAACTAACAGTTATACATTTAATCTTGAGTGATATTACATCTGTGGCACCAAGAAACAGTGTACCTCTGAACATTAGTTGCTTGTTTTGAAGTTTAAGTATGGATTTATACAGCAAGCTTATACTCCCGAGTGTGGAACTCTGCCTGCTTATCTGCAAATCAGAGGGAATGTATGAAATAACCACAGCCATGCAGCACACACTGCAGGAGCAAATGCCACACCTAATCCTTCTACAGGGCTACAAACAAGCTTTACAGTATTGTTGCATGGAATAACTGGAATTGCTGGCCTGGGAGTCTTTCCCAGATCAGCATTCTTTAACCAGTCTGAACAGTCTCGTGATGCTCACCAGGAAAAATCACTACTGCATCCTCTGGTTTGGACAAGTCCTCATCCTCACATGGTGCAATGAATCAAGATGGGCACACATATGGAACCCAGATGAATGTGTCCCATTTCACATGTTCCACTGAAGCATATGGAGGACAAGATACTACAACCCACAAGATGTAGGAAAAATTCTCCAAAATCTAGGCAAGAAAAATATCTTGAGACTGATTCACCCTGCAGTTGAGAAATCCAGTTAGAGCAAGGATTGCCATATGATTTGCTATTACAGACATATGCAGACATATATTTAGATTAACTTCCGTAGGATTAGCCTGTCCAATGCCCTTCCTCCATTCTGTGTTACTGCAACATGTGCAAAGAGCAGTAATTTTTCCCTCTTTCAGACAGAATGACAGGAAAAGAGGTATGGTGCTGTCCAGAAGCCTCTCTGTAGAAAGAGAAGTACATAGTATGCAAAATAGATCAGGAATGTCCAACAAAAATTATTTTCATCAGGATCCAGGAAAGGCACGATGACCTGCTGATTTACACAATCTCTAGATGTTTGCCAAGTTCCTGCTTTGTTCAAAGTCCTGCTCTGGTAAACTTTTTCTTATTTATAGGAGTGAAACAGCTCCAGCATGAGAAACTAAGAGAACAGTTCTTATGATACAGCTTGAGAGATCTGGGAAAGCTTTACAAAAATAATAGTTGTGAGCAGGTACATAGTACAAATTATATTGGCATGAAAAAGAAGCAAAATATCTGCCTCAGATAAGCTTAGAGGGTATGAGGAAAGTTAAATATCTTCAAGTCATTATGAAGCCCAGCTTAAGATGCTCAGGGGACAGGCTGAGTTATTATCACTATGCCTGCAGAGTCCCAGCTTATGGTGAGGAACCAGAAGTTCCAAAATTACTTTTGAAGAGGGAGAAAGGGGAAGGAGAGACAGGTCTGCTTGGTTTCAGCACCTGTGCAAAACACTGTAATGCAACATTTTTAAAGGGGACATGGGTGTGATTCGAGCTGGGTTTACCTTTGATTGTAGAAGATTTTTAATGTTCTTATAAAGAACCAGAACAGACCCTGACAGAAAACTACACATGTCCCCAGCTTGTACCTCAAGGAGAGGCTCTAATAATTCTGCTTGGTCATCGCTGCCTGGGTTTGTTTCCATCCCCTCTGTGTTTTTCATTGAGTACATGCAGGAAAGTCACTAAACTCTTCAGAGGACAACCTGGAAGGAAATCCTCCAGGAAGCTCCCTGAGTGCACTGCCATCAGCATTCTTGCTGCAGACCTCAGTGCTGGGTGCGGGATCATGCTGGGGCATGATGGAGCTGCACCACATAGCATATGTGTTCAATCAAAACAACTCATATTTTGAGTACTAAATGTTTAAAACAAGTAACACAAGGACATGTTGTACCTCATGAATCATTCACAGTAGTTTAATGTTTCTAAAAGAGAATATTTGATAAACTGGGTCTTGTTCTTGGACAATTTGTAATCAGAAAGAAATGAAAATCATCAGTACATTATTAATTTCAAATTATTTTTTCACTACTAATATCAGGTTATCTGAGCTGTTTCCTCACACTTAGAACTCCTCCCCAAAGATGTCCCCAGTGCCGTTCCAGAGTCCTGTGCCCCCAAGGAAGCCCAGGCCCCATCTCTCGCCCGGGGTCCCGGGTGAGTCCCGGAGCCATCCCAGCTTCCCCGTTGCGGGGGCAGTGTTGCGGCACTGACTGCTCCCTCTGCAGACCTGTTCTCCCGGGGCTGATGGGGCTTGGGAGCAGGGGAGGCAGGAGGCAACGGCATGGCAAAACCCGAGAAGGAGGGAACAGGAGAGCGACTCTCCTCCCCGCCCTCCCCTCCACCTCCCCTGATAGAGAGCAGCCCCAGCCCACTTCCAGGCTGGAAGGCAACTTCAGGCAGGTCTCACGGTCAGGCTCCCCTGCAAGCTGGTGTTTGACCAGTGGTGATGCCGGATGGGTTGGAGACGTCTTAGCCCTGCTCTTAGCAGCAGAGGGGGGAGTCAGGTCAGCAGGGCAGTGAAGGGGTCTGTTCCTTCCCCACCTGGTTATTGTCTCTGATTCCTACATGCAGAACCTGCTGTTTTGGTTTTTTAAAATAACTTTTGGTTGGAAATACAACTTTTTTTCATCATCCATTTTCAATGGCAAAATGAAAAAGGACAGAATTGTGAAGGAAGAGAGATATTGGAAGAAATTAAGTCTGACCTTCAAGTTCCTCCTTCTACCTCTAGCCCAATTTTTACAAGGATAGACCTTCACCAAATACTGGAATTGTAAAAACAAACAAACAAACAAACTACAAAAAACCAACCAAACAAAAAAACCCTTTCAGAATATCAGTGGAAATCAACTCAGTAGTTTTCTGCAAAAATATCTGAGAACATTTTGATCAACATTTTTTCTCTGCCGAAGGCGGGCTCGAAGTGATTCTTACAATACATAGAAGAAAAGCGGAAAAGTCATGTCATGGTGCCAATCATAGTATCATTGCCTTTCTACTCCTTTCATGGCTATAAAGAGAGTAAGCAGAGGTTTTGCCGCAGACTGTCTAGTAAGCTTTCCTCCCTCGTCTGCTGAGCCCCACCAAGAGGAATGCAGCAGGGGTGCATTCAGGGTCTCTGACCTGCAGGCATGGAGGAGCAGCCGATCAACCAGCTACGGGTCGTCTCCCACCTCCCAGGCTGACCACGGTCTGACCACCAGATCACCTCTGCCCTCTTTGCTTACATTTCCCTGTATGAAAAAAAGGATGGAGATGTCTAACCTACATTTATACAACAACATTACAAATAAAATAATTTGATCCTGGCTCAAGCTGCAACTATAAGGTATTATTTCATCCTTCATACCTGGAGGTATGCAAGGTGGCAGAGCAACTCTCGCCTCCTCTTGGGCTATGTTTCCAGCTTTCCCAGCTTTGCCTTTTGGAGGCTCTCATGGACTCCACATACCCAGTACATCCTCAGTCCCAAGAAGGCTCTTGGAGATTCCCTGAGCCATGGGTTTGTTTTTAAGCAACAGGCATTACGTAAAAAGATGCTCTTAGCAACAACGTAGAATAGTTAGGCGGGGTATGTAATACCTGTGACATAATGATAACTTGGTAGCTGAGAGCAAATTAATTAAAATAGCCTAATAAATGCACCCATGTTGAGAAGTTTATGAGTGCTTCAGCTCCTGAGATGGATAGGAAAGAAAGGTACCCATTCAGAAATAATGACTCAATAGCTGTTCCCTTTCTGAATTAATATTCTCTGTCAAAAGCTATACAAGAGGCTGCTCCACCACTCTTTGGTACCAGCAAATGTGCCAAGAGAATGTGGTTGGTGATGAATAGTATTTGTCCCTGACAAAGGATAGATAGAGAAAGGGAGGTAAGACAGGATGTATTCAGGGGATGGTGACTGTGAAATTTTAGGACTGAGTGTTAGAAAATGTTTTATGGGAAAAAAAAGGCAGTCATCTCAGATTTGGCAGGTATACAGTCATTTCTTTCCATAATAATATATTCTAGAACAATAGGAGGACATATTTAAGAGTCTTCTGTGTCTTTCCCAGGCCTCTGTGTGTTTTCTATTTCTGTCTCTTGGATGGTACAGACCAAAGAACAGCTTTGTGTGCTCAGCCCTCTGCGATTATTAAACAAACCGTATGAGTACAGTACCAATAATACTTGGAAAGAGCTTTCATCTTAATGGGATCAGACATGAAATTAAACCATTCACAACAAAATACCACCTGCATTTGAAATCAAAAGATATATCTAGCAGGTTTGCGTATTGCATATACTTCCAGATTTCCACACTAAGCCCTTGCCTGGCACCTATGAGTGCTGGGGTTCTGGTATGGGTACTCAGCTGACAACTGCAGCACCTAACAACATTACAAGTTCATCAGCTCGTTATCATTCCCTTACCACTTGGATGACAACATTTTTTAATGCAGCATGCTATAATGATAACTACTTATTTTATATAACCTGCTATGTAGCACAGAAAAGCAGTCTTTTCTGGAGTAGATTAGAGCCAGCATTTTGCATGAGCATCTTAGACAGAAATATTATTATTTGCCTAATGTTGTCTAATTATAACCCCTTTTGACATCTTTTTTTCTATTAGTATTGTGATTGTATGACATTTAAGCTAGTAAGAAGACAGCATACGAATAAGCTGAACGGGTCTTACTTTACTGAGCACCCAATGACATCTATATGTGGTATCAGGAGCAATTATTGTGCTATTTATTTATTTATCTATTTATTTATACAGCATCTCCCTGTAGAGCCTATTGGATGTTCTGTCAGGTAGCTCATCTTTTTATCTGTAGGTAGCTGACATTTGGCTGGACATACATGTCTGCTTTAAAAGACTTAGACTGAAAAAAGGTCAGGAGAAAAACAATATCCGCTTTGGGTCCTGACGTACAAGTATTAGAAAATCAGCTTAAAAAAAGAAAAGAAAGAAAACAAGAAAAGGTGACAATAGACCAAAACTCCTCAATGTGTGGATAGTCTGGAGAAAAAAGTATGCAAGTAAGGGGGTAGACACTGGTCAGAGAGGCATTATGATCTGGCACAGGACTGAATTTGTCTGAACTGGTGGATGAGGACATTGAGAGTGGAGCAGCTTGTGAGAATTTGATTTATATCAAAGAATCAAATTCCACACTTCTGGAGTAGTCCTTTTTGTCAGCTATCAGGTGGGATGTTATAAATGGATGAATATCTACAAATTTTCTAGAGAGATAAACTCTACCAGGGATGTATTATTTTTGAGTCATTGACTTCCTAAATGTAGATTAAGAAGTAAATGAAACAACTAATGGCACATCTTACTTATTCCTGTACATGAGGGATGACAAATGTCTTGCCAAATAAACACCAGACCTCCTGTGTCACACTGTACTGACTGATAACACTGTGTCAGATGTGGTTTTGACAGGAAATTATAGTACAGTTGGTCATATAAGATAAACTTGGACTGACTGAAAATGAGAAGATAGAGTTTAAATAAAATGGAGAGTTATATAAAAATAGGTCTAGAACATTGTCAATTTAAAAAGGAACTCTGCAAAATAAACTAAACGAGTTCTTGATAAAGTGTGAAATAATGAAGACATTAAACATGTGAAATCCAGAAATATTCTTGAATAAAAGATACAAAAAGTATTGAAAATGAGAAAAGAGAGAATATTCTGGAAAGACTTTAGAAATGGCTGGATAAGCTGTCATTTTCAAAAAGCTATTAAAAGTAAACAAAGAAAAAAAAGGAAAAAAATACTAATAGGCACATTTTGGACTCAAAATTCAGGTTTAGCTATACTTTGCAGAGAAAATAAGGAATAAACTATGAAAAATGAAGTAAACATGTAAGTAATAAGAAAGAAAGAGTGGACTAGTAGGCTGGCTTTGCAGTTACGTAAGGGAGAGACCAGAGAAATAAGACTTCAAATTTAGATAGTTTGCTCTAGTTTTAATAGAAAGAAGGGGCTGAGCAGTGAGGTAAGGACAGGATGCAATGGAAATGAAGATTTGGGAACAGAGCTCACCACAGCTGCGATTAAACTAAAACTTGTATCACATAATGCATCCAAAACAAGGAGAAGGGGGTGGGGCGGGGGCACGGTTGATCACCACCCATTACAGTAAAAGACTTGGCACATGAAATTGCAGGTCTAGAAATGAGGACTTTTTATAAATCTTACCAGTAAAAGTAATGCTGCATGACTGCAGAACAGCCTACATTAGCTTTGGCATTGAGGACCAAAGAAAAGGGGCTTGAACGACAGGACTCTTAGACTCATTTCAAAATTGTGGAAGGCTTTAGACAGAAGACCACGCAACAGATACTTTGGGAAGATGAATCATGATTATCCTGCTTTACTAAAATTGTAGATTTTTAAAAAATAAACTTGATTAAATATTTAGTAAAACAGTAAAATGTGATAATTATATATTATTTAATAATGCACCACATAGGAAACTATTAGAATAGTGAAAATAGGAGTGAGTAAAACTTCAAGGCATGCTTTAAACTGGCCAGAAGGGAGATAAAACAATGTATCTCTACAAAGAAAATGACAGGCTTGTAGATTTGCCAGTGCGGCCTCTTATCAATACATTTCAGAGCAGATATTAATTCATTTTCTTACCATGACACAGAAAACAGGGCTGTGAAATGAATGTCAATCAGAGCATCACAGAGGAAAAATTCTGAAAATAAGTGAGATTGATACTACAAAACAGGATTAAAATTAACCATCCCAGTGTGCAATCAGGAACCTGGAAATTATGCAAATTTCTACTGAAAACAGGGAGTTTATCAGCTGGAAATAGTGTAACAGGAGAAAAACTTAGGTACCCTTTCTGATAGATAGATAGATCTTTCTGAGGATGACAATGTGCTGTCACTGCTGCTGTGTGGGTCTGTGGAAGAAGAACAGCAAATACAAATTGAGGTTGTATAAGCAGCAGTGATGCCATAAGACAAGGCCCTGGGGAGCCAATATCCACACACAGTTCTGGCTGTTGTCTTGCAAGGAATTAAAAAGCAGGAACAGGTATGAGGAAAGACAACTGGAAGCACTAGGGAAAGGCAGCTTGAAGCACTGTACCATTCGGGGAGTGGAAGAAACTATGTTCTTAGTGGAGTTACAGAGCCTAATACCATGGCTGATTAAGTGTCAGTAATAGGAGTTTTTATGACTTCTACCTTCTCACAGGCCCTGATCATCCTTTGAGACTGTGTTTACACATCCGTGCATGCAAACACACAAAACATACAATTTTCCACACTGGAAAAATGAAACTGATTTAACTAAATCACAGTTTGGTGCATATGCAAACTCTACAGCAATGGATAAGGGTCTCTTGCTGTTTTCCGTTTTAAAGCCCAGGACATACTGACCTGGCCCCCACCTCTAATGTATTCCCTTTCGGGGAGCATGGCTCTCCTGTGACTGCACTGCAGCTGTGCTGGACAGCCCTGGCATGAGCTTGTGCGTTTCTTCCAGCCCAGGACAGGCAAGTTGATGGCTTATAAAATAGGTAATGTCTCTTTCACAGTTGAAGCACAGCTGGAGTTGGTTGTGATGCCTGCACATGGTGACGACAAACACAACAGTCCGTGTGCATTGATAAACAGCATCAGCTGTCTCACCTTCGGTGACACATTAGCTGAGCTGGAGGGTTAAATGCACATGGAGATTGAGCAACCAGCCCCCAGGAGTGTCCCAGTGCAGCTGGAGCTGCACTTGCAGAGGTCACCTTGCACATACTCTGCTGCAAACAGAGATATCAACATCTATACATTCAGCATCTTTCTGCAATTCACTTAAATAATTAAACACTGTGTTAGTGCACACAGCCTGCATCCAGAACAATTCCACCACCCCTTTCACATGCACAAAACTTGCATTTCTCTCTTGGCAGGGAAGTGAGTCTCTTGTCATTGAGTTTGATGTAGTCAAATTGACGTATATTGTTAAATCTTACCTAGCAGCTGACATTAAATTGGAAGGTACTAAAGAGAAAACGGCTAGCAATATTGTTTCCTCAGTTTGCACAAGGACTTATTTTAAAACAGAATAAATATTAACTGGTTCTGAAATCCTACAACTTTCAATTGCCAGAGCATTTCCGTACTTTAATTCTTCACAGAAAAATTGTCACTTGCATAATGCTTCTGAGAGGGTGGAAAAATACAGTTTCAATTTTCATATGTTGTAGCACTGTAGAGAATGATCTCATTTCTTGTAATGTTCTATCCTGTCCCCAAACAAATAAATATTTTAAGCATTTAATGCATTTATCAACTCTCCTGTAAAAAAGTACAGAAGAACCTGTGCAATGGTGTCAAAGATATCTCATGTATCAAGGGAGTCTGAGCAAACTCCTGGGTGATTCTCCACCTTGAAATTTAACTTTACATCTTATCCAACAACAGAGCAAGAAGTGAATCAATGCCCTGTTGTCCCAGGAAACCTTGTGTTGGTTTTGCTTGTAGAAATTCAATTCTTCTAGCAGATAGATGCTGTACATTTTTGCGCCATGTGAAATTTCACAGGTTACTCTTATCAAGAAAATATGAGAAAATTACTGAGCATGTAATGTGAATTTAATGACACACACACACCTTTAGTTAAATTGGTCCAGACAAATTGGTCCAGGCAGATTTAGTCCTTTCCTTACAAGTAATGGCTTGCACTTATGAATATAAAAGCAATTGCTCCAGTCCTTTTCTTTAAGATATTTAGGGGACAGTAAGGAGGTCAGCTACCTCAGTATGAAATTTCATAGGATTAAACTATTTAATTTATAAACCCCACTGAAAAATGCCATCCACTCTGGATTTTTACACTGGAAATCCTTGTATTTAAAAAAAAAAAAAAGAAAAAGAAGTCTTTTCTTTTTTCTGTGTTCACAGACAAGCGGTCATTTGCACTTGCTCACGGGCATGCACACGCATGGACACACATGGTACAAATCTCTAGTATTGCGTTAATCAAATCCAACAATATCACTAAGACTGGAGGCATCATCAATACAGATAACGATCACAAGACCATTTCAGAAGCACATTATGATGTTAGGGCTGACTGCAATACAATTACCATTAAATGTATGGTCAGAATGAAGGTTGTCTGCTGAGACGTCAGTGACAGGAACTTTGGCCAGAACACATAACGTTACATTGACTGGGAACAACACACCAGAAAAAAAAAAAAGGTTTTTTGGCATCAGTAAAGCAGGGGTTGAAACTGAGCCACCAGCAAGGTACACACCTCTGTGAAATATGGTAGAAAGGAGCTCAATGCCTTTAGCAGAGAAAATGAAGACTAAAGGAGATTTTTTTATGAACGGAGCATAGAGAAATGCTATTTAAGGTAAGGGACAATGCAGCGGCATTGTACATACTTACATATGTATGTAAGATTGACAGGCATTAATATAAGATAGTAATAAGATGGAATCTTCCCCAGGGGAGCAAGGTAGCTAAACAACCCTCTCATATGAATACTGAGGACAAGAAACGAAATATTTCTCGGTGGAAAGATCAACCACACTAAAATTCAGAAAAATTATGCATCCTTGACAACTGATTTTCAAGAGAGATCTGAAACAAGTATAATAAAATTATTGTACATGAGAAAAGAAGCTGTAAAAGTCTGTGATTAAAATCATAAAGACTGTTGGTTTAACCTGAGGAAGGTTACCTAGAGGTTTAAGCTTGAGTTTTCATTTGAAAAAGATTGCTGGAACTTTCTTGTAGAAATACCCTCTTCTATTGTGCATCATCTGTAATGTCTACTGGTGTCTTTTAGAGGCTGATTTAATAATAGCAATATTTTACTTTTCTAGCTTCCAATCAGGTTGAACAGGAGCTCTAGAAAGTGCAAATCAGAATCTAAGTTTTATTATTTTTAGTTTTTATTTTTAAGATCAACTGTTAAGACATTTTACCATTTGCTAGGTATCAGATATTAAAAACAGATGTTATTGAATTTAGTCCTCCATTTTTCCTAGTAGCATATCTAATGGCATTTCCAGTATTAGGAACTAATTCCATGGTTCTTTATGTCCTAACTGATTCAGATCCCTTTTGTCATTTTTCTTCTGTTCTTTTTTATTTTGGATATAGCATGAGTTCCTCGTCACTGGTAGCAATCAATCCCTTGCATCGGGGCTATCCAATTCAAAAAGGTGTTCAAAATCCTTGAACTCTTTCATAGCCATGTTTTTGGCACTGAAGTTCAAGGTTTTGAAAGGGACTACAGACTGGCAAAGGTTCTTCGAGCTACCCTTGCTGTCATAGCAACCCACAAACTTCATACAGGGACCAAGTGTGATGTGAAAGGTCTCTGCAGAGCCCCCATGAACTGGGTGGAGAGAATGGAAATCTCCCACTCTGGCAAGCAGAAGGTGAAGCTGAGTGCTCTGTCTGATTTGCATAGCCACAGAGGTGCCCTCTCTGTAGCTGGGGACTGTGGCAAGCATTCATTAGAGTATAACAATCCTGTAAAGAGCTGCTGTTTTTCTCTGCTTTTTTCTTCTCTGAAGAATAAGGTGCTTTTATTTATTTAACAACAGAAATCAAGAAGACATACTTATTTAACCTAGGTTTAACCCATGCTCTACACTCATTACTAAACTCTTAAATGAAGCCAGGAAAGGCTTTTGGGTGCTGTGTCCCGTCAAGCTTGACCTCTACCTGCACAGCAATCTGCCATCATGCATCTTCAGCTTTCACAAAATAAAAACTCAGTAGGAGATAGTAAGAAGGGGCAAGAGAAGGAGAAGGCCCTAAATGAGCATATGGCAAAGGTGACTTACTTCAGAAAAAATGCAATAGCAGTACAGGCTGTTGAATAATTTCTAAAGAGACTGCTGTCATCGGCTTTTAATTTTAACCTGCCACATACTTATACTTTTTATGTCCTAAAGCTCTGCATCTGGAAAGTGGCATTTTGCTGCAAGTATTCATCAGATATTGGTGCAATGAGCACCAAAATAATTAGCTTTACTGGATCATGTTACACAATGAAACACAGGTCACTGGGGACAAAAAGCCCTGGAAGGTAACCTTTACTTACCTAAATAGGGACTAATCTAGGTGGTAAAATTAGTGATTATTATCTTATCTCAAAAGCTGTTTAGGTGTGCATCTGCTCTCTGGATGCAGTCACTGGGGACTTGCTATAACATACTTTAGTTT
Organism: Dicrurus megarhynchus; assembly: GCA_013399195.1. Taxonomy (NCBI): domain Eukaryota; kingdom Metazoa; phylum Chordata; class Aves; order Passeriformes; family Dicruridae; genus Dicrurus; species Dicrurus megarhynchus. The sequence continues at coordinate 151,206 of VXAD01001403.1, forward strand.
ATCAGGCCATAGTGGGACTTTTTTCCCCTGAAGTATCACTTGATTTATTTCTCAGACACAGCAATGAACACTGAGCATCTTCTCCACATCCCCTGTGCTCAGAAGCGTACCTTCCCTTTTGTGCCGATGTGCTCGCTGCCACCTGAGGCCGCTCCCTTACGTCCCTGTTGGTGAGTGTATGGGAATAAAGGGAAACTGGGTGCTAAGGAGGGGTGCCTCTGCTTTCCCAATCACATAAACGCATTCCTGTTATTTTTATATAGTCCATGTATGTTGTTTAAGGTGCATGTAAGTAGAAGGATGGGAAGTTCCTTGTTAAAGGAAATTAAAATAAATAATAAATACTACTTCATGAAAATGACCCAGGGGAAGACAGGAGCTCTAGGAAGAAATGCAGTGAACTGCTGCCTGCCAGCCTGTTTCAACCCTTTCTGCCCCTGAAAATCAAATAGCAGAAGGGCTGCAGCTCAAAGATCCCCAGGTCCTCTGGGAGCCCTGCAGACTGCATGTCCAGGGCTCCCACATCCCTGGCAGCCTGACAGCAGCACCAGCTACGTTATGAATATCCTCATTACACACAAACCCAGCCTTTCTGTCTGCCTCGGCTCCATGGCACGGATGCTTTCTTGTGGAATGAGAGTTCTCATCTCTGCTTCCCTCTCGGCAGGGATGGAAGGGAGGAGAGTGGAATTTGGGATCCCTGGGGAGAGACCAGCCCTGCTGGCACAGGGGCATTGGAGTTTTGTGGTGCTGCACCCCTCACCACTGGGCAGAGAGCCACAGCCTCCCAAATTGTCAAATTTGCGCCAGAATTGTCAAATTACTTCATGCAAAGTCATCATAATCCCCAGGTAAATTCTGATCTCCTCTTTATCAGGTTTAGCTGGAAAATAACACAAATAATTAAAAAAGAAAAACACAAGACCTAAGCATTATGTATGCCCTTAATTATCTCATTCTAGTGAGTATTTTATTTCCTGTCTGGTCAGAACATTAATTATCTTCATAAAAACAGCAAAAGTTAAATCCTAAACACCCATGACTACAGAAACTGTGCAGTGATCAAGCTTTAATGAACATATAAATTTTATTAATGGATGCTTTAAACAACTCCATATATTATAAATCAAACAAAAAAACCCTATTTCCATCTTTGAAAGTTGCAGTCAAAAAGCTTTAACTTTATTGAGGATAATTTTTATTAAGTTTAGAACTTCTTTTTTGCAGTAATGAGACTGTTATGGGAATAATATTATCTGGTTTGTCATGAAGCACCTCAGCTTGTTAAATAACTTAATAAATGACTATGCATTCATCAAAGTGACAAAGCTATGAAGAGCTGAGGATATGAGACCATTCTGGTGATAATATTAATTAGTATTTAATTAGAAATTTAGGGGCCATAAATAAAAAATCATGGGAGAGATATTCATGCAAATTGCTTTGAGTTGTATTTGCTTTAGGAAAAAACCTTTCCTTCCTTTCACCGTTCTCTCCTTTCTCTTTTTAATTTCTTTCCACACTGTACATAGCAGAGTTGCAGTGACATCACATGGATAATAAATAAGCCCATACTGGGTTTCATTTTTCCAAGTTAGGGAGGTCTGCATTTGAATTGTGTTTTTCCCTCTCTAGCTGGAATGGAAGATTTTTTTTTTTTCAGATTCCTAATTTCTAGACAGGTAGAAAGAACCTGAGAACTACAAAGGGATGGGATTTCTATTTCTGCTATTTTACTCAAGATACACGTCACCTTTCTCTAAGGAAGAATTTATGTCACCACGATACTTCTGCAGCAGTATCTCTGTACACAGCAATGTCTTCTGTTCACAAGCAGGAGACTCATTCATTATCTCACAGACCAGAAGCAGTGTCTACAATTATAGCTCTTTTGTTTTTTCTCTGCACAAGGTGCTAATTTCTAAAGGGATAGTTCCTGATAGCAAAAGAGATAATATATCACTCCAGTATTTCAGGCTGTTTTCTTGCAGAGCAAACTTTATTATTTATTATATATACACTTACACAAGAACATTACCTGCAGTAAACTTGCTTTTTCTATTCACCAGTCTGTTTCTGTCATGGCTCATTTATGTGTGAACATGACTGACTGAAGCCAATGTTGTCCACAACTGACAAGTGCCAGACCTCCAGTTCAATCAGCCCCTTCTTTAAGATAATGTCAAGGGTTTGAAGCAATGGGACTATAAAGTGGAGAGAGAGACAATCAGAGTCAAATTGATCCAATTCTTTGCGTATAAAAGGGATTCTGCCTAATAACACCCAGCTCTTTTTTGCTCTCCAAACACAATAGAGCTTAAACAGGTCTAAACTTGGCCTTCGAGGAAATGTGTGACTGACATGAAAATGCTGAAGTTTTACGGTGATTTCTTCAGGCATTTCCTTCCAAAGCATTTCATTGCACTGTAGTGCAAACCCAAGATAAAAAGCACCCGGTACCCAGGGTTTTTTGGTTATTTTTAGTGAGACGTTTAGACTGAAGAGCCCAGTGGTGACACAAAATTCATTCTTCTTTTCATTTTATTTTGTATTTGTTTAACAAATAATTTGCATCTGTTAATAAAATTAAACCTGATAAATGAATGAGTCATCTCCTTTCAGTGATGCTCCCAATTCTCATTTCCAATATAGCAAACCAAGTTTCTGAATATATTTCCTTATATTAAGTCTCCACAGAACACTACAGTTAACGCAACTATTCCATCAAAATTACCAGCTGCTTCTGTGCTGCAATCAGTTCTGGAATTTAATAACATATTTTACTGAACTTCCAGAAAATAAAGAGCTGAGCAGTAGTCACTAAGGACTCAAAAGAAATTGTAGTATCTTCAAACATTAAGACAACAAAACTTCACGTATTTTCTTTCCTCCATCTCCTAATTAATAAGCCCCAGAGTTGCATGTGAACATCTATCTAACCTTTTTTTTTTTTTTTTTTGTGGATTGAGATAGATCTATGTATTTCAGTATTCAGAAAGAGTCTAGGTTTTTTACCTCTATCTCACATTTCCCAGCCACCATTTACTTTACATATTGAATGACCCAAAAAACCAGATTTATCACCTTTCTTCTCTAGTACAAACTCAAAAGTAGGAGGCCAAGCCTTCAGTGTGGACCATGAGCTGCGTGTTGGCTGGTTCTGTGGTTATTTTAGTATTTTTTAATTTTTCTGTGAACCCAGTAAGAAGAATAACATGTTCAGTAGTGTCTTTTTTGCTTGCAGGTGGCGGTCTGCTTAGGGGCCCAGCAGCCCTGGCTGGTTTGCCTGGAGGCAGCATGGCCACAGAGCTGAGAGATCTGAAAGTGCCCACCACAATTCTGCAGTTCCCACCTTTTCCCATGAATGAATATGGGAACCAGAGTGCTCTGGAAAAGAAAAAAACAAGAGGGAAGATAAAAAGCACTGGGGTAACTAGTTGTCTTTTGAGGTCAGCCTTGGCACCCTCCTACACATTCCTAGCAAAATCCTGGTTTGTCTGCAATGTGGTCAAATACAGGTTAATACAGTGTAGGCATCAGAAACAAGATTAGAAGAGGATTTGAATGTACTCCACTGAGTCCCTAATATCCCCAAGGGTGTTAGACTGCAAGAGACAGGATTAGGTATGCTTCAGTGGTAGGGATTCTTTGTACACACGATATTTTGGAAATTTCCTTCCCCTGTTATGGTTTTTCCTGTAATCTTGCATGATCAGTGAGAATTCTTACTCTAAAAGACCTGGTGCTTCTGTGTGGCTCTCCACAGACAATGATTTAACCTCTCATATTCTTGCTCAGCTCATGAAAGGTGTCTATGATGTGAGTAATCAAAAGCAGGATGCTGAGCTTGGTCCTGGAGCTCTGTAAGTAGCAAATTTTCTGTCTCCTGGACTCAGTCTGGGTCTTTCCATCACGCCAAAAACCAGCGCATGCAGCCTTCCAAAGGAAGCATGTTGGTCACACGCTGTGGATCCCCAGAGGTATTCAGGAAATGATTGGATGTGACACTCAGTGCTGTGGTCTAGTTAACAGCTTGGTGATCGGTCAAAGTTTGGGCCTGATGATCTTGGAGGTCTTTTCCAAGGTAAATGATGCTGCAATTCTACGACTTGTTCTGTACATTATCTTCATAGCGTTCTCAGAGAGGCTCCATGAACTAGGACCTCTTCATAAGCAGCACATATTTAGGGGGCTTATAGTTCTGAGTACTAGAACCTCAGACTGCTCTTGTCTTATGAAGAACAAACATTTCATTGAGTCATTAGTAGGTCTTTTTAAATTGGCTGCAATTGAAACTGATACCGAACAAGAAGTACAAATAGATACTTAACAAATCTAACCCTACTTCATTTTTTGGTGAAGCCATGGTCTATGTCTTTCCAACAGAACAGGGAGAAGAAGAAAAGTGAAATCAGAGAAATAACCTATCTTTAGTGTACTACTCAGGTACGGCTGCCTTCAAACAGAACTGATTGTGATGGCACAGCAAGTACCTCCCAATCCCATGTGCCTGTGTTAGCAGAACGCCTCTAATTATAAGAGTAGAAAATTTTATACAGACAAATAAATTATACCTTTCCTGAGTTTATGCATCCACACGGATGGCTGGTCAAAAATTTGTAATTACCTTTCTGGTTCCAGAAAACATTTCAGTACACATTGGAATTTGTCAAGCTTCCATGGTTTAAAATCTTGCTGGAGAGAAAACACCTCATGTACAACACATGTAATTGCATACAAAAGTGCATGCCTTTTCATTTGTTAGTGTTATTTTGTGTTTAAGTTTGAGTTTTGTGGGCATGGAAGGATGAAAGCAAAATCTGGAATGCTTCAGAAAAAGGAAATAAACTAGGTAAGCTCTCAAGTCCTTCGCTTCTGTTCAGGCAAATGATAGTGGAGATCTGGATTCACCACCAAGCAAAACCTGCTTTTCTGCAGCTGCTCTAAAGTTTAAGATAACCACGGCTCATTAACCTCACCAGGCAGAAGATTTGATACAGTGATCACTGAGTGATCACACCAGGACTGGGACATGGTCTGTTTACATCAGGAACTGCAGGAGCATTTCAACACAGACATCCCTCTGCATTGTGATGCTGGGGAAGTTGAAATACTGAAAATGGACAGTTTCAGTTCCTCCTTGAACTGTTTCTTGCATTTTCCAGGATTTAACCAGTGAACTCTTGCAGCACCTCTTAGAAATAGGCAGAAAGCAAAGTCCACACGCATGGCTCTATGGAGGGGGGAGATGTAGACAGGACTTTTCCCACATCTGTGTGCCCAGCTGTATGCCTTCTTACTCCGTTGCTCATCCACGTATGTGTATATATGTCACAGTTCAGAAAAGTCAGCCTTTGTCTCTCTGCTGCCAATTCCAATTATATAGTCATGGGCTAAAGTGGCATCCCACTAGTCACTATGCTGGGATGTTTTGTGTGTTTACCAATTTTGCCTGGTCTGATTTTTACTTGTGCTGTGAACACAGTGAACAGTGTTCGAAGGTTGGGCAGGAGCACAGAGAGAAGTAGCACAACCACACAGTCCGAGACCTCAGCTTGCTTTGATAGTTTGCTGATATTAAATATCTTCTCGCTATCGTGCAAGGAGGTATGCTGGCCCTTTTTTATATACACTTTTCCTTGCATTTTTTTTCAGTTTTATTTTTACATAATCCTTTTCTATACATGCTCTTGAATTTGTTCCCCCGTCCCTGAGTATGCACAGAGATGGGAGGAAGAGTTTGTATCAACTCATAAAGATGAATTTCAGGCTCCTGATTTCTTCCTAATCACTGCATTCCACAAGCCTGATGAATAGCTAGGTAAGACGAAATATAAAGGAAAATGCTGAAAGTGTGAGATGAAAACTCTGAAAGGTGAGAATGCCTGCTTTGGAATAGAAAGAATCAGTGGGGGAAAAAAAACAGTGGAAAAAGGGTTGGGGAGGCGTGTTCCAGGAATTACCCCAAACTGCCCTTTTTGGAGGCTGAGGAGCACTTCAGGAAGTCATTAGCAGGTGCCCAGTGCCCGCCCAGCCACACGAGGATGGTGAAGAGGCTCTCCACATTCACCTCCTCTCCACCTGTTGCAGGCAGCACCACATGCCAAGGACGAGCTGGGGGTGCTGCCTGACTCCAGTCCTGCCCCGTGCGGTTTGATACGACATGCATTTAAAATCACTGCAATGATATGCAGTCAAACACTGCGTTAGGGTATGTCTGTGGTGGAGTCACTGTGAAGTATTTTACATTTCTGAAGAGAGCATTAATGAGAAAGTAGAGAGCAAGTGATTAGCCCTTTAAGGACAAATAAAGCTTTTCTAAACCACATCAGATAGAGATGGGCTTGAGTAACACTATTTGCACTTTTTAATTTTGTCTGAATTTCCAAGGTATCTTGTTCTGGGCTCCTCTACCCTAACTGGTGGTCTGAGACCCAGACACCCCATCATTTTGAAGAATAATCTCTTAAAGAAGATCTAAGAATGTCTTCCTTTTCTAAATATTATTCTGAATTCCATTTCTTAAGTTTCTTCATCTGTAAAATGGGAGTATTATTTTCTTCACAACCTATTAGGGTTCATTAATGGATGAGCGTGCATGTATTTAGCTATACAGTGCAAGGCCACTTAATATTAAACCTATTCCTGACCCATTTTCAGCTGTGAAAACTGCCCCTTTTGTTTCACCAGGGTTGCCCAAAGTTGAACAAAGGTGAACAAACAGAGCTCATCCTCACAGTAAGTCAGGACCTTTGTGCTAAATTCAGCAGGGTTATGGCAGACCTCAGCTGTGTGCCTTTGCAAGGTCTAATACCTGCCTTTGTTTGGAAAAGTTGCCTGTAACTAACAGGGCTGAGGTCTATAGGAATCCAAAGAAATAATTCAAAACCACTGTAGCTTTCATAAGGAATAATCTCCTTTCTCTATATTTTAAGAGACCTATGAAACCCCAGAGCAGCCTTGGAGGTCTTTCCTCAATAAACTGAACTATTCTAGAGCAATTCTGAAGCTTTTGAGTTTTGACTCAACTCTGACCCTTATTTGCCAGCACTGTGGGACACTGAGCTTGCCATGGTTCTCACAATGAGAGAGATTTCTTCTTCTTGTGTGAGGAACCATTGCACCATAGCTACTACCTTTCTCCTCCAGAAGAATGACTGCAATAAGGCAAAGCTTATAATCATTTGCAGCAGCCTAATGGCAAACCATTTCTAAATTTTCAGGAGAAATCACTGCATCTTGCAGGACTGCTGGCTGTTATTTTGTTTAAATACCAGAGATATCCACTGAAAAGGTGGCCATGAAAGTGCTACAGTAAAACATTCTTTTTCAAAATACTTTAAAATAATTCATGCTGGTGAGAGGAGCCACTTTAAGACTCTACAGGTCTTTCTGCACATTGATCCCTATTCCGAGACCATCACCAAGGCTTTGAATGCTCTAGGAGAATTTTATTGATATGGTCAAGATAAGTAGGTCGAAATATCAGCATATTTCTCTTACAAGTATTAGGAGGGCTGATATTACCATCCTAAGGGTTGGAGGCAGATTTGGACCCTGAAAAGAGAAAACATACAAAGTGAAAATTCCTGTGCTTTGGGAATTATTCCTTGGATGACTGTCTCAGCTACTGAGTCTAGCTGAGTTGCAGGTAGGCTTTTCATAGAGGATTCCCAAATGATTCCTCAGTTCTGACTCATGGCTGTGCTCATGAATACATGACCTTTACCTAACCAGAAAATGTAGCACTCTCTCCTCTGCAGGCTTAGGCTTCACCCTTTGCCATCTCCACACGAGCTCTCTGTCAGTGTCTTGAAGGAGTGATTCACCATGACAAAGGCTGTCACATACAAACCAGTAACTGCCACCTCTCTGGATATGGCTTAGATGAAGTATGTTGCCATGAAGTTACATGTGGTACCCAGCCAGCTGCAGTCAGAATTTGGCAGTGCTGGGGAGAAGCTGTGTGTCAACTCAGAGTTGCACAACACTGTGAGATTTGAAGGCTTTCTAGCTGCAAATGTTGATAAATATATACATTTTCCACTTTGGTAAGATAGTTCTTGGCAGAGACTCTTAGCAAATACGATTGATTATTGTCAGTCTGGCATTGAGTAAGGGACTGTCTCTTATGGTATGAGATGAATACATATTCCACTGTTTGTAGGAACAGCTCTTAAGGTTCTGGCTTACACATATCAGAAGCTGACTCCATAGCAGATCTGCTTGAAGCATTACTGAAACTAAAGCCTCCAATGAATACAGCTTTCATGGAAAACAAGGCTGGAAGGGACAAGGAGATCAGACCCTACTGCCTCTGGAAAATGGATCCAAATTTATTGTTTCATAAACAGATTAAGCAAGACATAAAAACAGGTTTATGTCCCCAACAGAGTGAATAGATGTCAGAATATTTCACTACAATCACAACAAAAATATGCTGCTAATTCCTTGCTCAATTTTTTTTCCCAGGGATTGTTATTAGGCATTTTTTTTGAAGTCAGTATTTTCTCTTAGTTGAGACTCTTTTCCATCTTGGCATTAAACCACTCTGCTACCCAAGATATTTGGCCACGTTCCTTTCTCCACTGGAAAAGGCAAGAAGCTGGGAGCCTGGTCCTTAGGATAGGTTACCAGTGCCCTGGCAGTCCCAGGAGCCTCCCTCTGCCCAACTCCCATCTGAGCTCCTTCCTAAACAGAGGAGAACTTATGTACTCATTTCCAGATGGGATCTCTGCAGTATTGCACCATCTGACATCCAAAAGATATTTCATTCTAATGACACCACTAGGCTAGGGTTGCATGGTTTTTTTCCACAGGCCTGTTATATTTGTATCTATTTTACGCTCAGCCGAGGGTCTTAGGACTTTCTTTTGTCACAGCCAACAACCTTATAGCAGAAATATTTGTTCCCTGTGAGTGATATGCAACAGCAAATTGTATGCCACATCTGTTAGTTCCAACCACAATTTCATCTGGTCCCTCCTCTGACATCCTGCTACCCCCTTCAGTGCCAGCAATGCTTCCTACACCTCCAGCAGCCCCCACCCAGACCACTGTAATTTCTCATTCCTAATTTGGACAAAGAATGTCTTCACAAAAATAGCAAGAGGAAGCCTAGATTACTGACTGCATTTTTACACTCCTTTCATTCCCATTTGCAACCTTTTCACCACACACACCTCCCCTGCCTCCTCCTTTGCCACATAAACATGCATTCCATTCCTCCCCACATCTCCCACTCAGAAAGACTTTTGTCACCAAATGCATGGCTATTACCACAACTTGGAATTTGTATTTTTATTGTATAATCAAAATTCATAAGCAATCTCACACAAACCATTCAGCATATACCAGATCTAGAGAAAAATACATTTCTCCTGTGCAACAGAAATTTTAAAAAAACCAACCCAACAAAAAAACCCTATACTCAGCCCCTCTGCCTCCTCAGATTTATATTTCAAATATATATTTTAAAACCCAAAAAACCAAACCAAACCAAAACCACCACACAAACCCACCCACAATAACAGAAGAATGTCTGCCACTGAAGATGTTGAGCCACACTCAGCTGGAAAGTTAAGCTTCCAAAAATTTATGAGTCCACTAGGAATGAACTAGCCCCTGGAAAGAGTGAGGTTAGGATCTCATTTATCAGGGGCAGCTTTTCTCATCCATCCAGTGTCAGCCTGATGGCTCAGAGCAGAGCAGAAAGAGAGAGGGATGGAGCTCCTCGCAAGGGTAAAGAAAAGATAAAGGCAAGGAAAATAGACATCTGTAAACTTTACCAGATACTATAAAAATGAGTCCAGGATCACTCTGCTTAGGGCTGCCTTCTGCACGTTATGTTTTTCTTGATGGTATCCTTGTATCCTTCAAATAGCAATCTGCGAGAGGAAGGCAGAGCCCTGCAGTGCTGGGATGACAGGCACTGTCAGCAAGGAAACACAGGGAAGTCCCACCTGCACCACCTTGTCCCAGCCCTACCTGCAGCATCAGGGCTCTCACCACCTGCCAGCAAACTCCAGCCATGTCTCTTGCTCCGTGGGCCCTCGGGCAGGAACTACACTGGGGTTTGCCATCAGCTGCACCTCTGGTGGTGGCTGTACCCATGGCATCCACCCTGGCACTCGCAGGAAGGGTTTCATGTCAGTGTCACAGTGCAACATCTGCCACAGGGGCTTTGGACCACGTGGACACGCAGGAATTAAACCACTGCAGAGGCTTATACGTATTGGTCTATGACACCTCTGCAGACATGGACTGATGTTCAACCTGAGTGCCCCAGATGCATAGACATTCCCTGATGCCTGTTGGGACCCCTGCCTGCTCCTTCAGTGACACTTCATCACCCAAGAAACCCAGGCTGGAAAGGGCTATATCTCTTGGCACTGGTATACACTCAGAGAGTCACACACATACAAGCTGTACCTTGGCCTGGAGGATCAGGGCTTCCCTCTAGGATCAATATGTCCCTTCGAGATGATGGTGGTGGGCATGTGCTATCTGCCTCTTTGCTGAAAAAGCCAGTAGAGTGGGCTCCAAGCAAGAAGCCCATCTCCCTGGGGATTCACCTGCTGCATGCAGGTCAGGGGTAGTTGACACCCAGGTCAGGGGCTTGTGACAAGCTTGGTGTCATTAAATATAGGTGCATGACTGTATGCAGCAGCATGTCTCCTGCCCTGTTGCCTGAGGTGTCAAGCAGGGCCTTTATTAGTTTACAAGGGATTGCTGTTCAAAACATGTCAGCATCAGCGCTGTTCCCAGCACAGCTTCATTTCTCCTTCGTTGCTTTGATGTGTTGAGAAACCTGACATGAAAAAAATCAAAGAGCAAATTGTCATACACTGTGAAAGCAGGAGGGCTTCTGGGCTGTCTGGTCTCCTCTGAGTATCACAGTCCGTTATGTTTCCTCTAGACGTGGTTTCAACTCTGAAATCTGGACATATGATGCAGCCAAGTGCACAGTGCCTGGTGCACAGCGTACAGGGGCTTCCTAATGTCCACTGGCTCTACAGCTGAGCAAATCCTCATGGGCAGGCCACGGTCTCTGGCTATGACTGCTGGTTGGGTCATTCCTTTGCACCTGAATCCCAGGTCTTTTGGCATGCATGAACTTCAGCTTACAAGACAGACCAGTCTTCCCAAACACTGGATGAGTTTTTCTGGGTCCCACAGCAGCACCAGCATTTCCCAAGCCTTACATCTCTCATCTCAGAGCAAGCCTTTGTATGCGTGGCAAACGGTCATGATGCTGTAATTTCCTTTCTGGGCCTTTGTAGTTATTGTTGTGCACATCCTGTTTTTCATAATTATGTGATAGCTGGGTCAGTGTGAACTGCAGCAATCAAGAGCAGAGCGTAATATAGCAGATCTGGCACAAAAGGAATCCTTTAATGAGATTTATGCATTCAAGGGTTAATGTTTAGCACTTGCTTTCTCTGCTCATAACATCTTCTCCTGTTATGCAACAGTTATCATCGTAGAATAGATTGGATTTTCATCAGGCAAAAATGACTTAACCTGTAATTAACCACTAAAATGTGTATTATCATCCTAGCCCCATGTACACAGAACACAACAAACAGCTTGAAGTGCCCTGTATTTTCCATTCCTTGTGCCACTGAAAACACTACAGGAAAATGTATTCCTCTGGTATGGTGTGTAGAATGAAAGACAATGGCATAGAAAAGAAAAATTAACAAAAACCACCTGCTGAAATAAGCTAAAATACAAAATGTAAGGGGCTAATACTGGTCAAAAGAAAATTCTGAAATCAAAAACTTACAGAAAAATTTAGACAAAAACTTTACTTCATTGATTTATTTTCAGCACGAAAACTGAAAAAGCCATGCAAGAAAAAGGTTGCTGTGTCATAAGGTTGACTAGAGCCCCTGTTGCCATTATAATTGTAGAGCAGTTGTGTACATACTAAAATAGGACATCCCTGTACCCCATATAACTCAATACCCAAAATATCTGCCTGCTTATAATTAAAATGCTTGTAATTACGTAAACTATGTTAAAAAAAATTGCAGAAGAGAAAAGATTTTTTTTCCCTCTGGATATTTTCTTGTATTGTATGTGGCCCATTTGAATGATGGTATATTGTGGTTTGTAGCAGAGGATTTTGTGTCTGGAATAACAAATTTTCTCCTAACATGCTCACTTTCAGCATCCATTAAGAAAAAGTGTATCACACTGTACTGATGTACTGCAACAGCAGAGAATTTCATATTAATCATCATGTGATACCAAAGGCCCTGCTGGCATTGTCTGAGATGCTGCTGTAGAGCTGCTGAGTTTTCAGTCAGTGTTGATAACTTTAACTGAATGCAAATGCAAATACTATAAACAAATTCCAAATTAAAATATGCCAGGAAATCCTCTCTCCTCCTGAAAATGAGATCTAATATTTAATTCTTAAACAAGCTGTTTTCTTAATATCTTCGCACACAGCTCACAAACAGTTTATCACAGGCTAAGCTGAGATGAGAACAAACAGGATGCTGTCGGCTGCTCTGGGTAGCCACCCATGGGGATGCTGTTACTCCAGGGCAGATATGTGTCTCCCTGCTCAGGGAAAGAGTTGCTCCACATAGTCCATAGGCCAGAGCATGCTCACAGCTTGTAATCAAGAAACAGCTGACGTGGTCTATCTGCATGCCCAAAATTGCTCCAGAAGAGCTTTGTACTGGAACTGTATTCCAGGCAGAGATTTACCCTGGCGCCAGCGGGGATTTAATTTCTCTTTTTGTTCCCTGTTGCCCCTTTGCCTTGCCCTGCCCTGCACAGTATGAGGCTGTATCCAATTCCCCAGTTTCAAACGTCCATGAAGGTGAGTGCAGCACAGGTAATGCATGAGGCCCATGCAGCCACAGGGGAGAGCAGATGGAAAGGGAAGGTACTGATGCCTCTTTCTGGCTGAAAATGTGTGCCACCAGCCTTCCCCATCACGTGAGCCACCATGCAAGGGTACAGAGTAGCATTCAAAACAAGGCGTGCTTGCATCAGCCCACACACCTTCACCATCTATTCATATACAGAGTTATGTTAACACCAGTGTGTCACTAGGTATCTCATAAACACAATGCAGACTTTATAAAGCAGAGATTAAGCTACATCACTTAGAGCAGTTACATCCTTCTCTGACGGTTCAGGGCTGTTCCTTACAGTTTGGAGCTGAAAACCACCAAATTATGGGCTTCACACATGTTCTTGGCATATTAATCTTCTTTCACAGGCAGGAAAAGTTTTTCTAATCTTCATCTAAATTTGATCAAGATGCTGTTCCCACACTGCTGATAACAAATCTTTGGAAACTAGTACTCTGCAATAACTGCTTTGTAGAGTTCCCTCTTCAAACTGCAAGCCTGGATTGTGGTGAGGGAAAGATCTTGCCTTAGAAGTGTGCCAGCACTGTGGGGACGTTACTGAGGCAATCAGTGCTGACACCAGCCGCTCCTGCAGCCACATGTGGGCACAGCAGTCTGACAGCAGTTTGACTTCAGTATAGCCAGCAGGACACCACGGCAACATGAAACTCAACATGAAAACCCTGGGTGAGCAGTGAGGTTCACAGCTAACCTGGTTTCAGTCTAACTGAAATTAGTCAAAGTCATCACAGATATCATCAAAGCTAGAGATGCATTGAAGGAATACCCCTAGGAAGGAGGCTAGCCTGTTCCAAATCTGACAGTGATAACTTTCTGGTGAGGAAAAGGATGTTGCTAAGAAAAATAGAGAAAAAAAGTGTTGATTGCTTCAGCTTAAAAACCTCACAATGAAATATTGCATTGCTTTGAAGTTTACTCTTGTCTTCCCTTCTTCCCAAGATATCATAGCTGTTTTGAACTAGAAGATAGAAGACTTACAAAAGGGAGAGATTTTCTTCATAACTTTTTGCCTTTTAGAAACCAGACATTTCTGTGTTCTTTTTACATCTTGTTTTGATGTCTGTTTGGTTTAAAAACCTGCTTTTGAAAATGAAAGTAGACTATTGGAGGGTTGATATTAAGGATTCCATACCTAGTCTCATATTTCCATTGCTGTTAACCCTGACAGAATTACTTTCATAGTTTCAATAATGGCATCCTTTAGCAAGCTAAAATGCAGGTAAAATTCTGCTAAACCTTTAAACTCTGCCAGTCTCTCTCCATGTTGAAAGTACAAAGAATGGAAAGACCATGCCTTTGTAATTTTCCCTAAATAAACTGGAATAACTTTAAATTTTATTTTTCATCTTAACTTAAGATTATTCATCTCTCCCATGGAGAAAGGTTGCAAAGGAACAGTTTTGGTTAGGAAACAAACTTTGGGGGTAAAAGTATGGGATTTTTTTTTGCACCTTTCTGGAAGACTAATGGGTCCTTTCTGTATTTCGGTGGATTCTTCAGAGTTTGCTGTTTTATTTCTCTTCAGTCCCAGGCTGAATTTCTCCAAGCAAGGACAACTGCCAGAGCTGCTCAGGATACCACATTTTCTAAGAGATATCCATGCTGTCCACATTTTTAGTGACAGAGCAGCTGAGAATTTTCCAGAACTGGCCATGGGAGCTCTGACCCAGACTCCTGGGACAACAATAGTCTTAAAGCCCTACAGTTAAAAGCAGTAGCATACGTTTTTCCAAAAACCCAAGCTCTTCCCCTCAGACATTTTTCTCCCTCCATAAAAATCCAAACTCCCTTCCTTCAGCTAGAGCTTCTCAAATAAGGCATTAGTGGCCAGAACAGTTTCGGTACTAAACCTCAAGTGAAGGTCACACCTACTCTATAATGCAAATCAAAATACAGTTTACAGACATGGCTTCTTCATCAAACCACTTGGCAGACAATTCTTCATTTTGACATGCCTCTTACAGGCATGGGCATAAAAGATCCCACGGTGATTGCATGGCACTGCAGCCTGTGACAACACACATTCAGATAACACACATACTTTCTTGCAGCAGGAAAAAGCTGGAGGTTGGGGGGAGGGGAAACAAAATCATCCAGCTTTTCCCATCCAACTCTGTGGTTCTAGTAAAAACACAACCTGATCCAGATTTCTGAAGTGTTTTGAATAAAGCCTAACAGATATGCAGCCACAGTGTTTTGGAGCTCTGTAACAGCTAAAGTAAAATAAAGTGTGCTTCATGCCACAAGATCCCAAAAGTTCGAGGGCTTGCATAAAAATAATCTGGGTACTTAAAACATCTATGATTTCAGACCACCAAAACCTGAGAAAAGAAAATCTGCAGCAACCTGCCTCTTGCATTTTTCCAGTAAAAATAAAAGCCTGTTATCAATGCTGAATGTCAGCAGATCGTGCAGGCTGAATATCTGAAAGGAAAACCTTTATTACAGACTTGCACTTCAGAGCTTTTTGGAAGCAGCAACTCAGCAGGGTAGTCAATAAGACTTGTAAATCCATTTACTTCATGTTTTAGATCAATTTCTCTCTGAGTTCTTGTGCAGCATTGCAAACCTGCTGAACCCCTAAGACGTTCTTCTCCTGTGGTGCCTTTAGAATAAACCTCTCAATCATCAGAAATCATTGTGTATTTTCCTTCAGAGCCATGACTTGTGACTGGTATTTTAAGCACTATTAAAGCTAAGGAGCTGAATGGTGAAAATAAAGCAGTAAGTAGATCTTTCGCAAGTTCCTTCCTTTCTCTCCATACTGTTGCTTTTGTCTTATTTTCAAACAAATGACTAATTCAATTTCTTGTTATTGTTCTTTTTTCCACTGCCAGGTCTTAATTGCAAGCCAGCAACACACTGACTGCATGGACAAAATTTACAATGCATCAAAAATCAATAAAAGTATGTGCAGCTTTGTACTTCAATTCACTTACCTATGTTTGGCTTTATGACAAGTTATGGCTTGGCAAACATCTTACCAGGGTCTAGTTTTTCTTGTTTACATATAAATCTGCTGTTATTCCCCACTGCCCTTCAGTAACTTTCCTGAAGTTTTGCCTTCCAGTAGGAACATTTTGAAAACAACAGGGAAATTTGCTACAACAGCTGTGAACTTTAGTCCCTCTCCTCTAGATCATAAGGTGGCAAATAAAATTCCAATAAGGTCCTGGTCATGAGTTATTTTTGCCTCAATGGTTCAAGGGTTTTTATTCATATGCTTACTTTGAGGGGTACCTTAAGGGATGAAGGAGTTATTGCTCTGCAGTATTTGAATATGTGCTACAGCTCGGAGTAAAACCACCAAATGCAAGCAAAGCTTGTAATGACCCCACACTGATACGTGCACCGATAGCTGTCTGTAAGAACTGATTCAGATTATAAACGGTATGTTGCTGTTAACTCAAGGCTAGTCTACACACAAAGGCAGTGTGAAGGGGGGCACAGGCTGCAGTCTGAGTGCCCACAGCCCGGCAGCCGCTGCCAGGGTCACTTCGAGCTGCAGACACCAGGCGGGTGCCATGCCAACAGGCTCCCAGCCGGCTGCAGTCAGCTCTCAAGGAGCCTACCCGGAAAATGGAAATCACTCAGAAGGTGACTCTACACTGAAGGTAGCCTGTGGGTGAAGTTTGTGTATTCTGGAAACTGCTTTGTCACTTTGAATGATTCCTACCATCCACTAGTGATTGCTGGATTTGGATTACTGTTGCTAGCACACAACGAATTCATGTTACATAGACCCACAGGTCTCTGAACAGCTGGTGCTGGTCTTCATTAGAGCTGGGTCAGCTTCTTCTATTAAATAACACATTTAATTTGGTCCCCCATATTACATCCACACACAGATTTCAGTGTTTTCATTATTTAGAATACACTGAATAATGCATGGGAACATCTTGCAGACTGTGTACTTACTTGTGAATGCTGTACCATAGCTACTGCTTGCTCAATAGCTGGACTGTGTGATTGGTCACCGAAGTCAAACAATTTTTTATCCCCAGACCAAGAAGTATTTTCAAGTTGCATGTTTTAAAAATGAGAATAATCAGTCACATGCACTTTTTACCAATACCCATAACATTTCCAATTCCTTTGCACATTCTTAAGAAAATAAATTTTATGTGTTTACATGTGCCATCAATAAAATGTGAAACAAAACTGCAGTTGTAGGTAAATAAGTAAAGTCAGCTCTTAGCCTTGTGGCAGAATGCTTACCTAGGAAATGGGAAATCTGTGTTCAGCTTCCTTTTCATCCTCAAGGCAATGCAGTCAGATCCCTGCAGCTCCTGCAGGTCCATCCCTCTCCAACTGAGTCTTCCAGGCAGGGACATCATTTGCCCTGCACTTTGAAAGTTTTCCTCTTATGAGTCAAAATGATGAGTTTCCTGAAGCTGAAGGCTGGCAACAAAAAAACCCCAAAAAACCAACTCAAACAGCAACAAACACAGAAACACACCATAGAAGGAAAAAACCCCTAACCAAACAAAAACCAGCCAACAAAACAAAACCAAATACAAACAAACAAACAAAAATCCAACTACCAAAACCACTAAAAATCAAGAAAATCTGATTTTGTAACCTTGTGGCCTGTCTGGTGGGAGCTCTAAACCCAAGGCCCTTTTCTGGGGAAACCCTCTGAGCTGCAGCAAGGAGACAGTGGCAGAGGGTAGCACTGGCATGGTGGAAAACACCTTCCAAGCATCCAGACCTGCTCACCCCAGCACAAAGATGGTCACTACACTCTGTGTCCTGAGGGGATGCAGAACACCCAAGGTACAGATCTGATTCAGGCACTGGGGAGGAGCAGGGAGAGAGGAGGACATCTGGCTTAATTTTTCCTGCCAATTGACTCCTGGTTGCTGCTTAGCCAGTGATGGAAATTTGGAGCTGTGTTACTCTTCCCATTGATTGACCAAGCAGGTCCTGTTTCGACTCTGAAACAGCCTGCCCATGATGGACACCTAGATTTTTAGACTTGGTCTACACACAAGTCCCAAGTTCTGCATCTGGCCTCTTGGCCCTATTTTCGATTTCTTCTCTCTTCTGGAAATAATTCTCATGTGACTTTCCTTGGCAGCAGAGGGGAGGTGCAGCACATTGTGGGGCCTCAGAAGACCTGATAGAAACCTTGCCTCTCTCCAGCTCTCTGTGTGCTGTGGCTCTGAGTGCATTGAAGGGGACAGGGCAAGACTCGAAGGCCAGACACAAGGAAGGATGTAGGATGGTCTTTCACATTTCCAATGAAAAGTAAGGTTAACTTTGCAACAGAGACCTTTCTGAAAGGAGGGAGGTCCTATAGAAGGAGAAAAGCCAAAGGTGAAGAAATGCCAGGGAGAAGCTGTGAAGGTAAAATTTTCACAGAGAGGAAGTATAAGCAGTATTTGATGGGTACATTTTTAATACAAAAAAAGCAACAAAACAGCAGAATGTGACAAAACCCAAACCCTGTGCAAGACCCCATGTTTCTAATAAAAGTTATTGATTTTGTAGATACCAGGGGTTTAGCCTCAAATAATTATAGTGGTTTCTGCACTATATCCTGTGCTTTGTTACCCAAAACATCCAACTATAAGAGACAATGATAGAGAGGAAGAGATATGGAAAAACGTTTGCATTTTTTCTCCAGGTGTGCTTGACTCATTTGAACTACAAGGTACAACATGGTGTGAATTTTTGTTTCTTGAATAACTGAACTCATACATAATTTCCATTGTCTACCTTCACCTGTGGTATCCACTGAACAAGAAATATTGAACATGAGGACAACACTGTGCAGCAGAAGGTGCTGTCAGAGGAGCAGAGCTACTCAGTGATTTGCCCTTGCAGCAATTCCATATCCCCAGAGATTTCCCAGTATCGCTCCCTCTGTCATTGGGTGGGTTTGTTTTCACAGTCACACCTTTGCTTTATGGCAGCTGGTCCTTCCTTCTGCCTTTCCATCTTTTTTTTCCTGCTTCATGTTGGCTTACATATTTCCTTCTGCACTTTGGATTTCACTTTGCTTATTGTCCTTCAGAAGAACGGGAAGTCTGCTGCAGGGAAAGGTTCAGCTTGTCTCATTTCTTCCTCAAAGGTGATGGAATGAGTCATCCCCTGGCCATGCTGCCCTCCCTTATCTCTCAAGAGCCAGGAGAATAAGTTGGATAACCTCAGTTAAATACCTGCTTAACAACATCATTCAAATTTTACAAGACTAAACTGACATTTTTACAGACCCTAAAATCTCAGTGTAATGCAAGCATGGTAGTAGCTGATTCTCTTCTCCAGGGCTGCCACTGAGCAACAGCCAGGAGAGACAGTGGCCACTCCAGAGCTGTTTTTGTGGCCAAGGACCACTTTCAGATGAGTGTCCCAGTAAAAATGGGGAATGAAGGGCGAAGCAAACATCCCAAAACACTCCTCATTCTGCCTCAGAGACGGTGGAAGAAATCCCTTCTCCAGGGGCTTGGAACATTAGGATGATCACAACTTTCATAACTTCTGCTGCTGAAGTTATGTAATGAGTGACATTACAAGGCATGTCAAACTTGATGGCAACACAGAGCCCAGATCTCCCTTTAGGTGGAGGAGTCCCACCCAGCCACTTGCCACCCTCCCAGGACGCTCAAATGCATTACCTCGAGCACATTCCTCCTCCTTTTTTGCTGGCATTGAGATGTATTTTGTGTCAGCATTAAAATGCAAATACCCATCCAGGCCTGGGTGGTCTCCTGCTCAGCTGGGGACATCAGCACTAAGGAGCTTCTTGAGCAGTGCAGGTTCCAGCCACTGTTTCCCTTCACTTAGGAAAGTCCTGGAACACAACCCTGTGCACAAAGATGCAGATGCTTTTAAATTGCCACCTGCACTTGGTTTCGTGACACAAGTGCACAGGAATGTTCCCAAGTTCAGGCCCCTCAAGGCTTTCATTTGAAGACAGCTATGACAGTATGTGCCCATTTCCCACATGTAGGGCAAAACGCACTAGCTATTGAGAAGCACAGCTGACAACAATATACACTGAAATTAATAAAATTTGGAACTGAAGCAGCAGGCTCCAGCCTAGTAATTGAACACAGGGCTCTGTCAAAAGGCAGGCCCAGTTCAGATAACCTTGGGTCATTTGCTAACAGAATCAGTGGGGCTGGGAGCTGAGGTAGTGATCATCACTTTTGGGGATGAACACCACGTTCACAGCTCACCTGCCCCTGGGCACAGAAATTAGAGGCTGCTGTGGCAGAGCTTATGATCTGGATGAGAACAGGCACTGCCAACCTGTGCTCCCGGCATGGCTGGCTGGGCACTTGACATCATCGAGCTGTAGCTGACTCAAATGTCCTCTTTCTCCAAGGATCGCCAAAGCAAAATGCAGCATCAAGTCAATTTTCCAGTCCTGGACTCAAAGCAGGCCTTTCCCTCAAGCTGTGTGCATTATGGATTCAGTCAGTTCGCTGGTGACACTAAGAACATGTTTTTTTGTTACAAGTCAACCCAGAACAGTTAATCTTGTTTTTGGTAAGGGAGCACTCACAGTGGATTAAAATGTTTAATTCAACCTCAAAACAAGATGTTTCTTGGGAGGCAGGGTGGGGAAGGAGAACTGTCTTTTTCTCAAAATTAGGCAAAAAAAGGTAGAGGGGGAGTTGAAAAACTTGCAGTGGCTGCCTTAACATGAAACAAATAAAGTTGCTTTACAAGTCATTTTCCTTCCCAATTTTAATGCAGTTCCCTATTCAGCATGAGAAGAAAATGACTCTTTCTATGATTCATTCTCATATGAAATTCAAAGAGTTTAAAAATGTGCTTGATTTTGGAAAGTTTCCTATGTTTCTACAAAATTTTATAGCTCAGGCTAGTGTTCAATCAGAAAACTCAGCTCCAGCAAAGACTTGCTGGGCAAGGAGAGAAATCCCAGGGTACAGAGTGCCCTAACAGCAGGGCCAGTGTGCAGCAGGGTGTGCAGCCTCAGAACAGCTTGTGCAAGGCTGGAGAGGGGTGGGGAGGTGGAAAGAGAAAGAAAGGGAATGAGGAAGTTTAAAGAAACACAGGATGTGCAAGAGGCACCAGCAAAGTGATTCAGTGTGATTTTCCAGTAACCATGAATTTGCAGGAAGGGTCAAGAGGTGACACCCACCCACAAACTTCCAACTCCTGAAACCTTCAGAGAGGAGAGGGCTGGTGGGACTCAGGTCACAGATTTGAGGTTAAATTTCTCATCTCTAAATAGCATGGCCATTTGAAGAATCCTGGACTGTTTTCTGGCCTTAATGTGTCAAGAATCTGCATTTTTGCTCTTTGAGGAGAGATGTTCAACCATATGTGCTTCTACACCTAAGAGAAATTATGATTAGGCTAAAAAAACCCAACTAAATATGTTACATTACATTACCTGTTACAGCAAATTACTAACAATAATAAACATACTACATCACTGCCTTTTAATGGCATACACAAATGAGTATAGGATGTATCCCTGGTTTCCTCAGTCTTGAATATGATCTAAGAGCAGGAGCAGAGTTCACAGCCTTAGCCAAAACAGCCAACAGGCCTGAGATGGGCCTGAGGGTTGATGGTCACTGAAGAATGTGCAGCACGGCTGTCTCGTCTATGAATGACACAGCAGACACAAGAATTATATCTTTGGGGTGTTAGAAATATGAGCTCTTGGACAAAATTTCAGCAGGAGGATGGGGTAAGAATCTGGAAAGGAAATTCCTGAGCAGAAACAGAGGATGAAGTCTAAGCTGGAGCTGCAAGAGCACAGCAGCCCAGTAATGCCAAACAGTGTTGCTAGTCAGGCTGGGCAGCTGCATTTCAGGCTGGGGGAATCTCTTTCCCTGCTAGCATGAACCAGGAGTACAGCATGAAAACATGCTCACTCCTGTCCCTGGGCCTGCAGCAATGTGAGCTGTTCCTCCAAAATTATATTCTTAAATTCTGTCCTACCTCCTTGACTAAAGTCAAAACTGGTTTGCCAAAGTCTTATTTGCATCACCCTTGCTAAGGGATTCTGTGCAAGTCACTGTGATACAGTGACTATAGCCTAAGTGAAAAACAGATGCAGAATATTTAATGTTGCAGCAGAAGTATAAATTTCAGGCAGTAAGAAATATTTCTTGATCCTATATGTGGATAGTATTTCAGTAGAGTAAACAAGAAAATATCCTGGAAAGTAAAGACTAGAATAAAACATGCCAAAAGCAGGGTCTCAAAAAATTGTTAGTAAATTCTCTGCTTCAAAGCAATAATGGGGAAACTACATCATCCTCTGCCATTGCATACAAAGAGACCCTGTGTGGCATCAATGAATAGGCAAGTGGAGCCAACCTTCTTGAAATTGCCTGCAGGTTAAGAATTTGGAAGTTGGTGGAAAATTTGAGATTGAGTCTGAACATTCACTCGCATCTGGACTTTAATGTAGCAGCCTAAAGGAAGCATTGCTCTAAATTTTAAATCACAGTGAACTTGATGAAGGGCGTGAGATGATCTATAGGAAAAGGTCAGAAAAGCTGTAAATGTTTATTTCCATGAGCTTAAATGAGTGCTTTCAATCCTACTTTTACACTTTCATTTATGTTTTCACTCAGAGTCTCTGCAGAACCCTTCTAGGGCTTTTCTGTCCTAGGAAATCTTTAGCATACATGCACTGAAAGGCAATGTATGTGGCATATAGCCCATAAGGGACCAGGGTAGTGAAATCTGCAGGCAACTGCATCGCAATTGCTAACTCCAGCACAACAGCAGAAAAACCAGCTGTGCCAGAAAGGGAAAGCTTGGACCCACTCAGAAACATTAACTCTTTTGGCAGGAAGGCTAGGGGCTATCCTGCTTTCAGCAACACATAATGAAAGATACCTCAACTGTTGAGAGACTATGAAGAACACAACGGACAACATAACCTCATGTGGATCATGTTAAAGACTGTGCAAAGGGGTTGTGCCTCTGGGAAGTCATCACACAGCATTGCAAGCACCTATAATTTGGGAAGGAAAAAATTAGAGAAGAAAATGAGAATAGACAAAGCCAGATCATTATACGCTTCTCACAGGAATGAGATGTTAGTAGGTTCTGAGTCACTTGGGAAGGGTGGCAGAGACTTCAGCGGCAATGAGTAAAAGGGAACATTTTATCTGTCATTTGGGCTAGTTGGCTGCACAAATTGCAAAACACAGATGTGTCTGCCCGGCAGTATGTGTAGGAATAACTCACTAGGCATGCCTGAGCTTCAGCTGTGCTCACTCTAGGCTATAAGCAGCACTGCCAAGCTGTGTTAGAATTCTGCCTAAATGGCTAGTGATTTCTATAGCCAAACTGCCAGAGTGGGAACCCAGAACCATGTCCTGTACAGAAATTTGGAACCATTGTGTCTACAGCCAGCTGAAGTGTGCACCCTCATGCTTGAAGCTAGCTGCTAAAGTTATCTGGTATAGGGAAAAAAAAATGATGGGTGGGATGATAAGGTCTAATATTAATAATGACATGTGCTTGTACATCTGAGAAAGAGACATTTAAAAGATAAAGGAACTTTGTGTTTAAACTGCAAGAGGTTGACAAAAACCCATCACAAAACTTGAGTTTAACCCTGGTCTGTTTGACCAAACTATTTTACAACTGTATGGAGCTACTTCACACTGACATGTGGTTCTTGTTCTCCTTACAGCACTATTCCATATTACTTGCTCTGTGCAGTTTCTTGACTGAACTGAATTTTGGAGTAGTTACATAACATACAGCTCCAAACTACCTCTCTAGTGACACCTGCTTTTGTCTGAGCCCAGCTATTCTCAGTGGCTTGAGTGCTATTTAAAAGGCCATAGCAAGCATACTTGGAGAGCATGTGCATTCTGGGGTTTAGACTCATGACAGGTGAATTCTTGGTTTAGTTTTCTCTAAATCCTCATTCTCTTTTTTCCATCCATGCTCTAACACATGGAATTCCTGGTCTACAAAGCAAAGTAAGTAACCTGCAATGCAGCAGGAAGAAAACTCTGAGTGTTCATGCCACAAATGTCAGGTTGAACAGGATCATGTCCAGGCATGAATGGCTGCATACTTACAGTCTGTTAAAGTGATGCTGCTTCTCAGGAGTATTTGCCATTCCCAGTTCAGGAAGGCACACGTTAGCTTATTTAGGCTTGCATGCAGAAATGAAGTTAACAGGTAATATTTGGAAAACAGTTACCCAAACTGGCTCACTACATTTCCACAATGAGTACTTAATATAGGTAACAACTGTTTTTTTAAAGCCACTGAGTACTTTGTTCCATCTGGCCAGTTTCTATGAAATCCTTCTCTATGTAGTGGCTACTGAAAGTGAATGATGGCTGTATTCTCCCAGGTCAAAAACAAAACTCACACAATGCCTACTGTGAATTAAAGGGGCTCTCATGCTGCAACAACAGGTCCACAAAGCCAAGGTCCTGTGGCTAACACTATTTATCATCCAGGGCATCTCCAGTGAAAAGAGGATGGGTGTAGGGCAAATGACAATCGGAATGATTTTCAATAAAAGGTAAAAGTTTTTAGTATTACAGTGCTGGACAAGACTAAAGCCTCTTGACTTCAAAGAATGAAGAGTTTTGTATCTCAAGCATTTAATGACAAGTATTTGCCAGGATTTTTATCTTAGTATAACTATTTATAGTGGCTCTAATGCTACGTAAAAGACTGTAGCAAGACATTCCCAGGGGTTTATGTTACTATTTGGCTTTATAGTTCTTTCACTTCTTCAAATAAATCATGAACTTCTTCAGATGTGTGAGAGGCATTTCATTTCCTCAACTGCAAATGACGAATGATGAATAATACACATTGTTTACTTTTTTCCCCACTCCAAATTCCTATGTAGCTCTCCAGTGACTCCAACTGTTGCATTTGGTCTGGTTTTCTGCATGTGTCCTGCACAATGACCATGAATCTCTTGGATTTCATGTATGAAGATCATTCTGTTTCAGTGCTACACATATTGTATTCCGTTCATTTACTGTAAGTGTGAATGTAGTGGTTCTTCTTTCCCTTTTGAATGTACAGAAATATGTGAAAGATAAGGGAAACATTATATGGAAATAATTATTCATTGTTCTGTTGAACTTAGGCACCAAAGTAATCATGTGAATTAGCATGGAGCAAGATGACTTTGTTGGTAGTTTGTGCTGAAGACTATGATTTCACTCTTGTTTTCCAAGCTAAATAAAGCCAGTGCAAATATGCAATAATTCAAAAAAGTTGCAAGCTATGTTTGTGGCAGTTATAAATGAAATATTTTTACTTGTGCTGCATATTAAAAGAACATGAGTGGAAGAGTTGCTTGCTTTTTGGGCAGCACTGGCTGGAATAACTGGAGACATACATCAATACGATCAAAGAGAGGAGCTGTTCTTTCTCTTGCATTCAATGGTGGCTGTCATGCAAAAATGAGTTATGAAGCCAGTTAGACTGCCCCAATCCTAATACAAGTTTCAGCAGCCTGTGTAGACTTTGGTCTTTCTGAGCACAGTTCGCATCACTCATCAATCAGTGTAACAAAGTAAAACCACACGTTCTCCCAGGAACACAGCCTAGGGGTCTTTGGACGTGATCTTTTGTTGACTTCCTGCTATGGGAGGAATCTCCTGGGTGAAATCAACCTCCCTTCCCTTTAAGACCTTGGCTATTGTGTCATGTGTGGGTGAGCATAACACCTGCAAGTAACAGAGACACCTCTTTTTCTCATCCTGGAAACTCTTATGAGCTGAAGGTCATGCTGATGGTTCTCTATCTTAAAAAAAGATACTGCCAAAGGATCACCTAGGAACTGATACGCTTCAGCAAAAACAGCATTAAATAACCTATAGCATCCTCTAATCTGCCACCACCTGGCTTAGAAAGCATCACTAAGGGCACATCTGCTTGCTCAGGAGTGACTTGCAGAGCTCTTTGGGAAAAGTAGAGGCCCCTGTGAGGATCACTGTTGGGAACAGTCCCTTTTGCACGTGACTTTAACTGGAAAACTTTTGAATCAGGAATGACAATACATGTTTTAGGCCAACAGACTTTAAAAAATTTTGAGTGAACAGACAAGATTCCTCAGTTCCCCCAGGTTTCTGGGTTAAAATGCTGTATTTAGTACTGAATATAACCTGCAAGAAATTTGCTTTACCTGTAAGAAATTTGCCAAGAGAGCACATGATGAGGGAAAATTTCTATTCCAGCCAACCTCTTTAGAAGCCATGTCAAGGTGCTTCTCTCATGTCTCAATATTGCTGTCACCCGTAAGACTCCTGCCAGCATTCAAGCCAGCAAAATTCCCAAAGCTTAAACGTGAACACTGCCCTGGCTGGCTGCCCTCTGCTGCGTACTGTAGATTGCAGAGGGCTACCCTGGAAAAACAAAACAAAACACCCAATTAAATTATGCTAATTAAAAAGTGTCCACAAAGCAAACCATGGCTTTTTCGGCCTTTTCAGAAAATGCTGCTCAATAGCAGTTAATTCCCACAGCCCTTTCTGCTATGAGTTGAGAGCAGCATATGAATTGTCATAGTTTAGGAACAAGACATTAAACTTGTTTTTTCTGGAAAGGCACACAGGAGAGGAAAGACTGGTCAAGATCAGCTAATGAAATTACCTCAGATAATATTTGCCATATTTGAGGCAGTTGACTGTAATGTCATCCCAGCAGAAAATGGTTTAGAAGACCAACTAGTCACTCAGTACAGCTTCACCAGAAGCATCACTTTAGTTTTACTGAACCCAGACTATGTTTAAACTGAATTCCCAGTCTGCGTTTTAACAATAGACCTCAGAGGGCCACAGTCTGAAAATGTGGTCAAGGCAGAGGTTATTCCTATCAATATTACCTGAGTCGTGTTGCAAACATGATAGGACACCAATGTTTTGTAACTATATCCATCATTAGAGCAGTTTCTACAGAGCAGATAAGATCAAAACAAAAGCTCACTGACCCTCTTGCATTTCAAGATTCCATTATCTTTATTACAGAAATCCTTGAATGCAGCTTACTTCCCATTACATATTTAAGTCCGTGTTGTCTCTGACACTCTTTAATTCTCTCAAGATCTGAAAGCACTCTTTCTCTATACTTATTAATTTTACATGGTACTTTGAGACAAGTTAATAATAGGATCCAACTCATCCATTATCCCATTATGTTGGGGAACCAAAATGCATGGATGGCAATTCTAGTGCTAACAGCAATGTTATTCAGATAAAGCTGATTTTCTCCAGCTGTGTCAGAAAGCTAAACAACCTGCTGCTCCTGATCTCTCCAGTTTTGTTCTGCTCTGCGGAAGACAGTAATCAAACTCACAAGTATTACAAACTTACAGTATAACTTTCCTTCCAAATGCTACATGAATTATATTATTGCAAATTATATCTCAGATTCATATGCTACCACATTGATACTACCTGCACAATGGAGACATAGATTGATTAGCCAGAATATACTGCACAGCAGCAGCCATTCTCCTTCCTTGAAATGGTAACAGGCTCAGGAAGAAAAGGAGACACCAGGGAAGTGCCATATAGTTTTGAATAGGAGGATTCTTTTTCTTTCTGTGCCAATTCCAATACCTACTCTGAAGGCATAGGTGATACAAGGAGATGTGGGCCATGCTGTGGTCTTTAGATACCAGTGTAATAACAAACATTTACCTGACAATTTCAATTCAGGTATTATTAATTATCACAGGAAGCCACAAAGCAGCTTGCAATGAGTGATTTATTCAGGTAACACACCACTGCCGTATTTGAGATTAGTCTAAATCAAAACAGAACGTTTCTTATCATTATTTTCAGTTCTGAAGTTTACTGAAGTAAACTCCCACCATTCACAAAAGTACAGCCATGTGTAAAGACTGGATTCCTTACACAGATTTTGATTTTGTTTCCACCTGAGTAATATGCTGTGAGTCCCCTTTGGGATAACTTTACAGTGAAGAATAGGCCCCTAACCTGAGAAAGGCATCTCTCACTGGAACAGATGCAGAAGGAAGGCAGGTTAGAGGGAAACTTAAAAAAACCCAGAGTCTATGGAAGCAAAACCTGATAAGATCATGGAGGTTCGGGACTTTGAGTTAAATGTCCTGGTGCCCTTTTGGAGAAGAAAGAGTATTAGATCCCCACGCATGAAGATGATGACTTTGCAGAGACTGTCTAGGTTATGCCCCAGACTACACGCTCTCACCTAACATTTGCACCAAGGCATTCCTCATGCACACAGGTGTGAAATCATAACTAGAAATACTGCAGCTGAGCCCCTGTTTGGCTTATTGAAAGGACAGAGCTGCCACGGTCATGAACTGAGGGCATCCAAGTTCATGTCGCCCTGCACTGTGCTGTCCCAGTTTGCAGCTAGTGTCCTTGGCCTGAGGTTGTGAAGGCAGCTTTGTTCCCCACTCTGCCCACTAGCTGACTCAGCACCCACCTCCTCTGAGCCTTCTGGGGCATGCTGAAAATTAGGAATTTTCTGGGACGTTGGCAGGAGGGATTTGCTAAAGATGTGAAAGGAATTGTGTGATACCGCACCTCCATCAGAGGGGAAAGCAGTCCATCTTCTATCAGACTGTTTTCTACTGCCCTAGTTGTTAATAACTACTGGTCACACCACAGCTCAGAAGACACAAACAGACAAGTCACCTTATTTACTCTATCACTGGGATTTTAAATTATTTTTTTTAAATAGTTTGGTTTGGAAGGGGACCTTGAGAATCATATCATTTCAAAACCCCTGCTGTGGGCAAGGACACCTTCAAATAAACCAGATTGCTCTGGTCTTGAACACTTCCAGGGATAGGGCATCCACAACTTCCCTGGGTAGCCTCATCGCCTTCACAATTTTTTCCTAATATCTAATCTAAACCTACTTTTTTTTTCAATTTGAGAGCATTTCTTCAGTATCTTCCTTCCCATCAGCAGCTGGTTGAGCATTTCACCCCAAAGCAATATGGTGACCTTTTTATTTCCCTGTGAAAGTGTGGCCCCAGAGTCTGACCATGAACACTTCCTGCCTTGTCTTCAAGCCTCTTCAGGCATACTGCACAATTTTTCACCCTACAGTCAACATAGTTTCATCCTGCATGGTTCACTTGGGGCACCAGGCTGCAGTGGGCAGCTGGCACACACCAGGAGACTCTGTGCCAGAGAACATCATGTTCTGTGGGGAACAAGGAAACACAACAAAAACATCAACCAACCAACCACTGGAAAAAATACATTGTTTTTAGGCCTCATGCAAGAGAATGGAAGGACTGTGGTAGTGAGCTCCAGGAAAGGCTCAGCCATGACCAACAGAATAGTAGCACTCCTGTGTTCAAAGCGGCTGCTTGCTGCTTGTGCTGCTTTCCAGAGAGGGTATGTTATCCCCTGGGATCACAGCTCAAGCCCAAACTGCATCACTTCACTTGGGCTACAGATCTGCTTTGCCATCTCAAGTGTGACAANGCTAAAGATGTGAAAGGAATTGTGTGATACCGCACCTCCATCAGAGGGGAAAGCAGTCCATCTTCTATCAGACTGTTTTCTACTGCCCTAGTTGTTAATAACTACTGGTCACACCACAGCTCAGAAGACACAAACAGACAAGTCACCTTATTTACTCTATCACTGGGATTTTAAATTATTTTTTTTAAATAGTTTGGTTTGGAAGGGGACCTTGAGAATCATATCATTTCAAAACCCCTGCTGTGGGCAAGGACACCTTCAAATAAACCAGATTGCTCTGGTCTTGAACACTTCCAGGGATAGGGCATCCACAACTTCCCTGGGTAGCCTCATCGCCTTCACAATTTTTTCCTAATATCTAATCTAAACCTACTTTTTTTTTCAATTTGAGAGCATTTCTTCAGTATCTTCCTTCCCATCAGCAGCTGGTTGAGCATTTCACCCCAAAGCAATATGGTGACCTTTTTATTTCCCTGTGAAAGTGTGGCCCCAGAGTCTGACCATGAACACTTCCTGCCTTGTCTTCAAGCCTCTTCAGGCATACTGCACAATTTTTCACCCTACAGTCAACATAGTTTCATCCTGCATGGTTCACTTGGGGCACCAGGCTGCAGTGGGCAGCTGGCACACACCAGGAGACTCTGTGCCAGAGAACATCATGTTCTGTGGGGAACAAGGAAACACAACAAAAACATCAACCAACCAACCACTGGAAAAAATACATTGTTTTTAGGCCTCATGCAAGAGAATGGAAGGACTGTGGTAGTGAGCTCCAGGAAAGGCTCAGCCATGACCAACAGAATAGTAGCACTCCTGTGTTCAAAGCGGCTGCTTGCTGCTTGTGCTGCTTTCCAGAGAGGGTATGTTATCCCCTGGGATCACAGCTCAAGCCCAAACTGCATCACTTCACTTGGGCTACAGATCTGCTTTGCCATCTCAAGTGTGACAAACAAACTTCACGCCCTTGAGCAGCTGTGAAATGTTGCACCGCTTCCCTGCTCCAGTCCCAAGCTAACTGCAGCTTGCTAGCAAAAGGGAAGGATCCACTCCAAAAGTGCTCACAAGAGCTTGGGTGAAAGGTTTTAGCTACACCCAATGTTAAATGTCTACTGTTGCCTATAAGAAAGTCAGAAGCCCACTAAAATCTGTAAGAAAATCAATAAGGTTAAAATTAATGACTAGAAAATAGGTTTATCATGCGAGGAATTTTAACAAAAGCAGGTGGTGTGATTGCACCTTGTGTGGAACACAAAAATACTAGAAGAGTTGCTACATACCGGAATTTATTTCAGGACATGAAAAGTAGGGAAGAAGCTGGAAAAAATATGTACTGTGTCACACACATATAGGAAAAATTACATGTTCTGAAAAGGGCTGTCATGTCCACATTGCAATTGCAAAAGATTTTAGATATCAAACACATTACTTTACTACATGCTGGCACCAACTGAAGTGTTAGACAACACCCAGGGCTTCTTAGATGCCATTGAAGATTCAATTTGCTTGAAGAACAGAAATTACAAGCTTCACTTCAGGCAGAAGCCAGTATATCCTCTTCCAGAAAAAAGACAGATGTATCTTTTAAAACCTTTACGGGATTTATCATGGTGGTGCCTGTTAGCATCAACGTACTTAAGGATGTTTTATTATTTTCATTATAAACCCCTACTTTAAAGTGTTTTATAACTCAGCTGTAAACATATGGCACTTGCAGGGACAGACACAACTCATTTGTTTCTATATCAGCACTTTAAAGAAGTGTGCTTGCACACACACATACCTAAAAAAATGGTTGCATCCTGGTCTTTAATGCAGTTCTGTAGCCAAAAATTATCTAAATGAAACGAAGGAATTGCCTTAAGCCTCTGACATCACAGCTCTTTACTTTCGTTGCTCTCGTGTTGTAGCCAGTTATAGTTCATTTTACAAACTTTAAAAGCAACTGCTGCTAGACAGTAACCACTTCTTCTGAGGGTTCTAATGTTACTGCTGCAGGAGCTTCATCTAAGGAGGGAGTCTCCCTTTTCCCCCCCATGCACATTTCTGCAGCAGGCCTGTAGTGAGCAAGCAAGCAAGCCAGCAGTAGTCTGAAAACCTACTTTAGCAGGCACTTACAACAGCTACCTTTAAACAGTAGATTTTTTTTAAGCAATAGGCTGAAAAGAGATTTGATATATTTGCAGAACATCAGTGAGTCAAACAGAGCTGCCAAGAAGCAATTTGTTGAAGTTTTATTTTTCACCCCTGTTCTGCTTTTGATATTTATTTTAAGCTGTTATAATGAAAACAAAGGAAATGAAATGAAAAGTTGCTCCATTTAAGAAAGCCTGGAGGTTCCCTCTCCGGCTTCCCTGGCATACTCCCTCCTGCCCATTTCTGAGATGTGCTGTTTCTGACACAGGCATGGGTCTCTCCAGGCAGAGCAGGATCCATCAGTGGAGCTTTGCAGCAAGGGGTGGAAGTGGGGATCACCCCAGTAGCTCTGGGCAGATGTCCCCTAGGCTGATACACTTTGCACAGGTGACCCAGCTCCCACCAGTGGCTGAAGAAGAGGCTGTGCACTCCACTGGGCTTCTAAACCCTCTTGTTAGTGAAGTACTTTACAGAAGTTAACCATTGACCTCACAGTGACTATTCACATACACAAGCTCAGCTGTACGATCCTGTATCTTACTAAAACAGAGCTAAATCCAAAGACAATTCCAGACTTACATCTGGTCTTCATGTTAGGGATCCCTGCCATAAGACTTCTATTTGTCCAGTATATAGGGTAAGAATTTGTGGGAAAAAACCCAAAAGCCAGATGTATTTAGTCTTTTTGAATTACAGCTTCCAGACATCTGTGCTTTGTGTGTGCTTTCTGTAACATGAAGAGGGCTCTGCAGTTATGCTGCTAAACATTAAATAAATATAGCAAGCTGGAAACCACCACTGTTTGGAAAAGCCAGACATCAAGGATGCACTGCACTAGGCAAGGAATATTCTGTATAGCAGAATTCCAAAACACTGTAGTTTCTGAATTTAATCACAAATCCACAGTGTTGCAATTCAGTAAGCATCCCAATGCTTACATACAGAAAATCGCCAGAACTGCTGGCAAGTTGCAACATCTGCAGAAAGCTAAGAGCTGCACAGAAGAGCATTCACTTCACACAAAGGCAGCAGTCAGTCAGGCTCAGGGATGGGACGGGAGAACCCAGCACAGGGAGGCTGTAAGGAAGATCTGTGATCTCTCTGTCACATGCCCTGCACAGGGCTCAACCTGCTGCCTGAATCCTCACCACCATTTGTACAGTAGAGAAGCTATTACTATTAGTGAAAAGAGGGAACAAAGTTTCTCCCAGGCTACTTATGTCCATGGCTTATCAAGACATGTACTTACAGACAGAAACAAACATGCTGACTCATTGTTTTTTTCCCCTTGCTGCCCTCTGGCCTGGTGATAGCATGTCCTTGCAGGATGACCATGGATATGGATATCAGCTAGACAACTCAGATGGTCCATGAATTGGTCCACAAATGCTTCACCGAACTGCAAAATCTGAAGAAAAGCTTTGCCCCATGGATAATAGCCATGTTCTGGCTTGGACACCCACATATACACACACACTGTCCCCACACCATGAGGTGAGTCTGCTGAACATGCTCATCTGTAAGTGCACACTTGAGCGGCAGCAAAAACAAAACCACTGTGAAATTACTGGCAAATTCAGGTCCTGAACTCAGTAGATACTAAAGCTCAGGCTTCTGCTCAGAGCTCTCAATGCAGCTGCACTTCTCAAGCACCTGTCCAAATGCTATAATTGTCTTTCATTTTATTTCCTATCAGTAGAAAACAGAGATTTGAAATTGCTGCTGGTAACAGATAACCTAAATGTATTGTAAGTAATGCAGGGTGAGCAATGAGATAGCCCAGGGTGACTGCCAATGTGGCAAGCGTGCCAGAAACGTTTTCCAGTTTGGCAGCACAAACAGGTGCATAAACTAGCGGGGCTCAACAAGCTAAACTACTGGGCTCAACAGAGTCAGTGCCATTTTAGTGCATCCAGTCAGGTCCCCCACACACACTCACAAACTGCACACGGACCATTTGGGTACTAAACAACCGGCAACTAAAAGACAAAATCATCCTGTCTGGTTTGTCTGAACTTTTCTAGGAGTGGAGAATTTGTGCCTTGGCAGTGCATACGCTTAGTGATGCACTTCCAATTCTTGCCAGTAATTACTGTTTTTTTTATTTTATTCTCTGATGAAAGACCAAATGTTGTAAGCTATTGCCTTAAAAAAAAAAAAAA